>JAACJT020000021.1:18772572-18810994 GCA_009936485.2 Gymnarchus niloticus | reverse complement strand
AGAGACTGAGGTCTGAGTGTTGTTGCCCCTCAGCTTGTGCTAAGATGTTGTCACTTTCAACATTTCAAGGGTTTCCACTTCAGGAGATGGAGCTTAGCTGTTGCATTTGAGGGGTGGGGTAGAGTTGGGTGGGGTTGTTTTGGGGTGGGTGGGCAGTGTCTGGAACTCAGAGGCTGAGTCTAAGCAAACAGAAACGTTAAAGCTCATTAAGCAATCACAGGGAGAGTGTATTTTCTGATCCCAACATTCAGCCTGAGAGCTTCTAACATGAACACCGCTCACCCATTCCTTACCCCATTTTCTCCTGCAAGGCTTTTACCGTCTCCCAGATCATGCCTCAATGTTTTGTGTTGTGTAGTCTAATGGAGAACATTTAAACTGGGCCTTAAATGAATTCATAAACATATTTGACTTGAAGGAATGTCAGTTGTTTAATCCACCATAATGGTGTTCTGCCCTGAGTATATAAAATTGATATGTGGTGATAACCACTGTTTGATTACACATTTTTTTTTAACAGATCCTAATCACAGAGTGAAGAAATACACTCAGACACAATCTTTTATGAACATAGACATGAAAGGCTTATGGACTTGTGTTGTTAGCCTTGAGAAACCATTCGACCATCAGCATGCAATCCATATTAACCACAATAAACATCACACGCCTTTATATGGACTTAAAAGCTATGAAGGAGGTCCATCTAATCAAAAATTACTTTTTCACAGCATTTTTTCCGCACTCGTAGTACAACCCCCCTCCCCCCCCAGCCAAGTGCAGTGTAATGGTGGCTTTAGGGAACGTCTGTTAAAGCCATCATTATCTTGTCATTTGTGGAGAGTGTAAAGCACACAAGACTCCAAGTCATCTCTGAGTCAGTCACTGCATTACCTGGCGGGGAAATGCAAAGGAGGTTCGTCTATATTTATCGACTCATAATGAGAATATTTCGTACCGATTTAACTGTATGTTCAGTTCAGAGTGGCCATTGTTTTACCCCACCATACGGTCCAGATCTTATTCATTCTTGCGTGGAGAACATTTTGACTCCGACTGTTGACATCTCCACCAGCAGGAAAAAAAAAATATATATAACGACAAAAAAAACCCAAAAACCACCGTTTTTCAGTGAAGAGGGTGTTCTGTTTGCCCGTTCACAGATAACGAGGGCCGAGCGAAATAAATAAATAAAGGGGAATAAAATGAGAACATGAGTACACCTGTTCGCAGTGGGCCCTCTGGAGTGGCAACTCGAAGCTGCGTCGATTGCCGCGTTTTACTGACCGCCGGTAAACTCGTAGCGCTGATCTATGTCATGATATTAACCTGGCCCGGAGACACATCCACTCGGTATCACAGATCGGTATCTGTGTATAAAAACACTCTGAGTGTTCAGCATTTAAGCACGCAATAATTAAATCCCCTCTGAAGTACTTTTATGTAATTTGCTCAGATCACTAAACCTCAAATTCCTCTCATATGCACAAATAAACACACTCGTAACAAAGAGATAAAGAAAACAATAAGCAATAAAAAAATGTGTGTTGTGAAAGCTTGCTGTACAGAGTAGCTGAAGAATGCTTTTTGTGGCCATCAGGGTTAATTATCTACACAATGGTGAAGGTAAATGCTGTTCATCTCATGCTTCTGTTTTTGTTTTCTTTGGGGGGAATAAAACGATCGCTCGTGTGATTCACGCGAGTGATTATAAAATTAGTTTTTGACCTACTTTCAATAAAACAATTCAGAGGGGCAGCGCCTCAGACAAAGAAACACTGCTGTTTACTAGCAAAACAAATATGACCGACGTAAACTGTGCGGCGAGGGCAAGAATTTCTACGGGGAGAACACATTTAACATAGGCTGAAAGTTGCTTCTAAAACTTGCGTGGATGACATTTAGTGTGGCAGGACTATAATGAGCTCAGTCCATATTTCCAACGCCGCCATTTAACCCAGGTCCGGAGGACAGGGTGCGGACATACAGCCATGTATAAGGCAATGAGGTGAACCCGACAGGTGTCAGAGAAACACAGCCCAGGCAGGACTTCACTATCGACGGCATCTTTATTCAGTCAGGCCGGACCAGGCAGCAGTGCTCCTGAGTCATGTTGTATTCAGGAAATCTGCTTGTTTTACCCGACCTTATCATCCTCTCACCTCTCCCCGAAGCCCACCAGGGCAACATGATCCGCCGGGAGCAGAGGACGAGGTGAGGCAGAGTAATCCTGACTGCCGCTCCTCTCCAGGTGAGTGTATCTCTCTATTCGAGGGCTAAATCAACCGTAAATGATGGAGTGTTTGTCTTCCAGACCCCCCCACCCACCCACCCGACCGCCATGCACCCTGAGCTCTTCGAAGTAGATTCGCCAACGCGAAGAGTTCATTTAACACTGCTGCCAAGCCGGCAGTTGTCAACAAAGGCTTGGAGACGAGCGAGGGAAGAGAGGTTAGCTTTTCCAGAAAATGACCCTCATGGTCTGATTGTCTTTTGGCCTCAATTGGCACCAGGGCAGGAAAGCGAAGGCGGAGAGGAGTAGCTGGGAACGAATGCACCTCGCGCCAATTAGCGGAGGGCCCTGTTTACACACACGCATGCCGAGTCACCTGTGATGCTCACTTAGCTACCTGCATCTACCCCCCCCACCCCACCCCACCCCACCCCACATACTCGCTCTGCTTTTGTGTGTCGGGTGATTAATTTGACAGAGCTGAGATAGCTCAACCCTTTATTCGGTGAAACTTAAACAAAAAGACAAGGCTCTCAAAAGATTACAGCAGCGCATTAGTGACGGAATGAACCATGAAATTGGTTTTCCCCACCTGCGGTTTTCCAATGCTGTGGCGGACGCAGCCAGCAACTCACGACGGGGGGAAGAGACATTAGTGTTACATCGCTGACAGATAACAAAACAGCTTGGTGGGGTGGGCCTGGGTGGGCGGAGCTTATTGTGCACAGGGTCAGCTGACTAACTGGGCCTAGGGATAGTACAGCTGCGGCCGGCTGTTGAGCTGTAGCTAAGCACGAATTGCAGATTATAGATTTGGATCTGCTTCCAGAAAGGTCTCTTCAGTGTCGGGATTAAAACACCGGGCCGTAAGATTACGACCACATTAGCAAGGCGTTCTAAAGGAGCGCTGTGATATGTTGGCATTTTTCAGGTATATAAATCATCCCATATTTTGCGACCAAATTCTATACATTTGATGGACGAATTCCATAGTTTGTCTTTAGTTTGCTTTTCACAGAGAAATTAAACAGCATTAAGATGGCTGGGCATGTTATGGAAATCCAGGCCGCTCTGAGATTGAAGCCATCAAAATAATTTTGTCATCGTGTGAGCATGGGAAAATAGGTAAATTCCTCCAGTTTAACGTGTCTCTCGCTCCTATCCAACACGTCACGCGGCACCAAGGTCCCCTGTAATAACAAAGGCGACATCGCGTCCCCCTGGGCAACACGTCTGGGTGTGGTGCCGACTCTTTTCTTCTCTTCGTGCTCTGACGCGTGCTTCAGACGCCCCATGTCAGGAGTACGGAAAAAAGAAAATCACAGACGCCCACCGCAAATCTGAGGGGGGGGGGGGGCGAGAAAGGCAACATACTCTAGAAGAGGCCACGGGAGGGTGGACACGGAAAGGGCGTCCGCCCTGTGGACAACCTAGGCCCCCTCTCTCTGGAACAATCCCTGGCATACGAAGGGAAGGGGCTTGTGTATTACTAGGTCATGCAGCTAACGGAAGGTGGGGCTTGCAGGGTTAGGGGGCAGCACTGTAGATCCTTGTTTGCACTGTGTAAAATCAATAGCAATTACCGCCATAAAGAGACGTACCTGAGCAGGGGGATGAAGACGCTGCCGTCGGCCCTGGCAACGTCCTTATTTCCGAAACAGTGCCGACACCAGGAATAACAATTGCTTTTCCCGAGTGCCTTTGTTCTGGCAAATTCAGCCCAATTAACTGGACTATTATGGAGGCCCAGTGTCTTGCTTTTCATACATGGCTATGTTAGCAACGCTGCTCCCTGAAGACTAGCCTTCGCTAGCACTAAATTCATTGTTGGAGTTGTCAGAGTGTTATTTACATTGTTCTGATCATCACAGTGCTATTATTCCAAATGATTTACCCCTCGATTGGTTGAAAAGGATCCTTATTATCGTCATTCATTTATTAAAAAAAAAGAAATAGCACCTTGGAGGTTTTGTAGAGCGGTGCCTACTCTGGGCTTTCTGATTGCAATTTTGTGTATTATTTTTTCTTGCCTTTGATTTGAGTGACACGGGTTTTATGAAAAGAGTCATAGGAGAAGTGTAGGAGGCAGACATTTAAGTACATTTTCCCATTCCGTAGAAAAGATGGAGCCCGAGAGATGGACAAGGAAATTCCCAGCAGGAAGCTAATAGACTCTGCCAGCATCGACTCCCTGTGGTTCGGGGGCCACAGAGTCAGGACCCTGTGTACATCACGCGCATTAGGGATCGCATAGCGCAATTTCACGCCACTGGGCTGGGAAGGGGGTGGGGGAACAAATCCACACCCGGATCTGGTGTTGAGAGACACAGCTTGGTCGAGAATGGAGGGTCAAGGTTGATTTGCCCGGCCTGGCCTGTTAAATTTTACGTGGCCCAGTGTTAAGAGCAAAGCTTTGGCTGGTATTCAAACAAACCACATACAAACACCTACACACGTATAAATGTATAAATGTTAATGCCATACTGAATTTGTCAGTACTCCACTTCAAGGTTCAAGGAATTTCACTGTCATTTTCCTGGGGTACTTCAAAGTAATTTTTCCTCAATTTTTTTTGTGGCTGCCTACGTATAGCTCGCAGTATGGCAGGCTGAATTGTGTGTTATTACCCAGCTGGAGACAATATCATTACCGCATATTTTCTGTCGAGGGTCTGCGAGGAACAGCACCGTCTCGGGCCTCTGTGAGCTGACAGTCTCACGCCGCGCCAGCGAATTACCCACTCGTCTCGCTGGAAGTCGAACACTCCCAGATCCTGAGGTGAATGAACAAAAAGGACAGAGACTCCCGGGTGCATTCGCACCGGTGTGAGGTCAGGTCAGTCCTCTGTGCCAGCAGGGGTCTCTCTCACTGCCCAGGAGCACCAGTTTCCTGAAATGTTTTGTTCGTATGAGGTCCCCAACACCACGTTTAAAGAGCTCTTGTTATTTTACTATAGTAAATAATTCAGAAAAAAATGTATAAAAATACATTAAAAGATTTTTAAGAATGATATATATGAGTGTAATGTTAGCACTGGTATCGCTTTAGACAAGAATTGGTTCACATGCTAATTAGCAATAAAAAAATTAAAATAATGTAGCTTTGAAATGGCAAACACAATCAGTCAAATCAAACCAGTTAAGTCTATTTCAACCTCTCCAATCCATTTGTCATCTCGTGTCCCTGGTTACCAAGTCCTATCTGAGACTCAGCCACAAGTCCCTTCAGCAGACTCGAGTTAAATTATAACTTACAGAGATTCACACCAAGAATACACTCAGTCTGAAATGTTAGTCCCCAGCAAAAAGCCTTTTACCTTTAATTAGATGTGCATACACATCATCCCACCGTGAAAAATCACATCTGAATATGCCTCCTTTTTAGCTCATGTGAGATAAACTATTCCGGCAAATGAACAACAACCAACAGCAGGGGAACATCCTGTCCTGATCATCAGACAAGATTGAGTCCAAACATCACTATAAATTACTCCTGAATTTCATCTCATTCTCCTGAAAACAAAATATCACAGAGGGCATCCAGACCCCACACAGGATGGTACGCAGTCATACAAACCAACCCAGACCTACCGTTAAATCTACCCAAGGTGAATATAACACAATAAACCCCGAGGGGGCTGATTCCATGACGGAAAAACTTCAGCTGTTACCACACCGTTCAGCCGACACTTTCGTCATCTCAGTGCGATAGATTGTTTCACTGAATTCAGGAAGACTACCTCAATCGGGGATCCACTGTAGCAACACGGTTCCTCTTGGGCCCTACTGGGTCTCGTCTTTGACATAGGCCGCCTGTGTCACCCCCCGCAACCTCGGCGGAGTCATTGCCTGCCTCTAGACGAGCCTGTTTGTGTGTGTATGTGTGTGTGCGCGCTTGCATGTTCTCTACAGGTTTGTGCAGCTTTTCCTACGATTTGTGTCCCGTTATCGTGTGATTTTGTGTTCCGTGATGCACTGGTTGTCTGTTCAGGGTGCATACGCTGTATCCAATATATAAGCATGATCATATCAACATGTGGTTAGGTTATCACATAGGAAAATCACAGTTTTGTTCTACATTTTGGTACGGGTTCTAATCATCTTCTGTACCCATCAAAGTTCCACACCACCTTGCACACGCACCGTACGTCCGCTGATGCACTGATAGCAGTCCAATTAAAAAGGGATTTGAGACAGATAATAACAAATTAGCGTTTTCTTTTCAAGGCAATATGATAAACGGAAACACTCTAAATTGATTCCCATCACTTTCTCGCTCGAATTTTTTTTTTAATTCATGATGAAGTGATAGTTTATAAGTGGGTATCTTATCATGTCATATAATAAAAAATTATTATACGAGGATGAGTTTTATATACGCTACTGCTACATTTCACAAGGTCATTCGTATGCTATTATCATTTTGTTCTGTTTTCGTAAACACCTTCTCCTGTGAGGCCATTCGTTGTGTGACCAACAACAACGGGGCGGTTTGAACGCGTGTACCGGACCGGTTACATGCACCATTAGAGCTCTATGAAAAAAAAGCAAGCCCCACCCACCGGGGGCTGAAAACAAACACAGCCCGAGTGAGACTGGTGGCTTGTCTTTTGACTTTGATGCCTCTTCACCGCTGCTGTCAGAAAGGTGCTCGTAAGTTTGCACTACTGAGGTCAAAGCTGGTGTGTGGGTACCGTCCGTCTGCCTTCCCAGATGAGCTTCCTTCAAATTAATTCCTCCCCTGTTCATTTGAACAGATACAATTGAATGAGATTTTGAGGGATCAGATACTAAACTGTTTCACACTATGGAACAAACAACTACAGGCAGTAGCATGAATTATGATGTCATTCTGGGAAAAAAAGCCTGGAATTGTAGACACATTTGAGAGCTATCCAACAATTTACTCAAAAACGTTATATTTTGACTAAGTTCGGTGGAATTGTTTTACCAAGAACATCATTAAATCTCCCCTCAACCCACAGGATAAACTCTTCGAAGATGGATGGGTGGATGGATGCATCTTAAAATCCGAGGGATATAATATTCTGTAGAGCTTGGAATTGTTTATCAAGCCACCTACCAAACCATCCAATTCCAAAACTCGGGGTAATTGTACAATGCAACCTCAATAGTTTTAAGAAAAGTTGACATACTCAAACTCATGAAAGATTAAAAACCATTTGCTGGGGGGGTGCTGGAACTACCATGTGTGTTTTCAGCCTGGGAAAAAAATATGGTGAGAAAGAGCAAGTGCACCATTGAGGAGTCTAATCTGGACTTTTTGAGATAAGATAGAGCAGGAGATCGATATGCGTCCAGTCGTGGTGGCTTTCAGGAAGCTGTCTTTTTGGCGAGTATCATGGTGAAGCAGGCACTCGCTCATCCCTGCGGCTCAACCGTTGTCTGTTGCGCCCATTTAGCGCGCGTGCGGCAGACACGAGCCAGGGGGCAGTAGTGGGGATGAATGCCAGGATGTGACACTGACGATTAAAGCTCACATAAATTTACCGCTTCTTGTAATTTATTGTGTACGGCCTCACCCTGCACCCGAGGACAGCAGCAGCGGACAGAACCGTAATTGACATTCCGCAGTTTTGTGGAGGAAGTGGTGTGAAAAAATGCATCTGGAGTGCAGGGAGGGAAAACTACTAGTACAACTGCAAGAATACTCTAGCTTTGAACCTTGTTTGTGAAACTATTCTATGACACTCTTAATGTGAGGATGGAGTTATAACACTAACTATAATCAACGTCATCGTCATATGTGACGCTGCCGATGAAGTCACAGGTGTTTACCTGTCTGATTACATCTTCTGTGATACTTAACCTCCAAGTTTGGGTTTTGTCATGGATTTTCTCATGGAGAGAAAAGCAAAGACCCCCCCCCACACACACACACACACACACACACACACACACACACACACACACACATTGGTAAAACTAGGTGTCTTAAGCCACGGGAATGAAATGTACAGTAAGCTACTTTGAATCTCCTTGATTTTTGGCGAGACGAGCAGTAATGTGCCATTACGTTTTAAGGAGATAATCTCCCCAGCTTCCTCACCATCCCTAAAAGACCCGCAACTGGTATAAAAAGCCATTTCAACAGCCGTTTCTGTTGGAGAGTCGCGCGCGCCTTCCTTCATATTCCTATACGTCATGTATTGTGCCTTTAAGAAAAAAAAGGTCATTGTTCCGATTCTTCTTTGGGGGGGGGGGGGGGTGGGAGGGGCTTTGGGTTTGGCCCCCAATCCTGCTTAGCCCGTTTGGTGCTGTGGTCGCCGTTGAGTGCAAAAAGGGTGTTTGTTGCGTTTGGCTGTGGGGGGGGGGTGGGGGTGGAGGGACTTTGGTTTTGGCGACCAAGAGAGCCTGTCGCCATCTCGTCTGCGAGGAACGACCTTTAACGACAGCCCATGAAAAACAGCGGCAAATAAACACACATTTGTGTCATTTATATACAGCATGCGGCAAGGGGGGGGGGAGGGGGGGGCGGTGGATGTGACATGACTGTGCAGAGCCCGCTGAGACCTACCCATCACGTCATTCAGAGGCAGCCGCCACACAGCTCACATTGTCAGTAGCCAGTTTGAAGAAAACCGTGCACAGCTTCAAAGATCTTTTCAAAGACCTAATCCTAATGGGTCGTGGTTTGTTATGTCACATCAAACAGGGGAGTGTAGGTAAAGGGGAATAACGTCCCAGGACTGGCACAGATTCTTAAGGTGAAGATTGGCAGAGGATTTGTGCCGCGGCGAGGACAAAAAATCTAAAATATCAGCCTGCAGAATGCCTGCTGTAATAGATATGAAATAGGCCTTCTCAACACCTTGAAAAGCTGACATTTCTTGAAAGTTTCTCATGAGGGTTTCTTTTATTCACCGTCGTCTATCAATTTTTGTACTGCTGCCTTTGCCCAGAGTGGAAATTCACAAATGTCACTCTGGCAGGTTTATCCAAGGTGGGGATGAGGTGTGGAAAACTCAGGATTTCAGAAAACGCTTGTAAAATTCTAGAAAACACCCTTCAATAGAGGGATATTTAAAAGTGCCAAGACAAAAATGAAATACTGCCACGTCAACTGCATGTTATAAACAGAAGACCTTGACTTTAAGTCAGTCTTAAGCAAAAGCTGACACACAGAACTGGGGAATCAGAATCTCCATCATTTTCAAAGTCCTCAGGTCTCTCCATAGAGTTTACCGTCTAAAGGCTTAACACATTCCTTGAGTGCTGAATGTTGCTTTAAGGGAAAAGTGGAACACAGTAAGTTCTAGAAATTAGCAGCAGGTTTTCTGTGATGCAAGAAAGTAGTCATTAAACCATCTTTAGTAAAGGTGCCAACACATCATTAACTTCTACTCCAGTCCCGAGCCTTTGATAGGGCTGTGTGCATAGTACAAATAATTCAGGTTATGCTCAGTCTACCAGTATAGCTGGTACCTTTATTAATAATAACGTACATTTCTGAAAATGTACAGTCCTGAGTGCTTAGCGTGTAACCTTAAATTTAATTGATTTTCCGAGCAGAATTAAGTCGGTGCTGAGCACATACAGCTCTCTTCAGTGTATCCCCTGAATTAAGGCCAGCATGGTGCCGCTTTCCTTGACCTTGGGATGGCGTGTAATTGCACGAAACACCATATTTACTTCTGATTCCAAATCGCGGATATAGAAATAAAATTATTTAAGGAAAAGTCAAATGTGGCCATTATTAATTTTGTATTTAATGAGTTCTCAATGAGATCTTTTACTCCATTTTTAATGACATTCTCACGATCTGCGTGAGCCAAAAAGTTCGATAACACCCAGATGTAATAATACTTTGCACAGGCTATTAAACTCGTCACGCGGTGTCACTCGAGTGCCGAGGAAGCCGTTTCCCCTCCACACTCGGTTAAAGAGCACAATCGTGCAGGTGAAAGACCTCAGCAAAGGGCCTCATGTCATTGGGAATGCTAATTAAATGGTCAACTTTCTGAAAAGAATGGGTGAATTAAACACCCACCATTATTCCTCTCCATTGCTGTTTTTTTTTGGCTGCTAATTTGTCCTGACAGGGAATGCTGCTTTTAGGTCTAAAGGCATGTCCTCAGAGACTTCGTCACTGTGGGGTATGTTTGTATGTTTATTCTGCTGGCCCCCCCTCCACCCACCCCCGGCATTTCGCTGGCGCCCCCGCGTATCCCCCACATTTCACCCGATACGATCGAAAGAGACACTGAGATCCGGGGGGTCCGACATGTTCCGACACGCCATGAGTGTCTCATTAATTAGCCACCCATGGGAAACCAGCTATCGATTTCCTGTCAGGATGTCGGGCTGAGAAAGCCACCGCTGTTTATCTCTGCCAGCGAGCATTGGAAACCATTAATAACAAGCGAGAAAAACAGGCCGGTAATGCACACTGAGGAGAGAATAACAGCAAAGACAAGCCAAACTAATGACTGATGTGAGCCCAAGTTGTCTAAGGGGAGTAGAAATCACAGGGTCTTGGGGAGAGGAGAGCAGGGCCACATTAATGATGCCTAATCCTTTCTTGTATGTGTGTGGATGCGAGGAGAGAAAGACACCCAAAGCGAGAAAGTCAACAGCAATAGACAGCAGTAAATTAGCCGCCACTGATAGAGGGTGGAAGTCTCTCGCAAAGCTGAGGAGAAACACGCAACAGAGCAGACTGTGGACCCGCTCAGACCCCACCGGTGCTTGTTATTACGCACCCCCGTGGCTTTCGTCTCGGGGGGAAGTTAGAACATGGTAATTCTTTGGTGAGGCGTGCGGGGGTGCGGGGGTGTGGGGGCGGGGGGGGGACTTAGCAGAGCCTTCGGTAATGATCCACCACATTGGCATCCGCAATGCTGGCTTCTCATCTCTCAGCTGAACCAGTCTAATTTTTCAATGGTTGTTTTATCTGCTAGCAGTTCTGTTGAAGAATATTACCGTCTCTCCACAGAAAACTGTGACAACAAACCCTATCCCCAACATGTATATCGCCCTGACGATCCTCAAATTATGACTGTAAATGAACTGAATGCTGTACTTTATACTTTAAGCTATGATAAACAATGTAAAGGTTTTCACTGAAGGGAATTGCATTCATTGTATTGATTTATGCAGAGAGATAATTCCCGGCCATTATTCCTGCTGCATTCTCTGATGTGGTACCAAATCTCCCCACATCTCGCCACCTCCCCCAGGACTGCAGAGGCAATTGAAAGTAGGCACGCAGGAGGCAGCTGGCCCCTCCGGGTCCTTACCATCCTGGTGCCAGGGAGCTCGGCACCACCGCAGAAGGATGCTCCGAGTTTGCTGTTTTTGGTGGGCAGGGCAAGGAGACTTTTCTGCCAGGGTGATGTCATGGGGGCCTGAGAGGGAGACAGGCCTTCTCCAGCTTGGTGGAGGTGGGGAGGGGACACATAACCTCCTACTCACAAGCCAAGGAAAGCCCTCTCTCCCATCCCCTCTCACACTCACCCACTCCTGTGACTTCTTCATTATCATTCCACTTTGCATGACATACAACACAAGTGTCCTATAATGACAGTATCGCAAGCCACCTCATGGTCCATAAATACATGTAACTGGGATCCAGTTTGGAAAGCTGTTTTCTTCAGTCCATCTATGAATGCAAAAAAAATGGTGACCCTTTCATGACCCAATTAACTGACGGACATTTGCTTTTGATCGAAACATTGCAGAGAGAAATCATGAGGACATCAGCATTGAACATCCAGCTGTCATTCTGTTGGTCCTCAGAGAAACACTTTTAAGTATATTTCTATTTAAGTATCACAATCAATCTACTGGGTAAATGCCCATCTGAAATGTGAGGTCAGAGCCTGGCTAACGTGACTGCACATTTGAGAATCTTCCTTTGGCGCCGAACGCTAATGAATATGTGTGCTCTCTGAATACATTCTTTATTTAAGGATTTAAATGACGTGGAAACCATTTCGCGGTGGAGTTTAAAAGATGCAAGATCCAGACGTTCAGAAGGTAATTTTCAATCTAAATGAACTTAATCAAAGCAAAGGAATTTCAATTAAGCATCTCCCTGCTCACAGCTAAAGTGTCAGTCGACAAGTTAAATTGGAATCAGATTATGAAGTGAAGAACAGTGAAGGACTGTAGACAGCATAACCACGTAACGTGCGTCTAAGATACAGACCCCTGCTATTCATACAGTTACCAATAGCTGCCTACATCTCACATTAACGGGTTTATTCTCTCCTGCTCATTAATTCCACTGAAGATTATCGGCTGAGATACGAGGTGTTTTTGGTGTGCAGTTTCAGTGAAGTGCTCGCTCTTTATCCTGGAGTCAGCCTATATAAGCTTCGCCTTTTAATTATCCGTGGGTATCCTGGTTCATTTGGCACTCAGGTGTTATTGCCAGAATTGAAATAAAAATACAACACCTACACACGTCTCGGGAATTCTGTTGTGTAGGATGGGATCGTTGCATTGCACGATTGTTATATATGATCCTCGAATATTCTTAGTATAAAATCAGAATGCATATAAAATGCAGTACATTTTAAATACTGATAATCGAACTATTTGCATCCTATGATATGATTTTAAAAACAGTAAGCTGTAGATACAGAGATTCTGAAATTTTACATTTAAAATGTAACAGCCCCAGTGTTATTTGTTCTATATCTTGGACTAGTGTGCAAAGCACAGACCACAATGTCAACACAAAGTTGAAAGACGGCGCCTGGTGTATTTAATATTAACACCACCCACTCAGAGGGTGAAACAGGCCTGAAATAGGGATGTTTCTCAGCAGATTTTCTCATTATTCTGACCGTTAGCGTGTTATACTAACATGTAAGTTGTTGAGAACAGCATAACCCCAAGACAAAAGAAAGACCACCCTCATCCTTGGTTAAGAATATGGGCAAATTTGTGACATTTCACTCATGATGCTCACAACACCTCCTTTGCATTTCAAGCATCGTTTGAAGTGGAGATATGAATATGGCATACTCGATGTGTATTTTCATAACAGTGTTTCTATTGTCCCTCTTCTTCTCCATGGCGACGTTTTAACCAACCATACCGAAAGCATCCTTCACACACACACACACACACACACACACACACAAAATAATTCAGTAAAAGTAAGTTGACGGCCCACGTACGTCAGCACTGACTTACAAGCTCATATCTTGTTATTTGGTCGCCTCTTTAGAATTAACCAAAACGAATTATTTGCCTTTCCTGTAATTTCTTCATATTAGAGATTGCATATTGTTGTCTTTGTCGTCCTTGAATATATGCGAATGCGATTATACGTTATTTATTCTTACAAAGTCCTTGCCAAATGAATGGCATTCCTTGAATACTGGTTACAGTGTACAGCTGAAATTATCGTATTATGTGCTCTAACTGATATGCAACTATGTAATGTCATTTACTCGGAATTTTTAAATGTAGTTAACAATAGCGAACATCCACAGTCGCTTTCCTATTGGATTCGCTACTCGGAGGAATGACTGTTTTCCTAAAACATAAATTTATATCTACGGAAAATCGAGTGTAATTACTTTTAAAACTAGTGCGACTTACCACTCGACAGGTTTCGCGCAATTTTAACATCTCACAAGTAAATTTTTATTGAAATTTAAGTCCATTGAGTACGGGCTGTGATCGTAGCTGGCTTAGAAATGGCCGTAGGTTAATTTTCCTGAAAATGTTTACCTGATTCTTAAGTAATTAACTATTTTATTGTAAATACATTATATAACTTTTAACAATATATTGTACAAAATATAAAAAGCGACATATGTTGACTGTTAATTTTGGGTCATTTGTTCCATGAGTTTTAATAAGGTTTAATAGCATACATTAGCTGTAATGGCAATTATATGTACAAACGGAAAGGCATAACATACAAGAAGCGAAGTCAAGTATTTCGAAGCTCTTTATAAGAACAATTTAGGGCACACAAGTGCTTTTCAAACCTTGGAATGAATTCAGCCGCGTTCTGCTTATCACGGATGCTCATTTGTTGGGTCACAGCGCCACCTGCTGTCACGTTCGAAGCAACCGTTACATTTTTTCTTTTCGCCGTAATGAAACATGCGATCATTAAAATTGTTAGTATATTTATTTTCTATGAATACGTAATCTTTTATTATTTTGTATATTTTATCGTAACACGTTATATGAAGTTAGAAATCTCTGAATATTATTAATAATGATATAAATTATTCTTTCATTTGCAAAAAACCATTAAACCTACGTTGTTTGTGTGTGTGTGTGTGTGTGTGTGTGTGTGTGTGTGTGTGTGTTTTGTGTGATTTCCCTATATCATTTGGCGTTTTTCCATTAACACAAAAAAACACTGATCTGATCTTGGTATTATTCTGTTAACAACTGAGCCATTCACAAAAAAAAGTTTAATTTGTAGGTTAATTTCAACATCAAGAAGTATAAATGAACAAGTGGCCTCCATAGATTGTGATAAAAATCAAATCATTGTGTCCTTATTGCCAAGTTACAATCCTTTATTTTAGGTTGCAAGCAAACAGGCACACTTCAGGAAAGGTCTCAGAATGGACGAGAGTAATGGTGATGAGCTGGGCTAGCTAACAACAACCAGCCCGGAAACAGCATCTGCATGATGGAGCTACTTATGCACCAGCAGAACAACAAAATAATTGTGCCATCTCTGCAAACACACAAGCCCTACTTTCTTTCTCCACCACGGAGTAGAGTCCACTTCATCTAAAGAAGTAGCACACCATTGAGATGCCTGGATGGTGACCGGGCCAAAAACCGAGTCGACCTCCTCGCCTTCCTGTTTTTCAGCTCCCATTCATGACATACACTGTGGAAACCTTGAGATACAAAAAAAAAAACAAAGTCTGTAAAAGCCTGTTGCCTTTCCCAAGAGAGAGCGACTCTTGTTCTCAGTGACCCCGGTGCGGAATTCTCTGCGCTTGTAGAGACTGAGTCGTACACTCCAGACGATGCTCAGAGCTTTACCCTCCACCTTTGCGAGACAACGAAAAATCATGTTCTGTTGTTCAACACAGGCCCTGCGGCCAACGGTTGATGAAAGCCTTTGAGAAAGTAAAAGTGTTTACATAAGCTCCAGACTCCCACATTGGTATGTCTATGAACACGTCAGAGAAAACCTGCTAACCTCATGTCCTTGGCCCTCACTGCATGCCACCCCTAGCTTATTCTCTGTACTATAGACCATATCATTTTGTGTCTGTGTCTTGCTATGTGACATAATTCACACTTTTCAAAGTTGCATAGTTACCAAGGCACCTTTCCAGCAGTGTCAGTGATACATTTATCTAGTACCCTTGGGTCCTTTCTTTCATCGCAGTTTACAACGCAATACTTTCTCAGCAGCTAAACGGGTTGAAAGTAAAATGTTTTGAATTGTGTAAATACAATCTTGGCTTTCCTCTTAGGGGTATTACATTTGCTCTTTCATCTTACTTGGTTTCGATTAGCTTTAATGTCTGTGTAATGTTGTAGTTCTTGGAGAAAAAAATACGTCCGTGAAGAAAACACCGGTTGGGGAAATAACGCCACCTGCTGATTAAGCATTTCCAATTTTTTGTAAAGTTAGAAATTACTAATGATGTATCTGTAAAAAAAAAAAAAAAAAAAAAAAAATCAGGTAGCAAAAAACAGAAGACATTCATTTCATTCACCTGAGGGAAAACTGGTTCTGTGTTAGCTTACTCGCAATTAAGTTGACCAGATCTCAGTAGGAGGTCAGATTTGCAGTTTATATTTCCTACGCATATGGTTACTTCCCTATATGCAGACACACAGACATTCGTGTCAACATTTTCCACCTAAAGATAGAACTGCAACAAGTGTTCATAGATGAGGAGAACGTGGGATGTCTTGAGAAGATCAGCACTTGGAAATGATGGCTCAGTATTACAAATAGGATCCACAACACAGCATCATTCTTGCTTCGTGGAGTGAATTCCAGCAGTTAAGACCCTGAATGACACTTTACCTTGACTGCCATTTGGCAAGGCTGACTGCATTGTGGAGAGTATAATTGGATTGCCTGGCTCCTCTACGTCCGTGTCGGGGAAACGCGAAGAGAAGGGAATTGGAGCACAGCAGGTAAACTAAGATCAGGATGTTGGAGCTCCATAAAAAAGTTCAAAGTCTCCTCTCTCTCATACCGTGTGATATAACATTTGGCATTCAAAACAGGGCATCACAGACCTCTGATACAGTGCTACATGTAATACACTTTAAATGTGTGACATGGCGTAATGCAATGCAACATGCTTTTTGCTATTGTGAAATATTAAATATAATACAATAGCACCCAGTATTTGGCAGTGTGATAAGAAAATAATGCATTACGATGCATTCATAGCTAGTCACAAGAAGTAACTTTGTGTGACTTCAATGTTTTGAAGCGCAATAGTAAGAATTTTGCTGTCTGAACTTTGCGTTTAAAAGGTATAAGATTAAGGATGCTTACCCAGTTTAACACTGAACCCCTACGGGGAAAATTCCCAATGACAGTTATGTTTTCCTTTTTAGTGTTGCTTCCCTCTTTCTTTTACACCCACGCTCTCCAGAGACTCAGCAGCCCGGTGGCCCTTGAAAGACGTCCCCCAGGTGGGATCACATTTAGGTCACTCTCCCGCAGAGCAGGTGATGCCAGACCAATGACAGGAGTATTATGGGTACATGGAGGATTATGAGTACACGGTCCGTCAGGTGACACATTCATGACCCTGCCAGTTCTTAACAGGAGCGGGGTGTGCGAAGAGGTCAGTAAATAGTTCTGTAGCAGTTGCATAAGGCTTTACTAGGAATTAAAGACATACGCAGTACTTTTGATAGTTCAAATAAACCTATAGTTTTCTTAGTTCAATATTGTTATAATGTAAAGCATTTTTCACAAGGCCTGTTGCTTTGAATTATGTCAGTAATGCCACTGACGCATCTGGCTTGCAGTCTTCTCTGTTGTTTTATCCGACAGTACATACCATGCAGCCTAGAATAATTAAAAACTTAATGGACAGGAGAATATGTACCAAGCAAGTCAATAATAACAAAAAAACCTCCTTTCCAGTTCATAAGGTTTAACTTAATTAATCCATCTAATTTCTTCAGCCAACCCGGAAGCTGAACGTTTCTTGTTTAGCTGCAGAAATTAATTTCCCTGAGATTTTCTCAAGTTAATTTGCCAGCATGCTAATTATCTAAAAAATCAATTAAAATCAACAGGAAGCCGAACTTGCCTCAATGCAGCTGAACCTTTAGCTCATTTAAACCACAGGAGGCTCGCCTGCCATAAAATTGTGTTTATGTGCTGGCCAGTAAAAGCTTCTTGGTGGGGTGGGGGGCAGAATAAAGCAGAATCTGACCGCCTGCCCTCGTCTGTGCCAATCCAGCAGGACACTGACAGAGACACAAATGCAGCACAACAGTTGGCAAAAAATTGTCAAGGGCTATCTGCCAAGATGTCCATTGCTTTACCAAAAAAATTCCTCTTTTTTGCAGCTGCCTGTACTCTGCTCCAGCCCATAAAGAGTTGTGTAAAGTAACTGGATTTGGGGGTTGGCTCACCTCTCCCCCCTCGACACACCTGATATTTCCACCCTTTTCTATACTTTCTCCTATGGAGTTACCGGTGTTTAGGCATGCTTGTGAAATTTCGACCCACACGTTTGTCTGTGTGAATCTACACATCTCTATACGTGTCCAAAAACACTACCCTCTAAAAACTGCAGGAAGAAAAAATACTTAACAATAAAAGTTATTCCGAGGACTGTAATAGCGAAACCAAGTTCTACGTCAAATGTTCATGTGCGGCTGATTTCTCAATAACAGTTCTTGGAATAACCTGTATTGTTAAGCATTTATTCTTCCGTATTCCTTGTTTTTGGAACAGGCATGACATTCTTGTCCGGAAAGGTTACAGAAGTTCCAATACACATATTCTTTTATTATAATGTAAGACCAAAACACATCTTCAAAGAGCAAAATAATGATTAAGAATGGAGGGAGCAAATGTTGTGTGGCAAACGCACCACTAGATGGAAGTTTTGAGTTTAACATGATCCACACCATAAAGTAAGCAGCTGACTTTGGTCATTTCTGTAATTTAGCATGTTTGTCTGGTCATGCTGTAATATACCTTAGACTGAAATACAGAGCAGAGTGACATAGCTAGCAGTCAAATGCTTTACTAGCAGTCCAGGAAAAGCACATTGAAGCTGGGCTCCACTACCTATTCTGTGCCTGTGTGGTGCCCCCTATAGAAACTTAATTGAGATTATATACCTACAACTCCCCCAATCCACAGTGCTGTGGCATGTACTACTAAGCAAGTTTTACAATTCCAGAGTTAACACGATTGACCTGGGTTAACTAACCCTGATGGCCACAATCAGCGGTAAATGGTACCACGGGTGTGAGCTGTGATGCATAGTACCCAAAACTCGGAAAAAAAGCATAAGGAACCTGGTTAAGCTGAGAAACTGGCTTCGTAGTGCCCCCCAGTGGTTCAAATTTGACTGATTCCCCATCCATCAAAAAAATGTAAACAATGCGTGGCATTCCACAAGGCTCCCATCTTTCCAGCAAGATGTCAGTCTGTCACGTGCCACATTACAGAAGATAAATCAGCTTGTAAACATGAATCATGTGATTTATATGTTAAGTTACAGCAGTTCATTATGTCGTGTTGCATGGCTTGTGCTCATATAGCTAGACTAAAATGAAGGCACATTACCTCAGACTGTGCTGCTGTTTACACCCGTTACAATGACTACTAGGAATGGATACATCCATTTTCCAAACTGCTTATTACTATTTGGGTGTGCGGGTGGGCTTGGAGCCGATCACAGGTAGCCTAAGGCACAAAGTGGGGGACACCCTGGATGAGGCGCCAATACACATGCACGCACACACCCAATGGTCAATTCAGACACACCAGTTAGCCTACAATGGATGTCCATAGACATGCAATTAGACTGTGGCAGGAAACCAGAGTGCACAAAGAAAAACCACGAAGCACAGGGAGTACTAACTAATAGATTTCTAATAATCAATGGATAAATGTATTAAATATTCATTTTGAGTATCTTCAGTTTAATTATTTTTACGTTATTTTATTACTATTTTGGAGGAAAATTTATGACAAAATTGTCTGCAAATTATAAGTTTGCTCGTATCTAATTGTATCTACATACAAGACTGTCTAAAGAAATGCAAGTATTTACATTGAATTTTATCCCAAACTGATTCTTCCTGATAGAGTTTTGACCCCCCCCCCCCTTCTCTTTAAAGCAAAGATAAAAAAGTCTTCAAAAATGAACAACTAACTGATTACAAATTGTATTGTGACCATTGGGTAACTTAGCTGAAAAGGTACAGTTTAGTAACTGTACTTCAAGATGATGTGCTTACTGTATGCTGCTTTGCCTGTGTCTTTGAGTCCTACTTTATCTTTCAAAATGAATTATACACTCAGGCTGACAAGCAGTACCACTTTATCTATTTTGCCTTTACCTGGGTTTCTCAGACAAACTCGCGTCTTTGTCCGCTGTCGGCTGAATAATAAGAACACAATGCAGTGAATATCATTATTTTAAGAAGATGGTGCATTGGTATTCAACATCTGATATTCTGTTCCAGTAATAAAATGTCAATATTTATCGTTACGTTTCTGCTGGCAGATATTTCCTCCATACACCACACCACGGTCCTTCTGCACGGGGGCATCGGTGAAACCTCAGCATGGCCCAATTCCTGACACCAGCACCTGGCACACTGCCGCTGGGATACACAGGAGTGGAAGATAAAATTTGGTCATTTTGGTTATGTGCTTTTGCAGAAAGATTGTTATTAGATTCAGTATTAATTCCAAAACCTGGTGACCAAGGGGATAAATGAAGACTGACATTTGCATTTTCACAATGAATAAAAGTGTTTCTGCAATGTCACTCATTTCCGTTGGTATTGATCTAGGCCCTAATTTGAAATATTTCAGTAATATCTGTGACAGTAAAATAGAATAGAGATTTCTTAGTGTTAAAAAATAAGATTTTTTTCCTCTTTTAATTCTATGAAACTTGTGATATTTGGTAAGACGTACTAAAATCCCAAAAGACACTTCATTACAAAACGGCAGATCATTATGGCCTTATACATACAGAATGATGAGTCTGATTTTTACCCTTGTGTGTGTGGGGGGTGGTGGTGGTCGCACATTCTCCCCATGTTTAAATGAGTAACCTGTGTGTTTAGGTAGATGGGTGTCCTGTGCTCTATGCTGACAGGAGAGGCTCCTGACTCACTGTCAACCCTACCATGGATGAGCAGTAACGACAATGCATAAAAATAACACACTCGGGTTAGCTAGAACCACGATTAAAAAACGTCTATGATTTGACTAGTAAATCATAGCCAGATCACAGTCATAGTTAAATCCATTTTGACAAGCAATCTTAAATAATATTCAACCACCGGCGATATGGCATTTGTTGTTCATGGGGGTGGACGAAGACGACGAAGACGAAGAAGAAAAACAAAACAGCGCGACAGCTTGTTGCGCAATGGGTTAATGGCCATTCGCCGACGTACGGGTAGCGTCGGCACGTCGTGCGCGTCACGCGGGCACTTCCGTGTTTACACGCCCACGACAAGGGGGAGGAGACTGCAAGCGCGAGCGGCGTACGTTAAACTGACGGAGGGACTGAGCTGGAGGAAAGAAGGAGGGAAAAAGGAAAAAAAAAAAAAGAAAGAAGGGACGAGAAGTGACACGGAGGGGGACTGTATGGTGACAAGGACGACGGGGCAGCTTCAGCGATAGCCTTCTACAGCGGAATGTTCTCTCGAAGGAGTCATGGAGACGTCAAGAAATCTACACAGAAAGTTCTGGACCCAAAGAAGGATGTCCTCACCCGTCTGAAGCACCTTCGGTCCCTGCTGGGTGAGTGAGGTGGCACCGCCGGTCCGGACCGGCGTTTGGCACCGCTTTTCGGGTCATAGGTGGCCCGGCCTGGTGCGAAGACGTGCCGGGACAATGAACACCAGGCTGTGTGCTGCTCCGCATCCCCAAACACACGGTACCGAGGGTCGCCTAGCTTTAGCTAGCAGGTAGGCGACGACAGGCAGCGCATCCAGGTACGGTTGTCGGCTGGTGAAGAGGGGGCGGCTTCCTCACCGAGCAGAATGACAACGGGACCCCCGTGTCTCCGCGTTCCAGATCCCGTCGTGACCCGCTCGTCGTTTTGGCTCCAAGGGACTCGACGGAGAGCCGGGAAGCTGCGTGGCGCGTGCCCAGATGGTCACCTGGCCCCAGCAGACCGGGTCGTATTCCGGAACTCTGCCAGCTTTTCCACCGCTGACCCCCCTCATCAGTCCGACCGCACGTTTTCCACTGACCCAGAGCCGCTTGTGCTGGTCGGTCAGCGTGGTCCTCTGTCTCCAGCTGGCCGGGGGCTACGGGGGGGGGAGGATACGTGGTGCCCCGCCGTCTGGGCATCACTGAACTGCCGGGGGTATCTGCCGGGGTAAAACTGCCTCGGCCTCCTAACAAAGGGAGAACACAATAGACAGCGGTGGTGCGACTCAGCTGGATGCTTAAGACGGAGGGATGCGGCGGGGGCTGTGATGTAAGACGCGTAGTCTGATCGTCTGCCCTTATTACGGTTTTGTGGGTTTTCGTTTAGGAAATGAGAGACAAAACACGGCGTAATTAAAAGAGAAGCATGGTGATGCCGGCTGAAGGCGCTGCTCCTCATCTTTGTGTTACTGTACTGTTTTCACAACGTGGAGACTGAGATTCCGGTACGATGGGGTGATTTCACGTTGAATTGTTCCTTTGTCGATAGCTGGTTACTTTTTAATCCTTGCCAGTTCTCCCATCTGCCTGGAAGACTGAAATTGCGCGACCGTGTCTTCTTTGAAACTTCTGCGCATTTTGGGTGACGTTTTTAAGATCCCGTTTACCATCCTCAGACTAAGCTGTCAGACCTTGACTGGCCTCTGATTTTGGCTGGGACTGGTGTCACGACCCTCATGTTGTACATGTTAGGCTCTCACCATCATGGCGGATACCCAAGGAGAAATTTGCAAGGGTGGGGGAAACTTTTTTTTTTTTAACCTCCTGTGTCACTACTGGATGTCACTGTAATGTGTTCCTCTGAGGAGCTGGTCTTGGCTGCATGCTTCTGGCTGTCTGCTCCTCACAGGGTTTTAAAATGGCATTGGACTCCCCATGTCTCTGTCCTGGCACTTTTGCTGCCTTGGCTGGACCTTGTCCCGCCAGGCTTCTCTGGGCCTTGTTCCCAGTCACTTGGCCTGGGACAACAGAGCAAGTGTGAAAGTGTCACCTGAGGCCAAGGCGCTCCATTAAGCTCTCCGCAGGATGTGCCTGCTGGGTCCCGTGGCCTCGTCCCACAAAGCGGCACTAATGCCACACAACCTGATTGAGCTCAGGTTTCAAAATATGAGGTGAAGATCAGGTTTAGGCTGTGCAGTGATTCCTGTGGCACTGTAGGTACAAGGTCAGGGATCTTGAGTAAATCGCTTTAGGTGCTGCATGACTTTACCTTCTCATCTGGTCAGTGAGGTGGCCCGCTCCATTTTTCTAGGAATTTCCCCTGCAAGTGCATCCTAGTGTGAGTGAGTCTTCTGTGCTGCTGACTTAGTGGATCTCCAGCCACTGCTGTTCAGAGAGTGGCGCAGTGTTTTTGCCAGGAGGATGATTTCCTCCCTCCGACTGGTTCCTACAGGAACTTGGGATGAGTGATGGGGAGGCGTTAGTGGGTCCCACAGAGGCCAAGCTGACCTTTCTGTGGTCCTTCTCTGCCAGTCAGACTGACATATTGTCAGTGAATTACTGCAGAAGAAGGGTCACCCATACATGTTATTCCAGACAAGAAAGTGTAATATATTTGAATCCCAGTTATATGAAATTACTCAGTTGAAACGAGGGAAAAAGAGATTCTAAGCCATGATATTACATTGTAAAGGCCTGTTGGCTGAGGTGGCATTTTTTTCTGTATCATCTGTAGCTTGATGAGGAAGTGTTGATGATGATATACTAGGGAACCATGGAAACTTAGGTCTGCTTTTAAACATATTCCCTCATCCTGCTGTGAACGCATGGTAAATTCTCAGTGAAGTGGAAGTGGTGCCTCAGTAATGCATTTGATCATTGTGAACGGTGTCCACTCCCTGCACCTGGGCATAAATCAATACCATTGGTCTACATGATGGCATCTTCCAGCTGTAGTAAAGTTCCATGCTTTACTGATGGGGGGTTGACATTTGGATGAGGCACAGACATTCTTGAGCTTGAAGACATATTTCAGACACCTTGTTTTAATAATAAAATGCAGTAATCACTACTCTGTTATAGCTTGCTTATCTCATGATTAACAGTTCTGCCTGTTTGTTCAGCCTCATGTTCTTCTTGAACAATCCACAGTAAAGGTTCTACGTCAAGGCCCTTTTCAGATGTTTATTGCCAGTCTTGAGGTTAGGAGTCCATGTGAATAACCCCTGTGCTATCTCGATTCTCAGGCCAAAATGAAATTAAAAGCTTAAAGGTATTATTTAAAGGTGTAAGGAGAATGTTCCCAGAAGGGTGTTATTTTTATTTATTGTGATTTCTTGACATGAAGGTGTTGGCCACAGCTCATAATGAGTCTCTGAGACAAAAGAATGACCAAGTAGGCTTGTGTCAATGTTCCTCTTTAAGATGTATTGAAATCCTTAAGATGCTTGGTTTCACAATGTGGCCATTTAATTCTCAGCGTAATAATCCTTCGTACGCCCTCAGGGTTCTCACAAAGTTCCCTGTTGTTTGTTGCCTTTAGGTCATGTGACATTATACACCTAAATGTAAACAGCTGTACTGATTTGTGCCTGAAATTGGCCTTTTGGCAATGTTTGTGTATTTCAGTGCTTTTTTTGAATGAAGGTTTGATATAAGGTGTCCAGCTTTCATAGTAACTGTGTAGTAGAAGTACTTGTCAGACAGTCCCCAACTGCATTTGACTGGCTTGTGCCTGACATATTAAGCCCAACCCACTTCCTCAGCTGCGCAATTTCCTCTTCCTCAACTATGAGTTAAAGCATCTTGGGAGCACATTTGGAATGTGCCGACCTTGCAAACCCTGGGGTAATCTTTACACCACGCTGAACTGAAAGTCAGTTTAGTTATACATTAGTGATGTTGAAAACAGCAAGCGTGTTATGCACTCTGGTTGCAGTGTAGACTTGTCAGTCTGCCTCTGGCATATGCTTTGCAATTCACATGCTGTCCATGAGTTGAGGGACAGATCTTTGCTCTTAAAATGCTTCAGAGTGTAACTGTAACAGGGTCAGAATCCAGCAATGAAATGCACACAGCGAAACAAAAATGGAGAACACTTGTAGATTATCCAGCCCTTAGAAAGGAGTTCAAACTGCAAAGAAAATATTTCTATGTGTGAATCTATTTCAAAAGTAAATGTACACTTATGTCGTGCTGATGATGGTGAATGGTGTGTTCAGTGTGGAGGTTGTCGTACCTTTTCACTTTTGGAATGAATAAGATCAGGAGGTTGGAGGTCACCAGAATAGCTGGCCTTTATAAGTGGATTTCATGCAGCGTTGGGTAGGAAACATAAAAGGCCCAGCCATGACCTCCCTCAACTGAAGAATGTCCATTTATGAAGCTCAGCTTGGAACTTTTGACTCTTGCTTTAGGTCTTTTTCAAGAACGGTGTTTAAGCTTTGCATATTTGACACCCTCAACAGCTTGTTATTCGTAAAAGGTTGTTGGGCCGTTGGGCTGCTCTTGGATTTTATTGGGAAACTGCTTTCCATTTGAGATGGGATATATGACAGTAGGCTACAGCAATCATAGTTTTGGACATGTAGAGTATTGCCTGCTTCATTTTGGAAGTTAGGAATATTGAGAATGTTGGAATATTTGCAATAAGGAGACCTGCAGATGCACAGTGTATTCTCCTCCGTGATCTTGCTACTGTACTGCCGATAATGAGATATGGCTGCTCCTCCACAAAAGTATTAAAGCTTCACTGGTGGTCATTATTTATGTGATCGCGCATTACTGCTAGGGGGTCCCTAGCTCTGGCCAGTTTTCATTTGGTGTTCCCTGGTTCAACTGCCAGGCAGTAATATTTGTCTATCGGGAGGAAAAAGTCGCTGCTGTAAAAATGGTGTCTTTCAATCATTCGCTTAACTCTACAGGCCTGCTTTCTCTGCTGCTGTTGTGCATGGATGGGCTTCGGTGCTGTTGCTCCTCCTGCTTCCTACATTTAGAGGGAGGTCTATTTTTTTTTCTTTATTTTAAGCGGATGACTAGCATTTTTCATCAAAACATCCCAAATGCCATTTTGGGGTCCTCCAATAAATCATGTCTATCTTTTGAAACTCATCCGTTTTGATTGTGCTGGAGTAAATGAGATGTTGAAGCATTAAGTTGTCTGCCTTGCGATTGCTTTGACGGTTGATCACAGATCTCCTCACTCCATCGAACAATCTCCTAACCTGTCTCCACTGTTTTGAATTGTTTTGTCCAGCCATGAGTTATACTATAATTGATTGCTCTGCCTGTCTTATTAATGATTTGTGTGAGCATGCAGCCAAGTGACTATTTAATTAGAAAACATTTCTGATGAAAACCCCAATATAGTTTTGACCAGAACAGATTGTAACAAATAAATGGCATAATGTACATTATAACAAAGATGGTGACTGTATCAGCAGGTTATAGTGTTAAATAAAGTATTCATGGTGATTTGTTTTTCAAATGCGGTAAAGTGATTCGTGGAACTGAAAGACCAAATCACTTTGACCTTAAGTTCTTTAATTTAGCCTGAAATGCTTTTAGTAACAGTGGTCAATTGTACATACATGAATATCTACTCGTTTAGCCTTAATTTAAGTCTTTACATTCATTTAAATAGTTCCTATGTGTCTTTCTGTCTATGATGCTTTAGTTGTATAAACTTGTAGGTACTCGGTACCACAGAAATGATAAATGATATTTAAGCTGTGTAGTGCACTGTTAGCCTCTGGAATCCAAATCATTCTACAAGGTGGTTATCCAGTAACATTTCCAACTGTCACCATAGCCAGGTTTAGGCCATGCCAGTGCTGCAGGCGATAACGTCAAAGTCATTGTGAGCGTGGTTGGGTGCGGAAGAGAGGCGGACAGGTTGGGCGACATTCAAAAATGATTAGGTGTAGGCTGTCTCCTGTTTCTTGGTGAACGGCAGGGCTCTGTTTTTGTTTTTGGGATTTGCATGTGGGACGGCATTGCTCTGCCTTGGGCTCGAATGCTGATTCCATAAGACATCTTCCTCTGTTACATCCATGACGTCTGAAGCTGAAGGGGTCTTTAGGCATCCTGGCATGCAAGTGGCTTCCTGAGAAATTGAGAGAACCTTGTGCCTGTGGGATGTTTTGGTTTACTGCTGTATGGAGAAGTCTGCCCCCAGTATATATTAATTCAGTCATGCTTTTGGTTGTATTTTGCTTGTTTATTCATTTTCTCTTTAAACCCTTTAACATCATAACAAATAGTATTGTTGAAGATGCAGTATAAATGGTTAGCTTTATCAACAACTGCTAGGTTGGAAGGCCTCAAGTACTTTGCTCATGGACCAATGTAGTTTTTGTGGGTGTCATCTTAATGCAATGGCAGCCAGATGCATCAGTGCACCCACTCCCCAGGTCTGCCAGTATCTAATGTCGTCGTAGAAGGTGTTGATTCTCTGGCTGGGCCATTAAATGACTGTTGTTGCCTGGTGACCACCGAGCGATGTCCTTTTTTTGTTATGTTTTTAACTCAGGAAGCTACGATTGCGTGTGTGCAGTGTTGCAGCACGATGTTGACTCCTTTTACCACCCTGAACGAGAAGGCAAACCAACCATGTCGTTCCTCTGTAAGGGAAACAGGATTAGCGTTACATTTAAGCTGAGGTCTGGATAGGGTGCCAGTGAAAACATTAGGGCTGACAGATAGCCGTCGTTTAAAATAAAGTCCGTTTTAATTATTTATACCATTTGTACCTAAGCGAGTTTAATCCCTGCTGTTTATCTTGTCTCTGCCTGAATCTTATAAATTACAAAAAAAATACAAAAGACAGTTAGCATTGCTAGTGAAACATTTTTGCATGAAATATGCCAAGGAGTGGGTATCATTCTCAAAAATGTTCGACCTTAATGGTTTAATTTGTTTTGTACAGCATTTTTAAAAGTTGTTTCTCATTTTGTTGACTTGTCATTCCACACTTTATGGAGAGCATAATGCAGTTTTAATCTTTACACTCAGACAAATTCTTAACGTGACGGAACACAGTTTAACGCTATTATGTGAAATCGCATGTGCAAAAATATGTAAAGAAATCAAGTCGTCGTGTTCATGCATTCTTTTCTGGGAGTTCTGAGCAGGTTCAAGGCGACACTCTGCTCCTCTGCCTCATCTGCCTAGTCATACTGACACCCTGTGTTGCCTCATCTCCGTTTCTTCACTGTAACTTGAAATAATCCAACCAACCAGCCCCCACTCCTGGTACCTGACAAAAAGTCAGTTTATGCTGGCTGTGGGGGGAGGGTTGGATTCATTTGTGCCCCTCGTCACGGCCACGATCCCAAAGCGTTTAGCATGATGATATGCAGCCAAGGTAAATCCAGTGTGTAGCCAGTGTCTGGTTGGCAAAGGGTTAAACTGGAGCTCTCCCAGAATGCTGCTGACTTTCTGCTTCTCAGAAGGACGTACGGTGTGGAATTGAGGTATGATTTACTGTTCAGGCCCATTGTTCCATTAATATCAGCCTGCTTTATTCATCGGTACTGACCTATTTTGGAGGCAAGTACTGCAAGCCAGTGACGTCTGATGGATCAAATGATTTCTCACGGGCCAGCAGTGAGGCATGTAGGCTGCAGGTCGCAGTCCACTGGGACATGGAGGGGTCATTGCTGGAAGTCTTGGGAAATCTTGAATTTGGTTAGACATCTATGCCCAGTGTAAACCAGATGTGAAATGTCGAGAACATCACTCTCAGTAGGTTGCTCAAGTTCATATGAAACCATATTAAAATGACTTTTCATATGAACAGGGCTACTATTATTAACCTGCAACTGCACAGATGTCTTACTTGCTTATTAAATGTGCGGTGAAGGGAGAAATGGAGCCTCTTCCTTTAACCCACTTCCTGTCTGTGATTGACAGGGAATGCTATTTCTGAGGGTATCAGCCTCTAGGAAGCTGTTACGAGGGCGCTGGGAAGGTAGGCGTATTGTGAGCAGGGAGCCGTTTCTGCTGCATTGCCTGAGGAACACAGATCAGTGGTGGAGAACGGCCCTCGGCCCCAGAGTCCTGCCATACAGGATAAGGGGATGGATTGGCGGGGAGTGGGGAAAGACAATGAGATGTTGCTGGGGAGTAGCTGGGCATTTGGGATATGTGCTGCCATATTTCACACTTCCAAAGGGGATCTCGTCACAGAAAATACAAAACGTACATTGCTAATTATAACAGTCTCTACGGTCACCTGAAGATTTTCACCTCTTAATGAAGAGGGGTGAGAAAAGTTGCTCGACACGCAAATGCCAGCTAATGGATTTATGTAGTCTTGGCAAACTGTATGAGAATTTTTCAAATGGGTTTTGTGCGTTTTTACAGACGGGTGTGTTAAATCTGCTCAGGATGTCTGCCAGCACGTCACTTTTAGTGAAATAGCATTTACGATAATGTATGCAGGTGGACGTGATTGGTACTTGGCTTTAATTGATACTCTTAACCCAGTACAGCTGTGGATTTATTACACAACTTAATTAACTCTCTTTGGCATCCATTCTTTGACTGTGAAGCCATAGGTTGCATTCTAAGTGCCTTTTCTTCTGGAACCTCCATAGCGTTTTATGGCTTGGAGTAATTCATACGTAGTCAGAATGAAGATTTCTGTGATCTTAAAGGCTGTGGCCTTTACACGATCCTCCAGTGGATGTTTCAGGCCGCAGGCTTCTACTCCGATGTTGTCGGGGTTAAGGACTTTGTGGGGGGGGGGCACGGCGACCAACGATTTTGTGTAGTGCCAAGTGCTATGGCTCAGCAGTTTTCACCTCCAAGCAAGATGGAGAGTTGCCTGTGACCTCGTGTTTTTACCAAATCATTAAAAGTTTAAAGTCACATTTGATTTCACCTCCAGGTCCAGCACTCGCAGCATTTATTCGTTTGTTTTTTTTCTTTGTATTTGGGCATGAAAAACAAAGAAGGGTTAAGATGAAAGAAACCTTGAATAAAGGAACAGTCAAATGGTTTATGATAGGCTGTCACAGACAGGCATCTTGGCTACGTTGTATTCCAGGTTTCAGTGGCTTTTATTTGGCCAGGGAGGATCCCATTCTTTCCATGCATCTGCTAATGATGTGATTTGTAAGGAGCTTGGTGTGCATAACCAGTTTGTCTGGTTGTGCTTGATGGTACACTGTTGCTCCATGTTATGCCAAATTAACATCGCATATGTATACAGCCCACTGGGCAACTGCTTTCTTTATTGTTGTATATTTTTGATAAGCAAAGAAGCCTGTTGATGGAAGCTTTTTGTTTGTTTGTTTGTTTGTTTGTTTGTTTTTAGAAGCAAGCAAGCAGCCAGCTGTTCCTGCAGCTGCAAGGATTGATCCGTCTGAATGATAACTGGATCAGGCAGAGCCTCACCTGATTCGCTCCCGGCACCCAGTTTAAAAACGATGCCCCCAGATGAGCGCGGCACCACTCTTAATTAGGCCTGTGCGGTGATGGTGGGGTGGGCCTCACTCGCCCGTGTGGCTCTTAACGTGAGCCAGCCTCTGTCACAGTTCTGCAGGTTCTAAATAACTGCACAGTTTGGCCTCGGATGCCTGAGAGCCCAGAGCTGGTCTGCATGTTAAGTCTGGGATTTATCTGGTGCTACTGCTAAACTGCTGTCTCTATCCTTAGACTTGACCTGCTTGGTTTGCTCTCTCTTGTCCATTCATGGTGTAGCAGAGGTGTTTCAGGCAAGTTCCGCTGTAACTCCGACCGCCAGTCCAGTCAGCTGACACACTTCAGACGTTCTCTCAGAGGCAACAACATGCTATAGATTTACATATCAGGTGGCCTCCTTTCCAACGCTTCCCCTCTGATTTATGACTTCTCTTGGGAGGTTTCCCTGTCAACCCTGTAATAAACGAGCCGCAGATCCCGGAGAGAGTGCTAGTGATAATCGGCACACAGCGCAGGCTGTGAAACACGGTGGCGGCCTGCCAGAGGAAGCAGCTGTCCGACCCGCGGGGGGCGAATGACGGGATGTTCCTTGCTGATCGGCTTGTATGAGGAGAGCCTGACTGCATTGGCCACGGCTGGCTGCATGCTGATGTATCATTAACCTCTACTGACGTGGTGAAAAGTCACATATTGCCAGTGGAAGCGTTAAGGGCTTTTCTGGGCCCTGTTTAGCTCGGCGCTGCTGGTTTATCTCTCTGACTTCATCTTTCAGGCTCTCGGTGCTGATTCCATGTGTTCTGTGACGTGTGCAGATGTTTGCCGCTGCTGTTGAATCGGCACACGATAAAGGGCAGGTGTGTGTCACAGACTGCCGTAGTGGGGCCTTTCACAGCATTTCGAGCTGCTGCTTCGGTGTTGTCCCTCTGACTTGTGGCCGGCTCTGAACTGAGCTATGATCCTACGGTATTTCATATTTCGTAGGGGTGACCCGCTCCTCTCCTCCAGCCCTTTCATCAGTCTGGATGCAAGCTAACTCGTATCAGCAATTTTGGTGCTAAACTGGCCACTTCCATTTCTTTGCATTCTTGTTTTTTTTTTCTCCGTCTTTTCACCCTGCTCCTCCTCTTTCAAAAGCCCATATAAAATTGAGAAGACATAATGAGCTTATTTAGAGCTTATGTCATGCAGTGCATGTGGTTATCACCATAAGCACAGTCCTGGTACTTAAATGGAGCCTGTCACTCTGAGTAAATGTCCTGCCCCCGTGGTGCTCTCCCTCACTGTCGTTCTTCCTTTCAGGCTGTCACACCTCTCCCAGGTTCTTCTCACTGTGTAACAGGACTGAACTGAAACAGGACTGCCAGCTTGCCTGTGCTGCATTTCAGTTGTTTTCATAACTTCTGCAGGTGCTAATCTGTGTAATCCCATAGTGTCATGTCAGTCCTGGCTTGCTGAATGTATATATTTAAACTTTAAAGGAACGAGTTCTTCTCCCTGCTGTTGTGAAAGGAGAAGGGAATGTTCATATCTTAGTCTAGTGCTTCCCAAACTTTTTCTGCCCCCCATTGAACTTGACATTGACCGTCAATGGGAAAAAATTTGCCCAGCTGTGGGGGGAGGCAGTGGGAAATGCATGCTTGGGAGCACAAAAACCATTGCATCTCGCAGACGTGAGATAGCAGCAGAAACTAGGTAATGTGACCTGTGAAGTGGTCAAACCGTGCTTCCATGCTCCCCAGTCCTGCACGCTCCAGCTTACTGTTTCAAGCAGTCATTCTGATGTGGTGCAACCGTTGAAGGAAATGTTTTGAAGCAAATTGTATTTTTAGGTCGGTCTGCATACAACTGTGTCCATCTGTCTCCACACCTGTTTAACATGATGTCAATCACGTGGTGATATCACGATGCTTTCCCTTCCCTTAGCTGTTGTCTGAGTGTGGATTATGGATTAACTGAGTGGAATTACAAACAAGGCATTGGCAAAAGCAATTGACCCCCAGGTCTGTGCTGTGTTGTTGAACTTGGCTGAGTCCTTCGCTTCCCCTTCCTTGAAAAGAGCAGCTATTATGGGGAGATGGCCGCAATTTTGGCAGACTTGATCTGGACGCCTTGGCCTAGAGTAGGCCCCCACCCAGCAGCCTGTCCTCCACTGGGGAAAGAAGCACAATCCTCTTACAAAACCTTTTTTTAAAAAAAAAAAAAAACAAAAAACTTAAATGTAGCACAAAGCTGCCTATGTTCTGCTAACCTCCATTTTAGCTTCAGATTGTAGCCCGAGTGGTGATGATAAACCAGGTAATAAAAGCTGGTCCGGTTTTGGTGTAGAGGAGCGTTGGCAGACAGCAGCTGCAGAATTTCAGGTAGTAGGTGTAGTAAAAATGGGGATTTCTAAAGAGAAAATATCTCTGCGTTCTGATTGGTTGTAGAACAGCTTTAGCCTGAGTGAAGAGGGAATGGCACTGTGTGAATACCGGCGGGTCCCGACAGGAAACCCACCCGATGCACAGGGTGTCTGGGCTTACGGTTGGCTGAAAAAAAATCAAATCTCAATTTCGAATTTCTGAATGTTTGACAGTGTAAAGTTTTAGTATTTTTTTTCTGCTAGCTTGACACAATTCTCCCATTCCAATGGATGTTTCTGCCACAAGTGCTGGAATAAGTGATTGACTTTTCAAATTTTTTACATTGATGGGACAAATGATGCTTCAAAATATGTGGTGGGTTGCAGCATCCTGGACTACTAATAAATGAAGAGTCATTTACCGTCAGCATTGATTGGTAAGTTCAGGATACTCCCACCCACCATTGGTTTTGAAATCTCATTTGTCCCATGACTACTAATCAGGGTCAGTTTAGGCATGTATGTGTTTTGTTTAGTTATTAACCATCATTCCACCCGAGAGGAAGATCCGTTTCAGGTGCTTTTGATTGACGTTTTAAAGAGGCTCTGCTTATGGGCCCAGTGTGGAGTGAACAGTATTATCAGGGTCTTGTTTGTGGCTCCAGAAGATGCCTGATGGCTCCCACTGTGAAGATGCTGGCTTCATCCTGAGCCGTGAGCGTTGTCTCCTGCAGGACATCGTCTGTGGGGCACGAAGCAGATTCTGCATCTTTGTTTTGTTTACATCATCTGTTGTGTGGCGTATGCATCTGTGCTGGTGTTTCGTGAGCATCCTGCTCATTTTTAGAACTTGATGACTAAAACGATTAGCAGGCCACTCCCCAAGGTAAAGACTGTACAAAATGCTGCTTACAACACAGGTCTTTAACTTGGCTGGTCAAGAATCAGTAAAATTCCTGCAGTTGTACCTTGGAGAATTTCCCTGTGATTGCTCGGGTGTCTCGGACAAATGGCTACGTTTCTCTGTAGTCTTATTAATGACTTTGTTTTCTTGCGAAAGTGATTTTAATCTGGGTTTCCTTCATCTTGATCCTGTTTTGCTTCAAGCCTGGTTGATGAGTGCAAGAGGAAGTGGCCAAGGGGGGCGGCCTTGTTATCTGAGCAGTGACACCCCGGGCCCTTCCCCGCTTCCTCAGAGGATGTGGCCCCCTGAACTCTCCTCCTGTCCTAGCTGGGCTTCAGCTGCCTCCACTGAGTCAACATGTTTTTCTGAGAGACAGGAAGAGCCCTGACACAATGAGGGACGTCGACAGCGAAGCATGTGAGGGGCTCTGATAATAGGCCCCTCACCCCAGCCCTCGGCTTTGCCGGAGGAGCTTCTCGTCTTTCTCTCCCTTGAGTTTTATTGATGGCACCATGGCTTTATGAGATTCATGGTGTGTTTACCTAGGATGTCTCGGCAGAGTCCTCCCACCTCAAACCCCCGAACGGCCACCCAGGAATCAAGTGTGAATGTGGTTGGCTGCAGTGTGCTCACTGGTCTGCCATTAATCCATTATGAATTGATGAGGATCGTTTGCTTTCTTGGGGGATTTGAGAGAACCAGTGAACTTTTGTTGCAATGTGATTGACACTGAGCTCCTGGCGTTACACTTACCTTACGCAGCGGCTCTCATTAAAGGCTGTGTTTGAGCATGGAGGTGTTGCTCTAAAAAGCCTGCTACGCACGTGCTGCTGCGGTGGGTCTGCCCATGTGGCAGAGAACTAGGCCGTTCTTCCATCTGCTTTTTGTTCCTCCTATTGAAATGTTAGTGCTTTTCACTTTCATAAGTGAAGTGAAAAGTATCGCTCGTTAAAGACTGCAGATCGGACATTTCACGTCTTTACCTGCAGTCCTGTTTCCTTGTGGGATCTGAGAAGGCAAGGATAATTACTTTGGAGATGTGGGTTTTGAGATGTTCTGCCCTTGCAAAGTGTCTTTCACAGCTTGTAGATGTGCTGTGAGGATGCGATAGAGCTGTCAATGGGCCTACTACTTAGACTCCATGATGAATTTTACATCCTACAGGCCTCAGTATGAAGACCTGTGGTGATGACTTCATTATAGCTTTTTGGACAGTGAGCACAGGGAGCAAGTCATGGTTGCATGTTGGAATGATTTATGCTGTCCCCTCAAAGGCTTCCCCCACGGCCTTACGAACCTGCTCACAGGAACTCTTTCTGAGAATGTTCTAGAAATCAGTGTGTTGGAAGAGCAGGAAGCTTTGTGAGACTTCATATAGAAGGTGGGAATTGATGAGCTTGTGAGGACAGTCAGACCTGGGGGGGAAATGCTTTGAATTCTAACTCTGAGGTTTCTGGTCAAGTTTTCGGAGCTTCTGTTGGAATCTCCAGCAAAGTGTTTCCCATGAATCTTTCCTCTAATATAGACTGTAAAATCATACAAATGGATAGAGAGTCAGTTTAGGTAAAGGTGTGGACCCATATGACAAAACGAATGTGAAGTGAAGGATCTGCTCTCATCAGAAAGTAGTGGTGGAGACTTGACCTCATTCCTAATTGCTTACTCATGTCCTGCATCATCATATATAATATAATATATATAATGTAAAAATGACCATAGTTTACATATCATACAAGCAATCTAACACATCACAAGTCACGACGTAAATTAAATCGTGTATACAGTGCGTGGCAGATGTAGAATTAGGCCTAGTCTTTTAACAAAGCCTTTTCTTGGAATACATGACAGAGCAAATTGCTTAATTATTGATGGACTCTCTTTGTATACTTTAATTACTATAATTTTTTTTACTCTCTGATTCAAATATCTTTTGCTGTATATGAGAGTGAAATTTCTACAATTTGTTCTTTTGTATTTTTTTTGCAGAAGTCATCGAGAAGAGCGAACTGAAGGTGTTTTTTGAAACTCACTGCTCACAGATTTATTTTATCTTCTATGAAAATTTCATTACACTGGAAAATAACTTAAAGCAAAAAGGTAAGTCTGCCCACCATTAATAGCCACCACCCTCCAGGTCCAGTGTCCTTCTATGACATCCACTGAATTTGTTGCTTTTGTGATGTGTTTGTCTTTTTTTTTAAGCTGTATGAGACAGAGTATCATGATCAGTAGCCTGCCAGCTGTCCGTTGGCTCTGAGGGTGTGGACCTCCCAACAAACTAACAAAGGCAGATAGAAGAAATCTGTCATTTGCAGAATGCTGTTGGTCTTCCAAGAATTCCAAAAACTCCATGTCAGCCGGAATAATTAGCTGGGAGGGACAAAAAGGTCATGGTTATTCAGCATATGCTGAATCTTCGATTTTAGCTTTGTCAGAACTGCCCGTGCCAGGGTGTAAGGACCTCTGTGGGGAGAGAACGCCATTGGTGGCTCTATGGCAACCACAGAGAAATCGAGTGTTGGGTTTTTCGTTTTCTGTTTATAAATGTATAGGCTGTGTGGCACCCACTGTGTGTGTACACACATTGCAAATGAGCCTCATTTTAAGGTCCGTTTAGCACAGTGTGCTATGCTCCGTATGCCAAGCTTGTTCTGTAGAAAGCAGCGTGTTGAAATCACAGCCTTCAGTGACTAGATCCAATATGCTGGCTGGCAGGAGGCTAACATGTTAGCAGAATGCTTGAAAGGCCGTTGGGCACGTTGCTTTCCCTCTCCAGGGTAAGTGTGTTTTAATGACACGCACAGCAGACAGTGGAGGGAGTAACTGTAGCGTGGCATGCAGTGCTGTGACAGGGCAGTGTACAGAGCAGTGCCCGTTGGAGATGGAGCCTGGGGAACCCCAGCTTTTCTCAGAGAAGTGAACCCCTCCACAAATGCATCATTTTTTTTCTTCCCCCTGTTCATAACATGTTTGTATGTAGTGCTTTCCCCGATATGGCTTACCACAAGTAGTGTCCAAGGATAAAAAAAAAACTGCTCATTTGAAATGAATTAGAGATCATCACAAACCAGAATAACCTCAGTTCATGTATAAGCTTAAAAGCCATTGTATAAGTGATTGGATGAAAATGTGGTTGTGGGGGGGTGAAACCTTGGTGGATTCAAGGGCAGTCAGCTGTCCAATTCCCCTGGGCAGTTTCCCTCATCCTCAAGTCAGAAAGTTCTGAAAGTATTTTTACAACAAAAAAAGAACTGTGGAACAGTGGGTTTCTGCCACCTGGATAGGCTGACAAGCTTCCTCATTCCCCACTCTCCTGCAGGGGGCAGCAGTCAGAGTTGTGGCTCTGTTCGTGTTCTTTTTGCCTAGGTCATGCTTCACTGTCTAGGCCCGCTCCCTCAGCCTTGGAGGCAACATCCTGCTGACTCACACTGACTCTGCATAACCTTTTGCTCTTTCAGGGAACAAATCGCAAAGGGAGGAGCTGGACTCCATCCTCTTCATTTTCGAGGTGCGTATGTCCTTTCGATACAGTGCTAAATGGGCTGTTTCTTTTGAGGCAAGGAATAACCTGAATGGATGAGGATTTCTACTATCCTGTAATCACTGGGTGTCAAGTACAGCATTTAACTGTTGGAGGTTGGCTTGCACTGTTCTCTCACACCTGCAGTGTTGGGGGTTTGAATCCTGCCTTTGCTCTATGTGTAGGCAGTTTTCAGGTTTTTCCCACGTCTCGCAGTTGTGTTTGTGTACGTATATGTGCCTTGTGATGGACTGGCATCCCATCCGGTGGTTCCCCAGCCCTGTGTCTGGGGTAGACTCCAAGTCCCCTGGATCTTGATGGGAGAAAAGCAGTTATAGAGTGGATGGCCTCGGAGGGTAATGCATGGTTCCTGTTTAAAATGGAAGAAAGTGCCTCTACCTGCCTTTGTTTTATGTTGTGATATTGGGAATGCTGCACAACATGGAGCTATTTTAATCTTCTGATTTACTTTTGCATGTATATTAAAAAAAAAAAAATTTTAAAACGTGCTCTCTTTTGCTTTCTTGCGAGTCTCTGTGTAAAATTTTGCTTACAATATTGATGAGATCAGAAGTGGGAAGTGTTCTCAGCTCCACCCAAGCCAATAGGGTGGGGTTTAATCAAGCCCACTTTAGGTTTCCAACCCCTTTCATGACCCTGAGCTCTATGTGTTTGGATGCACTCTGGTCCATGGGGTCGCTGCTGTGTTAATTGATCACCCAAGACTCAGAATTTTAGCGTGGGTGCTAAGTACATGCTGCCTGTTGCTGTGAGATTAATTTGGATTTCAGCTCTGCTTGTTTACCAACTGCTACCACATAAAAACGAACGAGCAACAGTCCACCCTTTTACTCATACCCTAAAAATAGCTTTTTTAAAATATTGATGGCCGAGCCTTTCAGAATACAATAACAGTGAAAGCAGCATATCTCCAGTGTTGGAAGGTTCAGCCTCCCTTTCGGTTTGCATTTTTCCATCACGCTGAAAGATAAAGCTGCTGATGTCTTCCATATTTTCTTAGTTTGACTGGTCTTGGTGATTTTGCTGCTTTGGGTGCGACTTGCCGACCAGGAAGGAAACATTCAAACGCATTCAAATTCACGTCAGCGCAGTCTCTATGGGTTAAACAGTAACTACGTCAAATGGAGCCTGTTGTTGGAGTTATTGGACATAATGTTTGATTAAACTTAACACATTTAAAAACTGTTATAAACGTGTGGCTTAACGTCATGCTTTTTGGGTAGAAGCTGCATGTGTTCGAGTCTTCATGTTGCCCTGCCTTAGCCAGGTGGGTGCTGTGGACAGTTCAGGCTTGAGTCAGTTTACGTAACTGCCCCCACGTCTCCGTGTAATACAAAGCTGCCATGGTGAGATTAAATGTGCTGTGCTTGTGCTATCAGTATTAATAATAATGCTCAGAATAATAGCGGTGGTACTCATCAGAATACAGAGTGGTGGCCCCCATTGCCAAGTAGTGCACAGCATCTTCTTGGGACCCCTGGGATTTATTTCTAACCCACAACCACCCCAATCCACCACACCCCCTCCTCCCTCTCCACCCCCCCCGTCCTCCAGATCGCACCCCTAGTCCCGGCCTACATGGGGATACTGGCAGCCTGCGGCACAAGCCTTAAGGACCGAACGCCTAGTCCCGGCCTATATGGGGATACTGGCAGCCTTCCGCCCAGGCCTTAA
>JAACJT020000021.1:18739755-18760247 GCA_009936485.2 Gymnarchus niloticus | reverse complement strand
TTCACTGTGTGCGTGCGTGAGAGAGAGAGACAGGCATTCACTGTGTGCGTGCGTGAGAGAGAGAGACAGGCATTCACCGTGTGCATGAGAGAGAGAGAGAGACAGACAGGCATTCACCGTGTGCGTGAGAGAGAGAGAGAGACAGACAGACATTCACCGTGTGCTTGCATGCGTGAGAGAGAGAGACAGACATTCACCGTGTGCGTGAGAGAGAGACAGACATTCACCGTGTGCGTGCGTGCGTGAGAGAGAGAGACAGACATTCACCGTGTGCATGCATGCGTGAGAGAGAGAGAGACAGAGACATTCACCGTGTCTGTGTGAGAGAGACAGACAGAGTCATCCATATATTTGTATGCCTTTGGATATCTCTATGCTGCCTTAAAGGGAATGTGTTCATTAATGCAGTGTGTCTGCCTTGCATGCATATCCATTTCCATGCATCCCAGGGGTGACGCAGGACCCCCAGAAGTCTGCTGCCGTTGGGCGCTCATTCTCACTAAGCTGGAGGACGCATGGGGACTCAGGGCTTCAGGAGCCCATGAGGTTCCGCAGTGCCACCACCTCTGGAGCCCCTGGGGTGGAGAAGGCTCGCAACAACGTTCGACAGAAGGCCACAGGTCAGTCCTCCAAGAGCGCAGCCTCCGTCTTACCCGGATTAATCACGCAGAAATGGGTGGTAAATGTCCCGTCCCATTAGCATCTGTGTACGTCTTCATGTAACACACACTGCAGCTTTCTGCCACGGCTAACTGACGTTCTGTGCTCAAGAGAAGATGGGTCTGCAGAATTGATGGATTGGCTAGGCAGTTTACTTAGATTAACGGCACAACAACTGAACCCCGTGTCAATGATGCTGAGGCTGCAAATTAGTGAGTGTCGCTGTGTCTAAGTGAATATCTTCAGTAAATGGACAGCTGTCTAATGTATCCATGCACAAAACGTGTGATGTGTGCTGAAATTGTTCCTGGCATGTGTTAAATAAGATCACTGCATTATCTTGTTATATTAAATTGTGTAGCCAGTGTCAGAAGGATGGTAGTCAAGTCTTTGATGTGATGCCCTGCAGCGTTCAGATTTTTACTGTTTAATTTCTCCTGATAATTCATTAGAGTGAGATTTTTTTCCAGAGGTAATTCCAGTTTGGTTAGCGTGCCGTTCGTGGGGAACAGCCCGCCCCAGGCACTGAGGCCACGCTTTGAAACAGTACCTTTGTCCTGCCGTGGATGTTTCTCAGAGGCTAAACCCTGAACACAATGGCAGGCAGATGGTTGTTGCCGGTGAGCAGCGCATACGTGTCTCAGTGCTCTCTGACATGACGACACGTCAACGCTAACCCAGCTGTTCGCTGGTGCTTACGACGTGTGGAAATCGGGTCACAGGAAGTCCCAGGCCACCTCGCTACTCTCCCTGCTATTTCGCTATAATACATAATTTTTTATTTATTTATTTTTTTTAGATTTTGAAAATTGGTTTTCTTAATTTTATTAAATAAATGAGCATCTTTTCCAGCACTGTGCTCCTCTGCCTGTTGTAAGCAGGGACTGTCAGGAGCTGCCTTTACGACACAAGCTTTCCAAACAAAACAAAGAAGAGGATGAGTTGAAGGAATTGCAGCCGGTTTAGCTGAATGCTTGCAAGCACTGCCGTCCTGTGATTGGCCCTGCCCCTTGTCGTTTTATCAGAGACAGGGAAGGGCAAATGCTTCACTGAGGTGCTGCTGTATGACTCCTTGATGACATGAAAAGCTTGTCAAGTTAGTAGCGGGTTTAGACAGCTGCAAGCCCGTCCCCCAAAGCCGTATGCCAGTCTGGTACAGGTATGGTCGGCTGCAAGACCCACCCCCTGAAGGTGTGTTCCAGTCAGGAGCAGGTGTAGCCGGCTGCAAGGCCTGCCCCCCAAAGCCACATGCAAGTCAGGTACCAGTATAGTTGCCTGCAAGGCCCGCCCCCTGAAACCACATGCCACTCAGTCACCACTACCTGCGGTTTCTCCTCTTTATCCTCTTGTTGGCTTCCTTGTGATGCAGAGATATCTCCTTACTTCTATAAACATAGGTATTAGTTAATGAGCCATTTAAATGAATCCAGAAAGTAATTAATGCTTATGAAAATGCATAAATAGGTAACCTTAGCCACATATAGAAGCCATGCAGCAAGCTTTTTAGAAAGTGTCACTCTTCACACTGTCCTAGGTGTTGTGGTACTCATAGATGTTTTTCATGGCTAACATTGCATTTAAGCATTTGCTTCATAATACTTGTTAATATTTCTATTTTTATACTTCATCACATAACTAGTGCATGTTAAGTGAACCGTAACAAATTCACAAATGTCATATTTTGTTTCGTGAATGTTTGGAAGAAAGTGACTGACTGCTGTGAAATGTTTAGGGTTTAAAATGCAGGCCTTCCTGCTGTTCGGGGAATTGTGATAGGAACCTTACGGCAGTGAGCGCGGTTAAAATAAGCAGACTGTTACGAGTGACGAGACTGGCACATTTTTAATGAAATCCCCGCCCGTTTCTTGCCTGTAGCACGACGCTCAGCATCTCCAGTGTTGGCAAGTTATCTTCGAGTCCTGCGGTATCACACATGAAAGAGAATAAATTGGACGTTTATTCAAATGCATTAAACCAAGCGTGTTGCATAAATGAGGCCGATACATATTATACATCCCGATAATTGTTCTGAAAGCATTTCTTACGGAGGGGGGATAAAACATTGGGCCAGTGAATTGCATTCCTGGTCTGTGACCTTAGAAAAATCTATTTAAATGAAAATGACTTGGAATTGCTCTGCCTTGTACTTTCCAATTAATGACTTATTGTGGCTCCCATGTTTCCGACGTTATTGATATGCTTTTTTTTTTTGTGTCTTCCTCTCTCACTGTTCTTTTGGAAGCTAAACGAAGCCAGTCTATCAGCAACTGTGTCCATCTTTACGAGCCTTTGCCTTCTACTAAAAGCGTGCCTGTACTTCACACTGTGACCTCTCTCTTGCCTGGTATTTCTTCCACCTCTTGCTCTCACAAACTCTCAGGTAAACCTCGTGGAGAGCTTCCTTTTACTGTCTTTCTTTTTGCTGCCTTTCGTGTGCATGTCTGCATGTGTGTGCGTATACCAAGTAATGAAAACCTGACATTTTTACCTTGTGGGGACATGGTACACGACAAATATACCCACAAGGGAAAACTCGGTTTTATAAAAAAAAAAACCTTAGAATGCAATCAGAAACCAAAAGAGCCGAAAGTCTTGTATTTTGGTGGGTTCCTTGTAGTGAAGGTTAGGGCTGGGTAAGGGTTAAGGTTGTCAGAGTTAGGATTAGGGTTAGGCCAATAGAAATGAATGGAAGGTCCTCACAAGGTTAGAAATACAAGTGTGTGTGTGTGTGTGTGTGTGTGTGTGTGTGTGTGTGTGTGTGTGTGGGGGGGGGGGGGGGGGGGGGGGGGGGGGGGGGGGGGGGGTATTGTGGGTGTGAGGTCTCACCCTGAAGGCCTGTGAGTTTTAACTAGAAAATGCAGACCGTTGTCCAATTAACTGTCGTGGGTATTATAAAGGGATTTGATAGATTTCAGGTCGGTATGGGGTGTTTTTATTTTCTGAATGGTTATTCAATGTAAATCTGGAAATATGCTTCATTTTTTTCTTGTTAGTTCTACTTTGTTGTGCAAAATCCTGAAATTTTAAGTGATCAGATTTGGGAAAAGATACTAGAATTATTGAGCACTCAGAAATGGGTATGGGCAAAAAGAGTGTGTGGGTAGAACTGTGGGTGTGGTCGGGGGCGGGGCCAGCATGGGGGTTCTGTATTATTCCAAGCCTCAGTGCTCAGATCACGTTTGTCCATGCAGATGTGGAGGAGGGTCAGCCGTCAGAAGGTGGGGGGGACGGGGAGCCTGGCGATGGCGAGAGCCCCCTGCCCCGAAGCAGCAGTACCTCGGACATCACACAGGCGACAGGGGATGTTACACAAAGTGAGTGTCAACATAACATGTTGCACAGCTGACTGGCATCTCACTGCACCTCATTCCTTCACAAACACACTCTCCACATGCGTACTGTCATGCACCGTGCCGCAGCACTCGGCTGCTTAACGCAGAGATACTGGACACCTGACTTTTCCCAGTCTTTGTGAAGGTCATTGCCCACAGTCACAGTGGCGTTTTGCTGCCTTCTGCTGGACATAAAATGATAGCACGTCTGTCTCCAGTTTCTTTGATCAGCAGAGAAACACAGTGTCGGCCCAACGACTTTTCCCACACCTGTCCAAATTGCAGGTCAGAAGAAGGAATACTCTCCGACTGCAGGCAGTACAGATGGTGGGGGCGCTGAGAGGAGGAGCAGTGACCTGCCGATGGTGAGCGTCTGTTGTGTTTCTCACTGCATCACTGCTCTTTGTACAGAGCCTTTGTAACGGTAAATTCTACCTGGGTTTCGCTGGATGCTGAGTCATCCTCTCTCTCTCTCTGAACACCATCGTCACACACAGAAACATGTCAAAGTGGTTCACAATAAGTCACTGAATTTTCTCCTGATCCTGAATCTCTGAACTTTCTTCTGTTCACTATGGCAGCCCCCCCTACTCTGCCACTTTCCCCTGATCCTGGTTCTGTGAATTTTCTTCTGTTTACTAAGCCAGGCCCCCTACTCTGCCACTTTCCCCTGATCCTGCATCTGTGAATTTTCTTCTGTTAACTAAGCCAGGCCCTCTACTCTGCCACTTTCCCCTAATCCTGGTTCTGTGAATTTTCTTCTGTTTACTAAGCCAGGCCCCCTACTCTGCTACTTTCCCCTGATCCTGCATCTGTGAATTTTCTTCTGTTCACTAAGCCAGGCCCCCTACTCTGCCAGTTTTTCTGCCAGAAGGTATGCTCCTAGATTTGGTTAAGAGCATTGATGACGTGTCATCCCTGTGCTTTCAGATCTTCATTAGGCGGAGTAGCAGTCCTGTGGACCTAGAGTACCCAGCAGATGGGCCCACAGCAGGAGGACGGCTCAAGCTACGGGAGAAAAGTACAGAAACCTCTCTGGCCTGACCCCCACATCGAGCAGCTTCCATGCCTTTTCCACTCATGTGTCCTTCTGCCTCCCTTCCCGACATCCAGGCGAAAGCATCAGCAGCGAGACGTCCAACGGTTACCTGAACGACGCCGACGCCAGCTTGCAGACATGGCAGGCCTTCGAGGAGGAGCCTGAGCCCCAGTCACCCCACGACATCGCCCTGGACCCCGACCCGCACAGGAGCCTGATGGAGGCTCTGGCAGGTAAACACATGCTGCCTTGGAACAAATGAGGTAAAACCACGCCTTGTAAATGTGAAAGGTGCAGATGGAACAGGACAGTACAGCGAGTACTGAAGCCGGGTGGAGTTAGGGATGAGGAAGTCGGAAGCATTTAACAAGGACACCGCCGTTTCCATGGTAGCCAGATTTATCCGTATCAGTGTTGATACAATTGTGCCAACAAATTTAAAAAAATGACATGGAGTTGAGATGTATCAAGAAAAATCTAAATAAAGATAGCAGAAAGTCTATCACAACCCCCTCATACCACATGGGACAAGAACACTGAGGGGAAAAATAACATAGTCTGAGCTTTTGGGTGCTTACTGTCTTTGTGTGGCATTCACTCAGTGTCTGTGACTCCAGATGGGCAGATTTATTTATTGATATATTTTGGCTTTACACGTTTCTCTGAAGCCTGATTCCTTCCGTCCTCCTTCCTGGTCGGCTCATTCAATAGGTTATGCCGTTCATGTCCATCGTCAGATCAGGTAGTCTCTTCATCTCCATGCTGAGGAGTAAAGCGTGACCTCAGCATGTATGGAAAAAGATGTTTTTCCCTACCTCCCCTGTTGTAAAAATCCAGTGCTGAAGTGGCTTCCTTTTCATAGTCTGTATCGTGTACCTGTCTGACTGGGGAACGTGGGAGGTAACCTCAGTGTCAGGAGGTCGGCGAGCCTTTGGGGAATATGAGGAACTGACAGCAGCTTTGCTCTCTCTGTTCTGCTCCATGTCGGTGGGTGAGCTGTGGAACACACATGTCACAAGGTGGTGCCACTGACATCAGTGAAAAAATGGAGTGAAAGTTGACAGGGAAAAACTACATAGTTAGAGAAGATAGGCTATCAAAATCTCACTGTGATAGAGGCATGGCGGGGTGGAGTCTGTAATAACTTGTTTTTTGGCTGCACAGTAGCTTTGAGCCAGAATTCTGGCTATAAGCCATCATTAACATATGTGAGAAAATAAATGCTTCATGCCCAAATGTCACAGAAATATCTGATTCAAAGGTAATCTGAGGCTTGTCATGCCCAGGATTAGGGTCCCAGGAGGGAGGGGGATCTAAGAGGTACAGTGTGCTCAGGTGCTCTCCTGCAGTTCACTTCTCTGATTGGCCCCTTCCTGCCCTACTGAACTGAGCAGGAAGGTGTGCAAGGTACTTAGGGGGTGCAGATGCAGCTTCCTGTTGATGATGCTCTGGGACGAGGGCTTGCCTGCTTCTGCCTTACTGGAATCGACACTGGGATGAACCGTCCATCTGTTTCATGCAGGACTCCCGTTCCTTCTCAGGGCCACACACACACACACACACACACACACACACACACACACACACACACTCACTCACTCTTTGGCCAGTCGGGTCAGGCTCGGCAAAAGCTGTTGCCAAGTGCTTTCCACCTAAATAACGCACCAACGGGCTGATGTCTCAGACACAGTCAGGCTGGTTCGTAAACGCACACAGCGAGCGCCTGAGCAGGTCCCACCTGTCGCCAGGGAGCACCTTGCCCCCCACTGGAAGGGCCGGCATTCATCACAGCGAGCATCTCGCCTGGCGGCTCCTCCGTTTGCTCAGCAAGCACATTGGGCCTGAGAGTTAGTGCTTTTTCACTTTGAGAGGTTTACACAGCTGGACACTTTAGGTAACATTTACATTTCGGGGCTCAGCTGCCTGTCATCCAAGGCGTAGCTCAGTTCTCATCCATTTTACAGCCAGTTCAGTTTAAGTGCCTTCTGCTCGACCGCTGCCCACTTTAACTGCCACCCCATCCTTCATCACTACACTATACTACCTGTGTTGCTGGTGTCTTCACCTCCCTGTGTCAGTCCCCCTCCTTTAACTGCTACACCCATGCAGATGTCCCAGTAACCTTTCATTTGAAAAAGAAATTGTTTGGCGGTTTAAATTTTAAGTACAGATGTATGTTGTTCTAGATTCCTTTTACTAGATTGGATGCCCTGATTTGTCGGTACTGAACTAATGGCTCTGTGTTCCTGACACCATGTGTAACCTCATATATTGAGCGGATCTCTGAAGTACAGCGTAAACTTACCAGCAGAGGGTCTCGAAGTGTCTGATCTTTGTGTGCTATTCACACGTCCACTAGTTCACTCATTCATTTGTTGTGAATCCATGGATGTTGTTTTGGTGTTGTGAACTGTTTCTGTCTGTCATTGCCGTCTCTCTCTGTCTCAGGTTCCGAGTGTGCCTTCCCTCCCTCGCCCGCCCCCATGCCCCGCCCCCAGCACCCCCTGGCCCTGCCAGCTTTGCTAAAGCACCCTGAGTCCCAGGATGGCCCCCCCCTCCTGGAAGACACCATGCACCAGTCTGTGTTGCACATGGAGGATCTGGGTACCTTTCTCCCACCCTTCCTCGTTCACCCTGTGTCAGGCTGGGGAGAGCCGTGGTCGTCTGTGCCTCAGCTGTTTCCGCCCCTCTCCTTCCACCCAACTCCTCCATCCCCCTTCCTGCTCTGTCTTTTTCTGTTTGGCATCTAAATCCACACGGCCTGCCTGCCTGCTTCTGCCTCTCTGCTCTTTCGTCTTCCTTTTTCCTGTCAACTTTTTCTAGGTGTCTCAGTAACCAAAGCCTCTGCTGATTTAAAAACTCTGTACTTATTGTGCATGTTTGTAAGGCTAGAGGTCATCCAGATAATGTTACAGAGCTGGCATTAGCTTCTCAGTTGTTTAACAGATCTTATTTTAAAGTCACACTTAAAATACTAAGAGTGCCACCTCCTCAACCTTCCTATTGGCTGACCTCCTCCTGACCTCTTGTCATCAGCAATCTTTTTGATTATGGCACACTTTAACCTGTGAGCTTCAATCTGGTTTTATAATGACTGATTTGCATTATGGAATGTGATAGATGTGGATCGGTAGTACGAATACGGTAGGGGGCCTTTGCACGCTGCAGCTGGGGTCGTCACCTTCTCATGCGGACAATGCTTCTCTGTTGGCCCCACAGATAGCAATGAGTGCCTGACCGATGACATCAGCATCATCGCCGGGGGCAGTCTTACCGGCTGGCACGCTGACTCCGCCGCCGTGCTGTGGCGGAGGATTCTGGGAATCCTGGGTGACGTCAACAGCATCCGTAGCCCCCAGATACATGCCAAGGTGTTCCTCTACCTGCACGAGCTCTGGCACAAGCTGGCAAAGGTAACTGCAGAAGTTTCCTGGGTTTTTAGTGCCATTGTCATTATATGCTGCAATGCTTTGGTTGAATGGTTGGTTTGGTTTATTTCCATTGGATGTTAGGCTTTGGTCTCTTTGTGTTGATGACTATAAAAGTCTAATCCTAAAGTCTGTATCCTGCTGAACTGTATGCTTGTCATCTTGCGAGATGGTTTGACCCAGAGACCCCCCCATTACTAATCAGTGTCTCCAGGGAAACCGATGCATAACAACATCAGCATGAGTCAGTAGTTAGTCAGGCCGCATCTCAGCACTGAGACCTTTGCTGGCGTAGCTGTAGAGAATTAGCCATCCAATCAGCCATGTGAAGCACGTAAAAACCGGCCCCTGATTGTTGTGTGGTTGAGAAGAGCCTTTGACGGGCAGGGTGGGGTGGGGCTGACCATACCTGTGATTGCAGATCCGAGACAACCTGGGCATCAGCGTGGACAATCAGTCATCGCCACCACGCCCGGTCCTCATCCCCCCCCTCAGAATGTTCGCCTCCTGGCTCTTCAAGGTGAGGCACGTGTGTCTCCCGGTTGACCCCGCCCCTACGTCTGGCACGCTGTGGCACCTCCTGGCTTTTCCCACCCTCATCGCTGCATCTTTGTCTGCAGATTTTTACACTTTCTTTACAGGTTTTACCGACTCCCTGTTTTTCCAGCTTTTTATTCACCTCCTTTTGTTACCGCGACCTGAGCTTTTCACACCTTGTGCCTTTGTTGTGTCCATTTTGCTCTCAAACATTTGGGGTGTTTTTATCTCCTTTTGTTATTGCATCAGGAGCTAAAGGGTCAGTCAGTGTTGCTTAGCTGGCTTTCTGTTGTTTCAACACTGCCGTCAGACCCAACGCACTCATGTGAAGCATGAGGTTGTGTACAGTATGGGCTGCTCAGTAATGCATTCTGTCTGTAAGGTACAGTCTAATGACATGTACTGTTGAGATATTAACCTTATGCTGTACATCTTCAGTTCCAACTTAACCCCGCTTCAAGAGTGGGGGGGTGAGTTTAGTTTGTGCAGTGTGAGAGCCTTCTAATCCCCCCCAGGCCACCACTCTGCCCCCTGAGTACAAGGCTGGAAAGCTCCAGGCGTACAAGCTGATCTGCGACATGATGACCAAGCACCAGGACGTCTTGCCTAACAGTGACTTCCTGGTTCACTTCTATCACGTCATGCACCAGGGCTTCAACAGCGAGGACCAGGTAAGCCACAGGTGCTGTCTCAACACGTCCTGTGTTTGCGACATAAACATTTTTAAAAGCTGATATTTCTATTTCCCTGCTAGCATTTATAGAGCCTCAAAATGGGCCCAGTTGTGTGAACCGAGGCTCCGGGCAGGTGGGTAAACAGACATCATGTTCATGGACTGTATCGTCCAAGTGATTAACACTAGATGGCGATATAGTACTGCTGACCAGGCAGATGCACAGTCTTCTGTTGTTCTTTGGATTCCAGCATTCGAACCGTAAGATATAATTAGAGTTATAGTAAAAAGGTAGCTTTTCCGACATTCCCTTCAGTTTTCTTTTATCCAAATTAATATATTTGATTATCTTGTGTAGGAAATGGCTAAATAAATTGCCGAAGTTAGTGACTGTTACTCTATGCTACTTTCTCAGATGTGTCTGTGCTGGGTAGGCGCTCATGCAGCTGTCTCTCATGCATTAATGTTACTCAACATTGATTTCAAGCCAAAGAAAAATTCCTTCTTCACCCATTTTTGTTCTCTTGTCTCTCTGAAGCCTGTCTGTTTTTAACACAAATGGAACAGGAGGGAGGCGTAGTGCATGTAAATTGGGAAAAGCGACCAGCCTTGAGCCCGGCTCGTTAAGAAATGCATATCAATCCTCAGAAAGCCATTAGCCTATAAAGGAAAACACGGTAATGCCACTTTGATTGAGAGTAATCTACCCGTTTTGCTCCTGGCTGTTTTTTGGCAGTTTTCCTCCAGTTAGTGGTGGGCAGTAATGTTCTGGCCTTTGTTGAGGAAAGGTATATCCTGGATGAGAGTGCCCCAACATCACCCCACCATTCCTGCTCTTACTTCTTTGTTCGGTCTGATCAGTAACCTCTGCGAGATTCCTATTCGTACGCTCCTTTTAATGCAAAATGGAATAATGCAGATTCACCATGACAGTGTATGAGTCTGTGTTGGTGTGCAGGTCATTTTGGCTGCATATTTTAAATCCAAGTGCTTATTGTAAGGGTAATTCACTAAAGCAGAAATTACTCATATATCAAACAGGCATAATTTGGTTTGTTTCTCGTTATGAAGGCATTTGCTTTTCCATTTGACCGTTACTACTCAAGTGGGGGCCCAGTTGTTTGCTGGGGGGGGGTTGTGTGTGACTGAGAACGCGGTAACAGAAGGCCATCCCAGCATGGCTGCCATGGAGGTGGAAGAAAAGGGACAGCAGGGAATCAGCCGGCATCGGGGGTCTCTCTCTGGTCAGGCGTGGGAGCCACCAGTCCGCTGCCATCATGGATCCCCACTCTCGTCTCGTTAGCATGGCCCACACCCCAGCTACTCCCAGGCCCTTCCAGGAATGGGCCCACCATTCCGGTGGCTCCCTGAAACAGGCCCACCCCCAATGTGCATGACGTTGACGCATTCTGGCTAGGAGCCAATCCAAACAAATCGTTTGTTAGAGGGAAACGTGACCGCTCACCCCCCCCCCCCAAAAAAAAAAAACAGAGTGTGGTAGTGACTGATCATTGTGATTGAATTCCTTTGTCTTCGGCGTGAATTTGCGTGTGCTCTGCTCAGCTTTACAAGAGGTCCTGGCAGCATGACAAGCTTATTATAATGTTTCCATGTCATTAAATAATGTTTGAGCTCCTACCGAGTGTACGTGATTAATTAACGGCCGTCTGCCACGCGCATCCGGCAAGGACGTGTTTTGGCGAGGGCCAGAACGTCTCACCCTCCCCCCACCCCGTTTCTGGCATGCGCTGGGCTCCAGTGACGGCAGTGGTGCCCACTTCCGGGCATTGTCGCACCCGAACGTGTTAACTGGCACTTGTGCTTGTTGGCACAGGCCTGACCGGACGAGATTCACAGGAGAATGACCTTCGGCAGCCACACACACACACACACACACACACACACACACACACACACACACACACACACACACAAGCACACGTGCAGAGCTTTCTATCAGACATCGTTCAACTAATGTAATGACAGCTTCTGATTTTTCAGACTGACACGTGATGCTTGTCATTGGCTCTGTGATTCCTGGGTGTCTTGAATTTGTCATAAAGCACATATAGGATGTCGACGTTGCACACGCTGCAGGGTGGCTGTTTACAGGGAACATCTTTGATGAAGTTTTTTTAGGATTTTAGAAAGATCTGTGCTGGGCGGAAGCTGTTCTCAGGGAGTGGCTGCTGTTCAGGTGAATCAGCTGGGGCAGTTGAGAGGAGCCATGCACCTCCTCGTGGATTTAACCAGATGAAGTTGCTCCGTGGCCTTCTGAAAGGAGCTCCACCAAACTCACCGCCTGGCACAAGGAGGATCTGTGTCGGTCCCGGGGACCTGCTTACCACAGTACCATGCGTTCCTCCACACATCGTTGCCCCGGTAAATTCGTGTGACATTGGCGGCCCCCACTGGACCACCTGAGTGTGACCTTCACAACCGGTGCCACTTGTGTCGAGCACATTTCACCTTTTTGATGACGTCTTCTTGCCGCAGCAGTTGTGTCCGACACCCACCGCGCTATCTTTCTTGTATGTCCTGGTGGAGCCAGGGCTTGGTCCGACACCCACCCCGCTATCTTTCTTGTATGTCCTGGTGGAGTCAGGGCTGGGTCCGACACCCACCCCACTATCTTTTTTGTATGTCCTGGTGGAGCCAGGGCTGGGTCCGACACCCACTGTGCTTTTCTTTCTTGTATGTCCTGGTGGAGCCAGGGCTGGGTCCGACACCCACCGTGCTTTTCTTTCTTGTATGTCCTGGTGGAGCCAGGGCTGGGTCCGACACCCACCGCGCTTATCTTTCTTGTATGTCCTGGTGGAGCCAGGGCTGGGTCCGACACCCACCGCGCTTATCTTTCTTGTATGTCCTGGTGGAGCCAGGGCTGGGTCACAGTGCTTGTGACGTCCAGTTTTCAGAGTGGATGCCTTCAGTGAGGCTTCAGCTTCTCATGGACCAAACCCAGTGTTTACAGCACTAAACTGTAAGTGGCAGTGTGGCAGTGTGTGTGTTTGTTTTTCACCATTTCTCTCACCGTTTTTTTTTTTTTTGGTTCCCTTTTTCCAGCCATTTTTTATTTCAGGACAGTAACGTGTAATTTTCATCATTGAAATGAAAGATGCACAAAAAAGTACAATTACTGTAAATGCAGAATTGAAATGACTTGTGTGTTTCGTAGATACAGCTCAGGGTTACTTGTGGTTTTATTTTATTTTATTCTTTAGCTACAACAGCACAAGGGGGTTAAGCCTTTCAGAATTGTGTTAATGCACCTTTTGTTGTGGGAACAAAACCACACATCCAAAGCGGTCTGATGTAAGACCTCCCCCCACCCCCGTTTCCACGCACAAATTTTCAAATTGTGTTTCCCTACTTATGGGCACAATGGAAATGTTTCACAGAGTTGCCTCTTCCACTAAAATGCTCATTTTGTGCAATCACCCAACTGTTTGTAGCTGTTAATTACCTCTGACTGTTCAACACATTGCGTTCCAAAGGTCAATTACGACAGGATGAGGAAAAATGTGAATCTAAGCAAACGCTTAAACCAATTTTCTATTTCTGCCGCAGCATGTTTCCTTTATTGCTTGTTGGTTTTTTTTTTTTTCCCCCTGTCCCCCACCTCCCCCCCATTTACAAAGCATTCAATTAACATGATTGATTCAGCAGGTAGCTGAAAGCTGCTGGTGTTTACCGTAGGCCTGCATGATGGTGGTGCTGTTTGAACTGCCTTTCTCTTTTTTTTTTTTTTTAATGCCGTCCTTTAGAAATGGGGCAGATGTTCAGGCCAGAGGCCTGGCCTGGCCTGTTCACACAGGAAGCAGCCTGGGCAACGAGCTCGATGCTGCTGTCCCACCTACTTAACCCCCCCCCCCCAAACTGTTCCAGTAGGGTCCTTGGCAAACAGTTCGGAGACATTTAAAAAAAAAAAATAAAAAAAAATGGTAGAGTTCTTGGTGACCAAAGTGGTTTAGGAAGGGCGAGTAGTGCCTCAGGGACAGCATTTGGGTCGTTGGAACGGCCGTCGACCCTGCCAGAAGGCGGCCCAGTGGGAAAGCCCAGCCGACAGCGGGGGCGGCTTGCAATCGCTGTCTCGGGAATGCGCTCCATGCTCCATGGTTTGCAGGTCCCTCTTTAGAGCAGCGTGTGTCACGACCTTGCTGTGTGTGTGTGTGTGTGTGTGTGTGTGTGTGTGTGTGCGCGCGCGTGCGAGAGAGAAAGATGGGAAGTTGATTTTTTCATTGCCTTGTCTATCCTGCAGTGGTGACAACACAGTATCTGTACGCCAACCTGTTGGCCTCTGAACATCCCGAACGCCCAGACAGGGCGGGGGTCTGGGTGTAATGATGTGAAAAGGTCAAAAAGTCACATGCATGAAGGCTGTCACATCCCTGAAGGAACTTTAAGCCAGCCACCGTCACCCAGTAAAGTGCCTGTTTGTCGGTGTTGGTTGCCGTAGTGGTGGCCATGCTGACCTGGCGACTCCCTCCTCTCCTCTGTCGTCAGGACGTCCTGAACACCCTGGTCAGGCACTGCTCACCCCGCTTCTTCTCTCTGGGCCTCCCCGGATTCACCATGCTGGTGGGGGACTTCATCACGGCCGCCTCCAGGGTCCTTGACTCAGACGGGCTTGAGGTGAGTCCGGTCCGGCAGATGACCCTTACCACCGAGTCCCGGGAGGGACCCTGCTGTTGTACCCTTGAGCTGATTGTTTAAGCCTTGCTAGGATATCTAGTGGTGCAGATGAGCGAAACACATGTTGCCATTGGGCAGATTTCCCATTTTTGGTTGATTATGAGCATAAATGAAAGTGTGACCGGGATGCTGATATACCCTCTCCCATTCGCCAGGCCCCCCGGATAGAAGCACAGACCGTCCTCGGCTCGCTGGTCTGCTTTCCGAACCTGTACCTGAACATGCCTTTCCTCCACACTTCCCGCGAAAACGAGGGCACTGCAAACAAGGACATAAAGGTAACGGAGGACACAAACAGGCCGTCTGAGCCCATATTCAGCCTGTTGAGTGATGTTCACACAAAGCGCTCCTGTCTTCAAGGAGCATCTGGTGTCCAATCTGCTGAGAACGGCGCGGAGTGAGCACTGCGAAGGGGCCAGGTGTGTCACGCGTTCTCGCCGACTTCCACCCGCTCGCCATACACTTGGTTGCCGTGGTGGTGACGGGCCTCCGCTCTCCTGCAGGTGCATCGCTGTCTGCAGCCTTGGCGTCTGGGTCTGCGAAGAGCTGCTGAAGCAGACCAACCACCCGCAGGTGAAGGAGGCAATCAACATCCTTGGGGTGACGCTGAAGGTGAGGGTGGTGTCTCCATGCTTGCCACTTTGACGGGGCAGGGGGTGGGTGGTTCCCATGCCAGCAGACACCACGTGAAAGATTGGCCTCTGCGATGCCCCATGCCGATGACATCCTGTTAAAGAAATGTAGCTTATTTGTGAGTTAGGGATTGGCATGGAGGACAGAACGTGGCTTTTCAGCTTCAGCAGCTTCTTTAGCTGCGGTGTTTTGTGGGTGCTGCTGGGTCTCTTTCCTCCATTCCTGGAAAGACGTTAAAAGTCCGTCCTCCATAGCCTAACCGCAGTGGATGTGTGCGGGTTGTCAGTTTGGGTCGGGTGTATTTCAGATGTTTTCACTGTGACCAAACAGATTGTGTGCATTACACCCCTGTCATATTCTCACTCCCCTCTCGCCCACATACAGTTTCCGAATAAGGCTGTGGCCCATCTGGCATGTGACCTCTTTCAGCTGCTCATCTACCACTGGCGGCAGCTCCAGAAGTACGAGCACTCGCTCCCCAAGAAAGTTGCAGAGGTACGTGGCCAGGCCCCAGCCTTCTCAGGAATGCCCGCTACTCTTTTTCGCAGCATGCCTCAGCTTTAATATCCCCTTTTCAGATTTTCGTGGCTACGATAGCGTTCCTTTTGCCAAGCGCTGAGCACTCGACGGTGGAGGCTGATAAAAAGGTAAAAAAAAAAAAAAAAAAAAAACGAAATAACAAAACAAACCAAAAAATAACAGGGTTATTTTAAGGCATTGCTTCCCTCATTTACCGAGTGCATTTGTAGTGGAATTCAGTGGTGAGCCCTTGTTGTCCACTCTCGTGCTGCTGGTTACTGCCTGTTTTTGCCAGACGAGCTGTGGTGAGGCTTGGATGCGTGGTGTGTCACGGCTCAGCTAATGGAAGAGCTTTTTCCTCCTCCTCCCCCCCACCCCCACCCCGGCCCGCCATGCCTCTCTCAGCTAATGGTGTCGCTGCTCCTGTGTCTGTTGGACTGGTGCATGGCCCTCCCCTTGGGCACCCTACTGGAGCCCATCACCATGCCGCTTCTGGATGACCCGTCGTCCCAGAGCACCCCGCTGCTCGACTACATCTACAGGGTAGGTGTTGCTGGAGCTGGACCTCACGCCCCCCCCACTCGGCGCCAGGTGTGTGTGCGTGCAGGTTCCGATCTGGGTGACAGCATGGTTTCCCTGTGTGTGTCTACACGACATGAGCAGCGCAGTATTCAGACACGTCAGGGTGACATGATTATAAATGAAGGCTTGAGGACAGACGGGGCCAACATGCGTCACAGCAAATAATCCAAGTTACCCCACTTTGTGTGCCTAACAAGTCACATCTTCGAGCTGCTTCATACAGTCAGATGGGGGCTCTGTTCCTTCGGGAGATGTGGATTTTGCCAGTGTTAGAGACACTCGTACCAAATTGTCAGCGGTCAACAGGATAAAGCCCTCCTCTCGAGGGCTGCTGTAATTCTGCATAATTCATTTGATCTTGTTAAATAAAAAGGAAAACATGGCAGCATTATAAATATTGTGGCAGTCATTAGTAGACGCAAATGTTTAAAACTGCTCATCATTTTTGCCTTAAAGGCTTGGGGGTCTCAGATTCCGTTAAGTCTCAGGTGGCCTTCCCCAAGATGACCTTTAACCCCGCAGTGCAACGATGCTTGTTCACACGTCCAAAGGACAATGTTTCTCAGCTAGTGGACTGGTGTGAATTTTACACAAGTTAGTCTTAGCAGTGCTGGAGTAAAATAAGGAAATACTATTAACTGTAACTCAAAGTGGCATATTTAAAAGCGGTTGGATTGAATCAGTTCTCGCTTTGAGACACATGAGGGCCTCTCCATTCTGCCAGCTCAGACTCGTGCGATGGTCTGCCTCTGGGACCGTTGCTATGTGCAGGCAGAAGCGCTTCGTTGTCAGGCAGCCGAGGGCCACTTCAGGAGCCGCTGCCCACGGTCCTCAGCTGACCAGCTTCCATCTAAAAATTCCCTCTTACTGGCTCTCAAAGACTACGACGTAGTTGTGTACCTCAACATTTTGTCGCATGGCCCCGTTGTGGAGCACTGGGTCCCATCGGCCCTGCCTGTGCATCCTGTCGCATTATTTGTATGTGCAGCCTCCAAGACTGGCCCCTAATGGCTGTAATGTGGCATTCTGAACCCGCTCGCCGGATTTGCTGGAGGAGTTACCATGCATGGCCCGGGCCCAATCTGTGTGCTTCCTGTGAAGGGCAGGTGTGGCTCACCTGGGTAGCTCTTCCTGGGTAAAGGGCATGTCCTACAACGGCCAGCAAAAGCATGTCCTCCCAAGACCCGAGTGCCTGTTTCTGGAGCAGGGTAATTAAGCAAACCTAACTGAGGCGTGATGACCTGTCTGGACAGCGGCTACGTCTGTCACTCACTGCAAGCCTCCCCCTGAGCGTATGAGAGTGAGGGGCTCCATCCAGCCGCCCGCACAGAGTGGGCTGACAGTACGTGGGGGGGCCCGGCACAGATGCCTCAATAAGCCTCACAGAAGCCGGTGGATGAGCCCTCCTCGCACTGTTTGCCGAGGGATGAACTTTACACAGCTCAGCTGTTCGCCCCGTGCCTCCCGGGACGCCTAATTACTGGATGCTGCTGTAAGCCGGGCTTCGGCGATCTGCCGCCACCACAGTGGCTAATGAAGTCCAGGAGGAGGTGGAAACCGGGGCACCGTGGCCACGTGCAGCCTGTGCTTTCATCTGAGGCAGCACGTCGTTTTAGCCGCTCATGCAAGTGGATCTTTCACTGGAGCAATTTCAGCTTCAGCCTTCCGTTTACAGGTATAACAGCAGGATCCCTCTGAAGATCAAAGCACACAGACTTCAGGTTACAAGTCCATATCCTTAATCACAGTGCTGGATGCTGTCGATGACAGCATCGACAGTAGATGACAGTAGAGCAGTAAGGAGCAGATCCACGCAAACGACTAACTGGAGCAAATCGGAAGAAACTGGAGTGTCCACTGTGACATCACGCTCGGAGCGGGAAAAATTTTCCTCTAATTTTTAACAGCAGGTTGGGTTAAAGGTTTTTGTGAAATGCCAGTTTGGACTGCTTGTTTGAATGGCAACACCCCTAATCATTTATATTGTCTTTGCTTAAGAAACACATGCTTAAAATTAGCAGTTCTGCTCATATTTGCTCTCTGAACGGGTAGCGATTTAGAGGTGATTAAATGCCAGCTTAAACTGTGGTCATTGAATTGAAGAAACGAGTAGCAAACAGCATCTGTGGTTTTATAACAGTGACATAGACATTTAAGTGAACTAATTGTTTAGTCGTGGTTTCTAATAAACATCAGTTACTCTTGAAAAGGTTCCATTCGGTATTTTAATGGCCTTCTTAATATTTATTGGTCAGTTTGTGGAATGAATGAGGAAGCATTTTTCCCTGTTTTGTCCCTTGTTCATATGCTTTAATCCACTTCTTGTCTGCTGAACAGTCATCTCACAGGACCGTCCTCTCCCTCACTAATAAATAGATGTTTAATAGGGAATCAATTCAGTGAAAAAATGTTCGTTAAAAAAGGAAAATAAGGGCACCTTTGGACACCTTCCATAATGCCATAGATATGGCAGAGTAGAACACAGCACCGATTACACAGCGATTCAGCTTGCGTGTGGGAGAGCAGCACTTAGAGGTATTTTTAGGTTTTCCCGGTGCTGGTAATGAGGTGGTAAATCGTATCATGGTTACCACGTGCTGCTCCGTGGGGTGCTGAGCCTGGCCTCTCTGCTCTGCCGCAGGTGCTGCACTGCTGCGTCTCTGGCTCCAACCTGCACACCCAGCAGAGTCACTACCTCCTCAGCCTGGCTGACCTCTCATCCACCGACTACGACCCCTTCCTGTCCCTGGGCCCCGTCCGTAACTCTGAGCCGCCGACACCGCAATCTGCCGCGGACTTTGGCAACCTGCTCACCGTGGCTGAGGGTAGGCTCTGACCACCCGCCTCCGGCTCCGCCTCACCCTCACCGCTTCCAGCTGTCATTTATGGCCCAGTGGGGCCATATGGAAGGGGACACAAGCATGTCTGCCACCTCTGTGACCGCTATGTTTTCAGCCTACTCGTCATCACCATGCCTTAATGAGCTAACCCATTTTCCTCTTCGTACTGCCCATTCGTTGGCCAGTCAAAGATCCTCCCTCTTGATTTACAACATTTCTTTAACATTTACATCTGTTTTGCAGACCCATTCGTCCAAAGCAACGTACAAGTGAGGAGAGCTTGGGCATAAACAGGGTCAGCTGGTGCCCCAGCAGTTGGGGTTAAGGGCCCATCTCAAGGGCCCATTGGTGATATGATTTTTCTGCAAGATATGGGGTTTGAACCCATGACCTTTCAGACATGGCCACAAATTCCTAAACCTGCTGAGCAATACACCACCCTCTAGCTGTTTTGTTCTGAAGATCCAAACATCTTATACTGAATAAGCTGTTGGCGGTGAACCAAAACATGTGTGACCGAGCTCTAATGTCTAGTTTAGTTCATTTTTTTACTACCATTATAATCAATCAATCAATCTTTATTTATATAGCACTGTTTCAACCACAGGGTTTACAAAGTGCTATACAAGCATTTTTAATAAGTAGAGAAATACAAAAAAAAAAAATTTCAAGAAAGTCAGAAATTTAAAATAAGATTAGAAAGCATGAAAGAGTTTTAAATTAAAATTTCAAAGTTAATACAGAAGGAGAAAAAGTAAACACATTCAATAACTCATTACAAGTTACTAAATGCAGTGGTGAACAAATGTGTTTTCAGGCTACTTTTAAAAGTACTAAGACAAGCAGTAGCTCCACAGGTTTTCAGGGAGAGACTTCCAGAGTTTGGGCCCATAGTACCTAAAAGCTGCCTCCTCCCTGCTCAGCCAGGTATTGGCAATGACCAACAAATGTCTGTTGCATGATCTAAGTGATCTGCCTTAGATATGTATACGATCATGTCACTGAGGTGGGGTGTTGCAAGACCATGTAAACATTTAAAAACTAATCAAAGAACTTCAAACTACAAAACCAATCCCAAAAGACACTGGAAGCCAATGAAGAGCTTTAAGAATAGATGAAATATGTAATGTAAGACCCCACCTAAATCCCCCCGCCAGAGCCCATCGTAACCACGGCAGGCCCTACACCAGGGATGACGGTGTCCGTCGATCGCAGTGACGTCGTCTCCGCGAGAAGTCGCAGAACTTTGCGAAAACGTGACTAATGAGTGGCAGCAGTCGTCTTGTGCTTCGTATTGATTAGGTGACTTCAAAGGGAGGGCAGCTAATGCAGCCAGCTGTGCCGAGATGCACACGCACGCCGCCCGCCTTCCCGTCTTTGATGGCCATGCTTGTATTGATAGCACTGTCACAATGTGCCTATTTCTTAGTTTTTTTTTTTTTTTTTTTTTTTTTTTTTTTTGTTTAATATATGATTAAAATTTTTTTCTTTTTTTTTTGTTGGGTTTTTTGTTTTGTTTAATTTTAATTTTCTTTCAAGGTAATTTGTTTTTTTTTT
>JAACJT020000021.1:18713109-18726170 GCA_009936485.2 Gymnarchus niloticus | reverse complement strand
TGGGGTCGGGGTGGGGGGGGGGGGGGGGGGGTGGGGGGGGGGGGGGTCCAAGCAGACAGCACCCCACCACTGGGTGCTGATGAAGACTGTGGGAGTCTCTAATAGGTGAGATGAAGCAGAGCTGACCTTCATTCTGAAGTGTGGCCTCCCCACCGGATGGGATCGATTGTTTCCCCCCTCCCCACCTCTCCTCCTCCTTCACGCGGATCCATCTCCAGGCAGCAATCAATAGCCATAATCTGTTCTTGCCTGTAGCCAGTCATGCAGGCCCAAGCTTTTAGGTGGCATTATGGGTAGTAGTGGAGGTGGCTGCCACTCACTCAGTGCACTTCAGTTCGGGGGAGGGGGGTTCGGGTTGGGGGAGAAGGAAAAAAGGCAGAAAACATGCTTCTGGAGGTTTTTGCCTCAATACTAATGTTATTCAGCTCACCCCCCTCCTCCCGGTATTCTGCTTCTCATCATCAAAGCTGTGCTCCATCAGCTTGTGCACGGTAAATGAAAAAGCATTTTGATATTCATAAATACCAGCATATGAAGTACATGGCTTGCACCTCTCAGCTAGGAATCACGAAGTGAGGCTTAAGAACAGCCCTGGGGTCAGATGGCACTCTCTTTCCTGGTCCGAGAGCGAAGTCAGATGCCTGAACGTGTTTTTTTTCTACGTGTTTGACCGGCCGAAGCATCAGAGTAGTTCTATGTGGTGGGACTCGTTACTCCCTCTTTGTGTTCCCTGGTATATCTGTGCTGTATATGAGACATACGGACCTTCACAAAAGTCTTTAAATCATCGTCATGTTGGTCAAAGTGTGTCAGTCTACATTTTTCCAAACATCTTGTCATGTCACTTGAGAATTTAGTTACCATCCAACATACCCATGTACTTGTGAAGCTCAATTAGGAGTGAGCTACTCAGTTGTTTTTACTTTGCTTTGTATTATTGTTTATTTGTCTGTATTATAATGTTAAATTGCTTTTTTTTTCCCTGAGGAAATGTAAATGCCCATAAACATTTTCTCGGACTGCCTAAGACTTGCACAGGAATCTATATTATTTTTTAACCTTTTCAAGTACAAGTCATGTTACTAGACATTAAATGTTCCATACTGTGAGGTTTTACTATGGTTGATGAAAGGTGGGTGCTATTTCTACACTAATTTTCGGCAGGCAAGAGGCCAAACCCAAAGGAGGCACTTTTGCCCATCAAGGTGCCAGGGTATCGTGTGGGATCCTCTCCTCAAGTCCCTTCCCCCTCGAGCCCCTTGTTTTGCCAGTCGTGCTCGGCGTTCGTCAAGATGGAGCACGAAATGAGGTGTGAATAATTAGTCAACTTCCTCCCTTTTTCGCCCCCTACCATCCTTTCATCGACGTGCTCCACTTGTCCTTAATTCTGCCTCATTTCCTTTTACTCGGAGGTTGTGAAACGTGTGCTAATCGCCTCTTTTTAAACACCGGACAAATGGATCGTGCCTGCGCGTGCCGTCCGATTAATTATAATTAGATTATTTTTGCAGGAGACGTGCAGCGTGACGGTTTAGAAAAAAAATCTCTCTGCGTTTTACCGTGGCCGGCAGACTTAGAGCCTTTGCCCCAGCAGAGCTTGTCTGCTATATTTTCACCTGTCACCGGAGAGGAAGCGATGTTACCTTCTCCAACCTGGAGGGGGCGGCCGTGCTTGTGGAAGCTCTGACCCCTACGGACAACACCGGGTGGGTCCCGGGCGGGTAGTACCAGAATGCTCACAGCTGCCTTTTCAGCAAGCAGACAGCAGAGATTTGAACAGAATATTGTCTGGTGTTAATGACTTTTTCCCATTTGCACCTGCAGGAAGTGTTTAACTATAGATTACCGAGGTAGTTCACCTCTGCTGATATGGCCAGTGCACTCTCATCCTTAAACCACTTCCATATCCAGCCAGCATAGTCCCTCTCAACCCTCAAAAATGCCTCAAAACCCATTTTTGCACCGATACCTCCACTAACTCTTGTGATTTCTGACCTGCTGTCTGACTTTGATGGCGGTTCCTTAATTGCTGTCTCTTGGGAACACTTCATGCTCCCATGTTTTGCTCATGTCCAGTAATACCCTACTTCTCAAGCTGTTTCTGTTACACCAGCCTCTTCTGCCCTTAGGTTTTATCACATTCTCTTCTGTTTAGCTCTTGGTCCAATGTTAACTTTCTGGTTCCGGATCACTCATTAGAAGCTCTGTCAAACAAAACTTACATCTAAGTTGGTTTCTTGACCACTATATGCTAGTCATGTATTATCTGTTTCACTTGTGCCAAGTAACACGTTTACATTTGACTTTAGAGAAAAGCTTCAGAAGGCTCTGATAGTATGTAACAAAAAATTATTTTAGTGTATATGGAGCAGGTAGCATGCTACGCAGCACGGGATTGTTCCCGTTAGCCACTCCGTCTGTGTCAGTTCATCGTGTTTTTGGACATGCTCGACGCCACTTGACCATAAGCGGTAACAGGACACCAGAGCCCAACTTCCTTGTGCGTGCATCTCGGACGGAAGGAGCTCAGTCTGCAGTTGGTCAATCTGCAGATTTTCTTGGGTGGCTTCCAGAGCTTGCAGTCAGCTGGCCTAGCAGTGAATTTGGAGCACGCTTTATTTTTCCTGCCTTGAACAGAGCCATCCCTCTTCCACTACGGGCCCCGCGGTGCCCCTCCGTTTGAGCCCATTCCAGCTCAGCATACGCCTGTTCTCCTGCCCCTTCTCCCCCCTGACAAAGGGGGCACACTCCTGCCACCACACCCCCCCCCCCCCCCCCCCCCCTCCCCCTCCCTCCCCCCCCCCCCCCCCCCCCCCCCCCCCCGCCCCCCCTCCCCCCCACCCCCCTCCTCTCCACACCCTACCTCCACCCCCCCCGCCCCCCCCCCCCCTCCCCCCCACCCCCCCCACCCCTCCCTCTCCCCCCCCCCGCCACCACCCCCCCCCCCCCCTCCCTATTCTGCATTTACATACTGCCCTAAACCTCACTGCCCAGACAATGGGCTCCAATTTACATGCCAGCAGTCCCCCATCTCACCCCCCACCCCGCATCGAGAAGCCCAAATGTGGGGAATGGAGCTGTGAAGGCGGTGGCGTGGGGGTGGTGCGTGCTGCCGTTTCCCCGCTGAATGTTTTAACCTAATCCCATTATCATGGCTGCGGCTGCACCTTGCTAGCTGACCAGCTGTTCCTGCTGCTCCTGACAATGTCTGATGTGTTCAGATCACTGGGCTCCCGCTCTCCCCGACGGAGGAGCTGTCTGCCGGCCCGAAGCCCCCACACAGGCCCTGTCAGGAGGTCCGGCCTGGCCCGGATGGCATATGGCGTCTGGCTTCATACAACATGCAAAAGTATTCTCTGCTCCCCGTACTAATGCAGAATGACTCATAGCATTACTATTTTTCCCCCTTCCCCCCCACCCCTAAACAAAAGGCTGCCCCCACACCCACAGTCTTCACGCCCCGGGGGCTTGGCAGGCTGGTTCCAACCGCTTCATGGCACAGGTAGAGCACGCGTCAACAGACGGCCGGCAGCAGGCTGAATGGGTGCTGAGAGCGACGCCGGGGGAGGGGGGGGGTTGGAACTGTTTGTTTTTCCAGGACGTGGGACGAGCTGGGGAGCGTGCTTTTTGTTCTGGGAGAGAGCTTCTCTAATGCTGTTTGTGTGTGTTTAGCTGTAACATGCCTAGCGGTTTTCTGCATACAGGTTTAATTTTGCATTTGTCTTCAGTGTCTGCAGTCTACTGTAGAGCACCAACAACGAAGTCCCCATTAAAATTATTCAGTATAAAATTTTGCTTTTGAAAGCATTTATTGCATACTTTTCCACTGGATGTCTAGCCTGTTCCGTAATGGCAGTAAAGTCTGTTGCAGCTGCTTCCATTGTAATCGAAACAGAACTGGGCAGTGAGCCGTGCTCATCTTCTGGCTGATCACTGCCTGTTTAGCAGATCGAAAAGCCCTTGGCCGCGAGATTTCTTATTTTCTTTGAATTAGCCTGTGGTTTAATCTTTGAATTTGATGCTTTTTATGCGTAAAAAATTAGCTTTTGTGTTTGCCTAAGGGTTCTGTATTTTTCGGGTAGCATTGAGCCATTGGAGATTGTAGCAGTGCACGGTAGGTACTGTGCACAAGTTTTGATTGTGGGGGGCACACAGTGGCATTATGCTGAAATGGGCATTTAGCATGTCGAACTATTTACCCCCGATCGCACATACCCGTGAGCACCAGGGGAATTTCACACAAACTCTGCAACGTTCATGCCATGACGTGCTTTCTCCGTGTTTAGCTGTAGTTAATAATACTTTACAGAATAAGATCACCGAGTCTGCAACACTCTCTGTAACCTGCCCAGCAGATTTATTTCCTCTCCCCATTGATGCCAGATGTCATCTTGCCGGTTGGGCAAAGCACGCCAACGTGTTGCGTCTTTAGGGTGACGACTCACAGCTGCGTCACGGGCATTGTACCTCTGAGCCAAAAAAAAAAAAAAAACGAAAACAGCCATCCATATGGATTATGAAAAGGTGTCAGGTTTCAGGCGTCGTGCGTCCGTTCACGTGTGGACATCTGCCGTACGAACAAGTAGCATCAATGCTGGCAACAGCCTTTGACAAACATGGAAGTTATTCTTTATATGTGTTTTTGTTTGTTTGTTTGATTATCTTTCTCTGCCCTTGCGTGGTATCCCTTAACGGCTCCGTTGTCATGGCTGCGTGAACACCTAAATTCACTCGTACGCCTTTGGGAGCGGGTTGGAGGGTCGAGCCCCTGCCGCATCCCCGAACCCCGCACGGCCGCCTCAGATTGTGACACATTAGAGCCGACCTCGTTAATGGAGGAATCGGAGGAGCAGCCTCCATTCGGACTTCCTGACCCCAGCCATTACGGCAGCGTCGCAGAGACGTGAAAAGAGCCCGGCTAATTGTAACTGACGTGCTCGGCTCCGCTGGCTTTCTCGCGGGTGTAAACCCGCCGCTGTACTTTTAGTAATTAGTGTCCAGCTAGCTATTCCATCTGTTCTTCCAGTCCTGTTTAATTAATGAACTTTTTCCTCCACCACTTCAGTGGGCATTACAGAAAGCTCTTAGTCATCTCCAGTTATGGAAATGGATGTCTCCTTTATGACGGACACATTCACGTTGATTAGAGGTCTTTTTCTGCCTTTGTCTCGGCCTTCTTGAAAGTGGTGTTAATTAGTGAATTCGAAAAGCTCGGTTCTTACCTCTTTAAGAATGCTTGGAATATTTTTTATTTTTTTTTCTGGCAGATGCTCTGCCCTGCCGCAAGTTAAGAGGACGGTGCAGGGCTCAGAGTCGGGAAGCACACCCATAATCCACTGGGGCAAGGGGTACAGTGGTACAGAAGGCTCTTGCTCTGCGGGGTCCGGTCTCTGCAAGCCTAAAATTCAGCAGGGGTGCAAAGAGGGGGTCAAATCTCCAGCTGTTTTATTTATTTATTTTAAAGACAGTCACAGTGCAGCTGTTTGTCCACAATATCACGTATATTAATTTTTAAGGCTAGACGCCATTTTGCTGGCAACGGGCACCTCAGAGTTGTAACAACATTGGCTTAGATAAGAATCCTGAGTCCGAGCCCCTCGCCATCCCCTCGCCATCCCCTCATACACTTGTGTAGGAGTTCATGGTTTATTCTCGGCCCGTGTGGAGAGTCTCGTTATGGAGTTCCAGCCAGGGAGGTCTGCTGTGGAAAGAGGCAGGGTTTTCTGATGGTATTCCTGAAGTACGTCAAATCTACCAGTAAATGTCAGGTAAATGTCAGGCCTTATACAGCACATGTGATGTGATTTTTATAGATATAATTCTTCTGCGTCTTTTTGTCACAAAAGCCAATTTTATTTCTTTTTGAAAGAGCCACAGCTGCGGTGGGCTATCCCCCTCAATGTCAGCACAATGAGGCCAGTGTCGATGTTTGTTTTAAATTACAGTTACAGTAGTTTAAACGATAGCCTTTTCAATTGGGAGTTATTTTAGACCAGGATTACTTAATTATTTATAAGTTACACATTAAAACCACTTTAAGGGGTTCAAAGGCTGGACCAGGCCTCCCCCCACACTTTACAGGTTTTGTTCTGGTGTAAAGGATGCCCTTGTGTTACTCATTAGCATTTTTGCACAAAATGGAATTCAGCAGCACCTATGCGCAAACACACAAATGAAAAGATTAAAGTGTGTGTCATGCTCGCCTGGCTTGCCCCCACCTCCCTTTCTCACAGCACCCCCCCACCCTCCTTTTGATGTGTTAATGATGATTTTTCTCTCAGTACACCCTGAAGTGGCGAGCATTGTCTCGCTAGGTGGAAGGGCAGTCTGTTAAATGTGGGCGTGGCCTCACAGCTGTCAAGGCCACACCCACATGAACCTTATGGGGAGAAGGCCAGCTTCAAAAACAGGTATTCTCATAATGCTTTGCTCAAGCAGGCGTAATCTCTGAACATGACTTTGGCCTAAGAAAAAGTCTAATTTTCTAAGCGGTCTAACCATCTGTTCCATTTGCGTTTTTAAACTTTATTCAAATCCTGTAGTGTAAATTTTTTATACACTCCTCAGTCTTCCTTCCTGACAGGATGAGGTTCTCTGGTTGTTGTGCAACTTTTTTTTGGCCGTGTTTGTTTTTAAAAAACTTCTCACTTCCATCTTGTTTGTCCCCATAAAACTTATCCCCTGAAAGTTGTTAGCCTGTGGTCCTTGGTCGCCAGGTTTATGCATGTCCCGCACCCCCACTTGTCCCTCCACCCACCCTGATGGGTCCGGTGCTCTCCGTGGGCCGCGGCCCCATCTCAGTCGTCCTCCATCTGCCTTGCGTTCCTTTTTAGAATTCTCCATTCTAACCCGACACTCACCCTGTAGCCCGTCCCGGCGAATGTACAGCCTCCGAGAGCAAGCCCGGATTCCAAGGAGCCTGGCCCATAGTTTAATTATCTGGCTCTTCAGAGATCTTAATTTTAACGAGTTTTAAACTACATTGTCTCTGGGCCCATAAAAGACATACTGTCTGCGGCGGGTTGAATGGGCTCCACGCAGGCAGGCTGGGGGCAGCCCGCCTCTTTATTAACCCTAGAATGACTAGCTAATGTTATTGAAGTAGGACCACCTGGCGAGGAGATTGTACAGTCAGCTGCCACTGAAGACCCCCAATGGGAAGGACCAGGTGCTGGGCTCTGGACCCTAATTGTTGCCATGTAATAGCACGCTTGACTGCACTCTATGGCTCGGGGCTGGGATTAGAAAACCTGCTGCCAACACTGAACTTCATTTTCTTTTTTTTTTTCTGTCCCCACCTACTCCAGCACCCTTCCTTTCTTGCCATCCCACCATTCCTAATCATCCCAGGTAGGACTGGTGCAACTCTGCAGCTTCCTCTCAGGAGAGGGGCGCGCGCGCGCACACGTGTGTGTGTGGGGGTGCGCGCGCGTGTGTGTGTGTGAAGGTGGCATGGGAATGGCTGGCGTGGGTTTGGAAGAAAGGAAGAAAAGGGACCACCCCCCCACCCCAAACCCCACCGAGCTCTGCTCCGGTATTCCTGGAGGTGCCAGTCACTGGCAAACAGCCGCCAGCATGACATCAGGTCGCGGCGGGAGGCGGAGACGTCTATCCCCATCTGTCCAAGCTGACGACAGTCCCAAACTCTGCCGACTGTGTCTAGTCCTGTCATGAGGGCCGTCCGTACGATCTACGTCGAACCGGAACGCGTTTGACAATTTTCAGACCTGAAAGATTAAAGCTGTTTATTTTCGGAGCACTTTAATTAAAACGGAAATCTCTGATCTTCCTCTATGTGTATTTGCGGCGGGCCGCCCTGCGAACGCGATGGTGATGTAGGAATGACACGGGCAGAATGCAGGCTCTTTCCCCCGGGCTGCGGTACCTAGATCGTCTGCGTTCTTTCCTCCATTCTCTGATTTTTTTTTTTTAGCCTACATCATTAGCAGAGCCGTTAAATGCTGCGGATTTCACAGAACCCAGGAAATGTCTGCTGGCCGTATGTCTCCCAGAACAAAACCCGGGGAATTTAAGCTGCGAAGGATGAGGCAGCGTGAAAACGGGCTGAAAGGAACGGGCCTGTTTGCCGTTAATGCGTCGCAATCATTCCTGCGCACATACCGCAAGCGTCATTAAAATTTCAGAGGCCTCATCCTTCCCTTTAATATTTAATTACCGTTCTGTGGAGCAGAACCTCTTATTGCTGGGTTAAACCATGGCCTTCTCAGTATGCAATACTGTTGCTCTTCTCTGACGATTAGGATGTCAGCCTCTTCCTGGCGTGGTGTTGACACATTCACCTTGCAAATAGTCTGGCTTATTTTATTTAATTTAAGCTACCAACTGTTGCTTTTTATAACGCTTGATTACAAATTGATTTGCTAATGAGTTGATCAAAGTGACTTGTGTATCCTAGGAGAAGGCTTTAAAAGAATCACTGTGGTTGTATGTTTGGTTTCAATTTTGGTGTGTCATCCTTTGGTAGGATTTTAGTAGGTCAGGAAGGATGTGAGCTTTATGACTGAAGAAATGTGACAATTTAATGTGTCAGTATGATCCTCAGAAGTGATTTAAGGTGTAGGGCATTTGCTGTCCGAGGGGAAATAAGGCTTGGAAAAACAGCAGGTGGTGGAAGTGTAGCCTGTTGTGTGTTCACACACACTAGTTTGTTTCCTCATGTTGCATACCATGCAATTATCTAATATCAGCTCAGATCGTGTGTTTGGTTATTTTAATTTTTTGAGCCAACTTGTATGCCGTAATTCGCTTGGGTACATGGGATAATCTCATTGTAGTACACGGTACTCTAATAAATTACTCTTATTGTTGTGGATTGGACATGTGGTATTTCATTCAAGTCATTTTGAGTGATTTCATAGGTGTTTATACAGGAAGAGGGCCATTAAAATGGGAGCTGGAAGCTGGTTGTCCTTCCTGTTCTTAGTGTTTGACTGTTGTCTTCCCGCAATTGAATTACACTGGCACAGCAATCAGTCTCTTGTGTTTGGGGTGGGACTGAGGTCCGTAGGCACCTCATGCTGAAGCCGTGCTCCCCCTTGTGCTGCCCGCTACCGTGGCAACAGGACCATCAGATCTGCCCGCCCTTGCCGTGCTCAGCAGCACAAAGGATGTGGAGGACTTCAAGGCAAAGGCCATTTGCCCTGTTATTTGACAAATGTGCTTCTCTAAACTCCCCCCACCCGTTTGGAGTAAAACTCCATCGAGTCTAACCTTCTGGGCTTGTCATCTAGGCCACTTCTGTGCATGAATTCATACAGAGCCATTAAAAGCAGATTGAGTAATGTCTAGCCAGATTTTTTTTTTTGAGTTACTCGTCATTCTGTTTTGATTTTTGATTTCCTATCTTGAAGCACCCCCCCCCCCCATCCATCCATTTCAGAATGTCTCCAGACCCATAAAAGACAATGTAGTTTATTCACTTTGCCCAGATCATCATTATATTCTGCAGCCAAGACCTGGGCCCATGACCTCTGACACTTGGTGGTCCAGTAGGGGTGGGGCTCATCTGGATGCACTGTAAACTGCATCTATAATAGCTCTGGATGACCACACCCCTTCATTTCGGGGAGGACATCCTTGGCCTGAAACTTCCTCATGAAGGACACATATGGGCGCCCGTGTTGTCGTGGGGAGCGTCCCTGGGATGTTTGTTTGTTTAACTTGGGCAAGGTATCTGGAGAGTGCACCACGGCCACTGCCAGGGGGCAGCGTGTCCCCTCTGTCTACCAGAGGGCTCCGCCGGCCACCAGACGGGGCATAAAACGCCACAGCCCATCTGTTCTGTGGTCATAACAAATCCCCTGGCCCTGATCAGAGGCACGGTAACCTCTGAGTGGCCCGCGTGCACCCTCTCTCGGCTCATGCAGTGCCGGGCTTTTCCCTGCCTCCCTCCCACGCCCACCTATGGTCGTATAATGAGTTTGTCCCACCCCCCGACCCACCCGTCAGCATAGGCCTGTCACTCGGCCAGCCCGTGGCCTCTTCTCAGACCCAGGTGGATCCGGGACCACAGAGCCGTCGCTGGAACGTGCCGCTGATGGCCCTCCCCTGCGTTTTGTTTCAGCCCCTTTGGATTTGTCCTCCTCGTGTCAACAGCACCAAAAAGCAGTGCTGTGTGCCCAGCCGGGTGTCATACGACGTTCTGGTGTCGGACAGTGACAGGCCTCGCCCCCGTCATGTTCCGGCACCCTCCCCGCTCAGTTGGCATGACAACGACAGAACGGCATCACAGGCTCACCTTGTTATGGTCACTCACATCCCTGTTGTTCACTTAGAATACCTCTGATTGTCAATCATTAAAAAGTTTTACAGTCACTTATTAATGGTTTGTACAAATACGTGCTTAAGATTTTAAACAGTATGTGTGGTTTTCTTAAAAAGTCTATATATTTCATACAAAATGCAGTGTAACACTTGGCAGCCCTATTTATGAGTTGTAGTGCCTGTCTCCACACAAAGGAGAACGGAAGAAAAAGTTTGTTGAGATCATGGAAGACCTGGAGAGGAATCTTACACACTCAAGACACACTCCGGATTCTGAGTAGGCTTTGGTCAGCTGCCCTGTCTAACCCTAACGAGGGGGTCTTTGAGAAATGCCTTGACGGCGGTCCTATTAATGAAAGGATCTCTGTAGGACTCACTTCTGCCACCTATGTCCCTCGTGTCCTCATATGTTGGCCTCTAGCTGTATGTGTAGAAACACCCCATCTCCGTGAACTGTCTGCATTCCTGAATGCCAAGCAATTACAACTGATCCGATAATCATTTTCCTAATAGTGATAACTCATTTTATTCATACACTGCCATTCAAAAGTTTGGGGGTCACTTAGATGTTGCCTTGTTTTCCATGAAAGAATATGAATAAGACATACAGCAAAATGAATAGGATATATAGTCATTGAGAAAATTAGAAAAGTTTAATTGAAATAAGTCTTTCAAACTTTGCTCTCGTCAAAGAATCGTTCATTTGCAGCAATTGCAGCCTTGCAGACCTTGCTAACATAATTGTAAAACGGTTTTGAAATGATTAGTTAACCTTTAATATGATAAACTTGCATTCGAAAAGACATTTCATTGGATCACAGGACTAATTTGCTCATAATGGGCCTCTGTACACCTATGTAGATATTCATAGACATTAAAAAACAGCTCTTTCCAGCTACAACATTAGCACTGTATTTCTGATGATCTTAATGGACCCCAAACTTGCTTTTCTTTCAAAAACAAGGACATTTCTAAGTGACCCCAAATTTCTGAATGGAAGTGTATGAGTTTGTTGCCTTTGCCCAAAGTTAAGGGATGAATGGGGTTGTGTGTTACGGCATTTTTATATCCCAGTGAAACACAAAGCCAGGAATAAAATGCAGTATAGTTCCTTACAGCAGACCAGATAAAAATTGATTGTGTGCTTGTTTAAATATATAATGAGACTAAATATATGAGTTCTGTACTCAGTGAAGTTTAAATAGCTGTGCTGTAATTAATAGAATATGTGATCATTTTGCGTGTTGTTTAATTGCCCTTTAGTGGACCACCGGGACAGGAGAATGAGGGTTTTTTCCACTAAGTACATGATCAGGAGGGGGAAAAAATAGCCCACTTCTTTTAACCTCTGTATAAATTACGCCTCGTGTCGGCCAACAGACAGCAGTGCTCATAGCCTTCTGCTGTTAATTTGCACCGTGTCTCTCCTTCCGAGTGATGTAACACTCGTAACTCTGCATCCCCGGCTGATCCGAAGATGTGTGGCCGCGTCTCGCCAACCGGTGACCCCAAGGGAGAGAGCTTCTCCAGAAGGTTCAATTAACCTGTCTTTGCCCCATGGCCCCGGGAATCGGCTGCCCTGCTTAATTGGGCTACTTGTTAACGTAGCGAAGCCTTCAAAGAAGCTGGGAGGAGCATCATCGCTCTGCTCTCACACCCGGTGATCGGTCTGTCTCGCCAGGAGGACAGGTGACCTAATGAGACCCCATAACCCCCCGACGCCCCCCCCCCCCCCCCCCCACCGTGGCCATTTTGGAAAACCCCTTTAAGCCACGTTATGTATTAACGTAATCATGGTCTCCCTGCATTCTAAAATGGCCGAGAACTGAGAAATACGTTAAGACACACTACATCTAAAAGCGGGAGGGTAGAAATCGGACAAATAGAAGCAGCTGACTATAAATTAACTACAGCCACCAACATGCACTTCAAGCTGGCCAGATATCTGGGCGCCTCTTCAGCTCGGAGCATTTCTTCTGATGCCACGCGCTTGCAGGTCGACGCGCCGCATGTCTGTGGGCTGACGGAGCCCCGTAACCCGGACCTTCTGGGGGGCCCCGTTTTGCAGGCGCCGTCTTGCAACGGCCAAGTATGCACAGCTGCTGCCGAGCCGCACTAAATCACCGAGACGCCCAGCGCCGGAGCCTTCGAACGGTAAACATGCAGAGGCTTTCCTGCGAGGAAGAAGAGACGTGTCAAAAAAGCAACACCAGACTGAATCCAAATACAAATATTCGGAGTATGCTACATTTTTCCCCACTTTATACAAATGATTCACCCACAAGAGGACAAAGAGTAAACAGGCAATAAACCCTGCAGCTAATTACAAGCTTCCGACTTTCTGAAGGGCTTCCACAGAAGTTCATGACCTCCTCCAGTACCAGCAGACTCTCCCCCAAACATCTTGCTTTTCCTAGAGATTAAATTGCCTGACGCCCTTCCAGCAGATCCCCACAATCCTCGTTCTCATCAACCAGACATGCAGTGCACGCACGCATTCTAACATGCCACATGCCGAACGGCCCACACCACCCTAGGCAATTAAGATGCACAACTGTAGTATGGAGACTCCTGAACAGTTCTCAGTTTTTCCACAAAGTATCCGTTTTTGACAGCGGGATATATTCTACACATTATTTCAGTAGCTTGAACTTGGCTATAACATTACCCCCCCCCCCCCCCCCCCCCCCCCCCCCCCCCCTCCCCCTTTTATCACCTCCTTCCCTCTTCCAACTCTCACAACCCACCAAACCACAACACACCCCCACCCACACACC
>JAACJT020000021.1:18700995-18713009 GCA_009936485.2 Gymnarchus niloticus | reverse complement strand
AGCGGGGGGGAGCATCATCGCTCTGCTCCCACCCCCGGGGATCGGTCTGTCTCGCCAGGAGGACAGGTGACCTAATGAGCCCCCATAACCCCCAGACGCCCCCCCCCCCCCGCTGCAGCGGCGAAGCACGACTGGCACATTGCATTACTTGTCTCGTCCGCTTGGGCTGGGCAGGATTACGATTTGCCGCAGTCGACACGCATTTCCTCCAGTGTCATCTGCCACGGGTGAGGCAACTTGTCCGGGCTGTGACAGATCTCCCTGCTGCCCCCCAGAAAGCCAGCAGCCGTCAGTCATCAAGACGCAGTGTGGCTCGGTGAGACAGGATGTAGGGTAAAAAGAGAGAGATTATTCCTTTAGCCTGGCTTACCGGACAGAAAACAGTATTAGTATAACTCTTCAGGGTCGCTTCTGCAGCCCACACCCCGCTGCAGTGCTCGTTAGCGCCTCGTTAGGACCTGGGAGCCGATCAAATTAATTAGATGTTAACAGCTTCCTCGGTGACTTTCAGGAAGGTCAGAGCCGAGGGACGGGATGCTCTTCGCTTTGGGGGAGGCCCCCCACCCACTTCGGATTCGACAAGCGTCTGCACGTTTGCCGGCCAATTATCGGGGCCTGGTGCCCTCGCCGTGGCTCCTCTCGGGGAGGCCACTGTGAGCCGCGCAGGTTAATTAGCGCCGCTTTCCTGGGCATGCGGGTTGAGCGTGCTGCAGCACTCTCAGCTCCATCACCAAGTTCTTACTGGCCTCTGAAAGGCCCTTCACAGCGAGAACCCACTCAGGAAAAGCATTTTGTACATCAACTCTGGACGTCGTTGACCACAGGGGCTTCTTCGTGTCACCCAAGTCACCGTTCTTCATCCCCATTGCCTTCAGAACCTTGTTTAGCGCCTCTCTTTTCTTGTTTTTGGAAAATGGTTTGTTTCTAAAGCTGCCAGATCGTAATGACCCTCTCCCTTTGATTACTGCTATCACTGTCTTCCTGTAAACAGTTTTATCCTTTCACTGATGTTCCGCTGTCGGTCCAGATGGTACTCCAGATTGTTCAGAAAACTCTGGAAAATCAGGTGTAGTTCAAGGGAGAAACAAGGCACATAGACACTGATTTAAGTGAACCTTGTGGTACCTCATGGAAGCTCTGTAATAGAGAATAAAGTAATGTACTTTGTATTTAATTGGGGTCATTGACTTGATGAATAGCTGTTCCCCTGCAGACTGCAGAGTTTGAGTTCTCCGTCCTGAGAATCGCTCCACGGAGGTGTCTGTCAGAGCAGGGGGAGGACACTGGGCCTTACCTTTTAGCTTCTCCGTGGTGCTGTGATAGCTCCATTAGAGGAGGTGGACGGGGTGTGAAGGCTGGTCTCCATAACTCTGTTGTCTTGTTGATCAGAACAGTCTGCAATCATTCATCCTTTTAACAGTCTCTGTCAGGCAGCAGGGGACCCAGAAAGCCTCTTCAGCAGGTCCGTGTCTCTCCAGCTCCCATGATCAACCTTCAGGCCTCTGCTCCTCTGGCCAGTAATGTTTCCATTGTTGAGTCTTATTGGAGCCAGGGGCTTGTTGGCTCCGCCTCCTCCTCCACGTGCCGTGCACCTGTGACCCCCTCTCTTTAAGCCGATTTGAGTCTAACCTCAGAATCAGTTTTAACCCGCATTTCCCTCCTGAAGCCGAGCGGGAATCCATTCTCGAGGCTCACATTCTCCACACTACCTACAGCACCTTAGCATGCTATTCCAGCAACTTTATGTATTTAGCCGTGTGCTGTGTGGGTGCAGTTGATCGATAATTCAAATTTTTTTTTATTTTTTCTCCTCTCCAAAATTGCATTACGGCCCTTCGGCACCTCAGAAAATCCTGTTTAATTCATAAATGACAGGAGAACCATCTGCCTAAAGAAGCAATTATGGCCTCAGTAGCTGGCCTGTGGCAAGTCTACGTCTTACATGTGACAAATGTCAGGAGCCCATTGTGCTGCCTGCAGCTGATAGTGGTGGATTAATAGCCGCATGTTGTGATCGGGGTTCAGCTGAATGTAGCAGGCGTCTCTCCTGTCTGTACGACTTTGAGGGGCTCTGTGACCCGTCGTGCCAAGTTCTTTGTCACTGGGGACCGCGGGACCCCAGTTTAGGAGCAGGTTCCTTGGACTGAGTGAACCACTAATGTGAGACCACATGAGTCCCGATCTCCAACCCAAATTCACGGCATTCTTGGCCTTTACAAGGTCTTCACATTGCCTGACCATCCATCCACCCCCAGTCCTCGAGCTCCTCCGGATTACCCCCTGGCCCCTCCTTTCCTGTTTATATTCTTTCAGGCCTGTTGTTACGTTTCCGGGTCGACACGGCATCTCTTCTTTCGCCCTGACCAAATGCTTATCCTATAGTTTTTCTGGCTGCCGCTGCTCTATTCCTATACCCTTGAACTTTGACCTGGTGCTTGAATACTCATTCTTGCCAGCAGTGTAGTTTGCAGAAGTTTAGAGAATCCACATCTCTTCTGAGTCACACTGTGCAGTTATCTTCAACTTAAAGTGGTGGTTCTTGTTTTATTCTGAAGGGAATAATAATTTGTTTCATTGAGTGGAGGTTAAACTGGCAAAAGAGCTTCACAGTGTTAGGGTAAGGCCTGAACATTTCTGAGTCTGTTGCTTGTGTATTGCAGCAATAGCTTTATTCAAACCCATCTGAAACTCTCACTGTGCATTATATGGTTATAAGGATCCTGAAATTAGCTTGACAGCTGAAGAGGGTCTCTGGGCATTAGACTCTTTTCTGGAAAGCCCCTAAAACATAATCTACTCCAACTGTACAGTGACAGTTCTGACAGCTGGTGTCAAGGGTGACTTGTTTCACTGTTTTTACAGTGATAATGTCAGCTTCGAGAAACGGATAATGTTACCCTTCACACAGCAGGTAGTGAAAACCCCCTTTGACATTACCATATGTGAAGAAGACCGTCATTGGGCCATCCATATCTGGATCGTCACCGTTAAGGCAGCAGAAATGGGTGGCTGTCGAGAACACGCGTACCAAATAGTGGGTTCATCCAATAGTTCGACGAAACTCCCGATTTTCTTAGTTTTTAGCTTTCTGGGAGCTCTTAACAGTAATGTATGCAGACTGGTTAACAATATGTCTTAAAATAATGGCCGCCTTTGTGTTGAGAAAAAAACTTTGAAACCGATGTGGTGCAGAGAGGGTGGCCTTGTAAGGTGCCTGTTTTTCCCCTGCTGTTTTTCACCGTAATAAATCATACCTAATTGCTTGTTGCACACTGGACACGTCTGTTCATGGAAGCACGTCAGCCGGCGTCCAGCAGCCAATCCTATGAACGTGGCTTGCGCGAGAACATTTTGTGACACAAGCGCAGAAATTAGGAGCAGGGAAGGAAGGAGACCGCGGCACAAAAAAAGCAGCAGATGCAGCTGGCGGGGAAGGACTTCTGATGAGGTAACACGGTTATTTTACAGCCGACGCAGATCGACTGTCCATCGACTCTGACTGTTCCGTTCCTCACCAGTATCTCCAGCAGGAATTGGGCTGTAGGAAGTGGCAGAACATGGGTGGGTGCTGACTGTGTGTGTGTGTGTGTGTGTGTGTGTGTGTGTGTGTGTGTGTGTGTGTGTGTGGGGGGGGGGGCACCCCAGCTGGAGTCAATATTTGTTGAAGGAATCTCAATAACAGCCATGCAAGAGTCATCTGCATTTCTGATAATGGATGGCCATATGGCTGTGTTGACCCAGTGCAAGCAGAGTCATTCACTCTGTTTGTCATCATTTCCTTTACATCGTACAAGACTCTGTGCTGGCCCCGTCGCATTGCATGCAACATGAAGCACCCAATAAAATCCTACCTGCAGGGAGCATCTTTCTTGCGAAATAATAGGAACCTCTTTGAGCTTAGAACAACCTTTCTGTCTTTGTAATACCCTGGTACCCTGGAAGTGACCTGTTATTGTAATGTGACCTAGGTTGCCATGGCAGCAAAGCCTGTGATGTTCTTTCTGGCATTCTGACGGCACTTATGAAATCCAGAGCAAGGAAATAATGAGATTGCTGAGAGAGCAACCTGCGCACAAACTCAACCGTTTGGAGAAGGTGTTTCGCTTCCTCAAGGGCTGTTTATGCCGGACCTTATTTGCATGTCACCTCCATTCGTTTGAAGCTGTTTGTTTACATTTTCCCCTCATTTTCACTCAGTGGGTAATAAAGAGTGCTGCTCCCTTCACTTGGTGGAATTATACAGTTTTTGCTGATACTAATGAATGTGTAATAGATCAAGGTGAGAGTGCTTGGTTTTCTAACACACGTTTTCTGAGGAGCTTATGTAAAAATTTGCAAGCGTGTGTACCTGTGTGTGAATGGCTAGCTCACATCCTCGCTTACGTGACTATCCTTTTGAGGGTTGTTCAATGGAACTGTTTTTTTTTTTCTTTTTTTTCCTTTTGCCGGCCCCCCTCGACGCCTGTCGAGCGGTCTTCAGAATACTCCTCCATGCCTTATTTGTCAGGACGACGATGGGACGCTCTTTTCCTTATATCGAACAGCAGGGGGCATGTTAGACCCCCAGCCCGATTGCCCCGGTTCCCTACCCCAAGGTCCCCACTTCATGCAAAAGGAGGCCCCAACAAACCGCCCCGGGACAGGCACCCCCGACCCCCAGGCTCAGGTGCTCATCGTACCCGCATTTCTGTCCCCTTTTCAGCAATTCGTCACGCCCCCCCCGCGGCCCCCTGCTGCTCCGGCACGTGCCAGCTAACCGCGGTTGCGCCTGTTTGCCAGACGGCTGCTCGGCCTTGACGGCCTGCTGCCGGGACGGGGTGGAGCCAGGGCTGGGGGGCAGAGGCAGAGTGCCGGGGGGGGGGGCCTTAATGAGACAGCAAAGGCACCGGCCTCGTCCCTCCAGGATTTGGCGTGGACAGGCCTCTCGCTCTGGAGAAGTTTGGCAGGCTATTCATTAGGCAGAGTCATCGGGAGTTCAGACCCAAACCAGACAAGGGCAGACGCGGCCAAGAGTAAACGGCCGGTGGCCAGCAGTGTAATCACAGCCAGCCGGGGGTGTCCGCCGTGCCAGGCCGGTCTGAGGGGGCTTGTTTAACACCTGCACGTTGCTCTGTGGGGACAGAAACGCACATTTGAGTCAGCCTTTGCTTTCCATGTCAAATTTCAAATTTTGCATTGCATTTTTTTCCTTCATCAGCTGTGCATGAAGAATATTTTTATTTTGTGAAACAGAAGGATGAGCTTTAAAAACTTATCCCCCATTTTGAAGTTTGAGGTGCAGAACATAATGTTTGGATCATATTTATTACCAAACAGTTTCCACATTTCTATCTGAGCGTGTCCCTTTAATTCAGTCCATCCCTTTAATCCTGCCTTGCTTCTCTAACTCGCTCTCTTCAGTTTCCAACTTTGTAGCCGTGTCGTATTTTCAAGCTCTCCTTTTAACGCGAAGGCCTTTGAAATCACAGTTGGCAGCGTCCCGAATTTCTAATGGGTTCAATTTTCCCCCCACAGGCCGGCGAGGAGCACAATGTGGGCACGGCTCCTGCCCCAGCCCAAAATGGCCTCCTCGACCGGGGGCCTTATTACAGCAGCCTGGGTTGATGGTCAGGGAACGCTGTGCTTCAAACTTTTTTCCTGCATTATTGTTGACTGCTTTTCGTTTTTGCTCTATGACTGGATGGTGTGGTGCGAGGAAGTCATGGCCAGGCCCGCCTCACATCACCCACCCTCAGTGGTCTTGGCTGCCCCCACTCCCCGTCTGCTAACCAGTGGTCACATCTTTTCCTTCTCTCTCCCCGCCTCTCTCTCCACCCTCCCTCTCCTCCTCTCTCCCTGCCCTACTCTCTCCTTCTCATCCTCCGCTCTCCTGATCTCTCCCCGCCCACCCTCTCCACCTTTCTCCTTGCCCTTCCTCTCCGCCTCTCTCCTCCTTTCTCCCTGCCCTCATCTCTCCTCCTCATCCTCCCTCTCCTGCTCTCTCTTCACCTCTCCCTCCTCTCTCCCTGCCCTCCCTCTCCTCTCTCCCTGGTCTCCATCTCCTCCTCTGTCCGCCTCTCTCTCCACCCTCTCTCTCCCTGCCCTCCCTCTCCTCCTCTCTTCCCACCCTCCCTCACCTCTTCTCTTTCTGCCCGCATGCCCTCGCTTGGTGTTTGGTGGCGATGTGGCCTTTCGCCCTTTTGTGCTCGCCACATCCACACATCGCTTCTTGAATATGCAGGGCCATCTGGTCATTGTCAATTAATAATTGGATTCACGAAGCTGATGTAAAAAAAAAAAAAGAAAAACGTCTCGGGGTGGGGGGCTGGTTTTGAAGTTCACTCTGAGCACGTCTACCAGTCCTTAACAGAGGTCCCACAGCTATGAAGAGCGAGCTCTTTACCTGGAGGCCATCGTGCAGAACCACAGAGAGGTCATGACCTTTGAGGAGTTTGCATCACAGGTCTTCTCCCCCTCCCCAACCTACTACCCACTCAGTGGGACAGGTAAGCTCTACGTCACCTCACAGTGCCAGTGTCAGATCTCAGACCACCCCCCAATCCCCCTCGTGTCAGATGTCAGAGGTACCACTAACATCGTCATTTTCATGGCTGTTTTACTTTGTTTTTTTGTGTAATACTTCTCTCTGTCAGGGGTTAATAAACAGTGGGGGGTGGGCGGCGTCTCTTGGCCGCCTCGCGTAAGCCGCAAGCACATTAGAGCTCGTTTATCACGAGACGAGCTCTCACGGCAGAGAGCTTGTTGTTAACGGTAAAGGTGGATTACGCTGCTAGGATACCGGTGAGCTGGAATTAGCAGGGCAGGAGGGGTGGTGTGGGGGGGGGGACTCATTTATTACCGTCCATCTCCTCTCCTGGAGCCAACCGGTGATCCGTGCTCGTGCACTCGGCGAACGCACAAAAAAATCAATTCCAGCACGGTGGCTTTTCTGTCCTCAGTGTGGCACTTTCTGCTTGTGTGGGACCTTAGGATAGTCAGACTGTCTTTTCAATTTGCCTGTTACAAAAACAAATATATCAATGAGTAAATTAAAAAGTGTCATGCATATTAACATCAAGATCCAGCACTGAAATGCACATGACTAAAATAACAGTACACTTCAGTTTTCCTTGTTTGCCGTATGAGGTTTTCACTTCTCAACTGGCAGTAAAACCACCTGACACAGCAAAGAACAGATGCACAGCGATATGACATCAGTCACCTTTTCATGTTGCTCAGCCTAGACTGCGTGCTCACACTTTCTGTTTGTTTTTGTTGTCTTTTTATTTCTTTTTAATACGCAGCCATATGGCTTTTGGGCTGCGTGTCTGCCGTGTGTCCGCATACATGCAGGTGTGTGTGTGTGTGTGTGTGTGTGTGTGTGTGTGTGTGTGTGTGTGTGTGTGTGTGTGTGTGTGTCTCCAGCCGCAGCTTCCAGAAGGCAGACCAAATAAGCAGGCTGGCAGAAGAAGAGGAGTGTGAGGCCTATTTACATAATTATGCCCCTGTTTCATGGAGAAACACTGTGCTGACCTCTACTGACCTTTCATGAACCAGAATACTAAGCAGCCCTGAGACAGAAGGAGGGGGGGCCTGTAATTACTAAGAGCTGTGGTATTCATTTCTTTTCCCTATTTCCATACACAGGACGACTGTGCACCAGATTCTTTTGTAGCCACACTGAGGGAGATAGGCTGGCGAGCTGAATAGGCTGCCTTCAGTCTAATTGTCTATCAGTGGAGCTTACTCCAGCTTGGGAATAAACATCTCTCTTTGTTGCTCTTAATTGGGGGATTTGTTTCACAGCAAGCTGCACTGGCGCTATATAAAAGTGCTCATAACATAATCAAGATTTAATGTAAGCGCCCCCTCTTGGTTCATTGGAAATTCATTTTGGATGGCTTTCTATTCCCCCAGACAGCGGTGTGTGAATGGGGCTCCGAACGCAGCAGCCCAGCTATTGTGCGCGGGCCGTGTGCGCGAGGGCTCTTCGGCTTTTGTGTGCCGTGGGTGTGGAGTCAGCTGTCCCACACAAAAGCCTGTTGTGGCGCGGGGCAGAGAAGTGTAGCTTTTTTTTTTTTCTTGGTTTGGGGGGGGGGGGGGCGGCGTGCAGTTAGTGGGCACGGCTGATGCTGGGATGGGGGGGGCCGTAAATATGTGGATTTCTTAATGTAATTACATATATTTATGTACAACAGTGTTAGATAAAGCTGGATTACTGGCTATGGTGTCCCCCCCACCTGTGATTTTACTCCATTTCCACCCATAATAAGGTAATAATTATTGTAATCTGTGGTAATGTAATGAGTGGGTAAGTGATTCCTGAGAGATGAATCTGCCTTTTCTCAAGCTTTAATGTGAAGTGCGTGTCAATTCAACGTGTCGCTGGAGGGCTGTTACTACGCCATCCTCAGCTAACTACATCCCCTGTGTGTCCTGGCTCCACCCATGTCCCCAACCCCACGCCGCTTCGCCGCGTCTGTCCACGGCCACCCGTCCACCACCCGCTAACATTCCATCCGTGACAGTGTCCAGGCGTTGGCCGGGAGTGTGTTGGGATGCGCCGTACCCTTGGGCCAAGTTGCATTGTAAGATTCTTGCCTGTTTTCTTAACTTGGCATGTGTCCTCCCCACCTCACCCTGACCCTGACCCTGCCCCACACGGACCTTTAAACTAGCCCCCTGCATGTGTTCACCGCAGCCTGCCCCAGCCTGCCCCGCCCCAGACTCGGGCATGAGTGATCAACCTATTGTTACTTATCTATGTCTGCTGTGGCTTATTATTTATCTAGTGACTGGATTTGTGTTTTTATTTGCTTAGACCTGTATTCATAGCTGTTTAATTACGTTTTGTTTTTCATGGAAACTTGAATGAATGTTGAGGTTGAGTCAAATCAGTTGGCAGTCAGGTTCAGAAAGGGTCACGTCATCCACAAAGTGGCCTTGTTGATGGTCGGTCCTCCTCGAGCACCGAAATCTATTTGGTGTGAGCGGGACCCCAGGCAAGCTTCCAGACCGGGTCGCCCGACGCCGGGCACTCGGCCCAGTGGCAGACCCCACCCCTCTCAAAGGCCAGGCCGGCCCCGTGTAGGAGAGCGGACCAGGCCCTCAACATTTACTTTCGCAGGGGCACGATAGAATTGCCCAGGCTGCTGTGCGTGTCGTAATGGAAGCATTATGGAAGAGAGCAGACCGAGGCAAAGCTTTTGGGCATTAGCTGAGTAATTTTAATCAGCCCTGTGCTGTAAGTTCTGTCTATAACCCCCTCTGGGCTGGTGTCTGGGAATACAATGCCAATGAGTGGACCCAGCATAACCTTTCAACGTGAAATCAGAGCCACAGACACAAGCTCATTTTACACTCCCCGTGTCATGGTTAACGTCACAGAGGTAGTCCGGGACCATATGCTAATAGGTGGGACGTGGGGCAGCTGGATGGGGCTGTTTCTCTGGTGTGGGGTACATCTGAGGCCACTGAGAACTTGTTGGAATACTAATAGGATTATGGTTTTTTCTTTTTTTTTTTCTGTTTTGGATACCCATTAACCTCTGGTTGCCAGATGACGCCATATTGACCTTGAGCTGTATTGCTGGCCGAGATCCGTGAGGCCCGCGGCTTCACAGTTCGGACCCGAGGGCATCGGCGCTCCTGTCCTCCAGGGTGCAGGGATACGCGATGATGACACTTTCGCCTCCTGACGTGGAGTAACTTGCGTTAACGAAGCGATTGGGCCAGTTTGTCACAGAGGGACCTGTGCTGAGGCCAACTGTATCAGATCCCTCGTTAAGGATTTGCTGACCATCTGTGACACAGAGTGACATGTACCACAACGGGGGTCACCTGTCCTCGCCGTGTAGCGTGTAGACCTCACCCTCCCATGCTGGCACAGTACAGCTAAGTCTGTACCATATCTTATTTCTGAAGTCCGTCTCTCTCTGTGGTCACAGGCTGTATCAGAATAAGCCTCATTAAGGTTCTGTGCAATGTTCATTTTGAAAACTACTTTTATTATTGTTTTTTACAGCAGTAAACTCCTTTTCTGTAATTTACGTTTCTGTAATTTACAAATTTACGTTGCCCAAAATATAGTCTGTCGCCTGGTATGTATCTGTTATTGTGTTGCTCATCAGCTCAGAATTCTGGGGGGAATGACTTCATAAAAGGTGACAGTAATAGGTCTAAGCTCACGTTTCTTTTTAAAATACTTCTATAATAAACGATAACAATAACCATTTTTTATGCCCACACCTCTAAACCCACCCTTGGCTACACACAAGCCGTCTGATTCCTGATCCACTGTGTCACGCAGCCCTTCTGGTCCCAAGTTCCTGCCTCTTACATGATCATCTGTTGTGTTTCTTTCCTTTTAGATTAAAAATATGTAAATGGTCTGATTACGGTAATTGATGAAGGTAAGCTCCGCCCAGATGCTTGTGTGGCACCAAAGGCCACTCCCCTGCTAGCTTATTAATCAGTTTGTCTCTCTCCCCCTTATTCTCTTTCTCCCTCTCTGAAACTAACAAGCTTTGTTTACTGCCTGCTTTCAAGATCATACTACTGTGTGGGTTTAGCAAGGCTGATAATTGAAAGTGAAGCTCTTGTCGATACAAGTGTGGTGACAATTAACACCTAAGTAGAAGCATGAGCGGGTACCGGTGTGCTAATAGTGTTCACTGCATGTCTCGACTTCAACTCAAAAGCTGTTCTTTATTATTTTTTTTTCCCTTAACCCAAACCTCCCCTCGGCCTGCCTGTTAGCCTTGGGCAGAATCTGACACTAACACCTGCCACACTGGAAATGTCTTTGTCATTTAGGCTTTTGTTTGAACGGCCGTTGAGAGCCAATGGGAATAGAGTCTATTTACTTTCTCTCCTCGGCAGAGCACGAGGCAACGACAGTCGGGAGACGGGGGAGATAAGGAGCGGCACGTGCCGTCCCGGGCACCCCAGTCAGCTCAGCATAATGAGCGTTTTTGGGATGGGGGGGTGTGAGTGGCAACAGCTGGGGGGGAGTGAGACGAGACAAAAGGAAGAAAAGCTGAGAGGCAGGAACCTGGCGGAGCGTAGGCGGGGCCCTGCGTCCGCACGCCAGGTGTGACCTACCCCAACTGGCGGGAGGAGGGTGGGGCTTGGCCTGGGAGAACCGCTAAAGGGGAATTAGGCAGCGAGTGAGGAGGCCAGATTGGCGGGTTCGAGTCAAACTGTTGATTTTACTTACTGCAGCAGCAAGTTGAAGAAAAATCCCCTTTAGCATTTTATGTGAAATTCACTGATATATCAATATTTTTCTTGGCCCATGATTTTCTCTGTTGTTAAGGGCAACAGTAAAAAGGTTGCATCCTTCTCCCTTAAAGTTCAGGCACAGGTTATAAATGATGCCATTTACATTTGGTCTCGACATATATGCTGAAAAATGGCTTGAAATGAAAACAAGTAGTTTTCAAAGCAGAACAGGTTGAAGTGCTTTTCACTGCTCTGCCCCCAAACCACCCTCCCACCCCATTATTATTTAAATTTGTGTATATGCAGTTATTTATCTTCAGTCTGGATAAATTGCCGTTTTGTCACCTCCCTGTTGACCTTGATCGCCGGGCCATATGGCACCAAACCGGTGCTGGGTGTTACCAGGGACTGCATTGCTAATGACTGAGCACGCCTCCCCATTTTAAAAACACTGGCCCACACCTCTGTCATTCAGCAGAAGTTTCACCTCAGCTCCGCCTCTTCGAGTTTCACTAGTACACGGCAGCAGAATGTAAACCCTTTTGAAGACTTCTTTTGTATTTAATACTGTATTTTTGTTCTTTGAGTGAAAGTGGTGTGTGTTAACAGTCAACACGTAGCACAGAGGAGGAGAGGGCTGTGTGGTTTCCTCTCTGACGCTACTCTTTCGTTAGCAGGGCAGGCTTTGGGCTGCATGGGCTGCTGCTGGGGTGGCTGCTTGCTGGGTGGGGGATAAGGTTGAGTAAGGTGTGTGTGTGGGGGGGGGGGGGGGGGTGGTGTCGTCTGATGGCCGTATTAACATAAATACAAAT
>JAACJT020000021.1:18678877-18700478 GCA_009936485.2 Gymnarchus niloticus | reverse complement strand
ACACACACACACACACACACACACACACACACACACACACACACACACACACACACACACACACACACACACATCACAGCTTGCTGTCTGTAATCTTCAACAGTGTCTAACAAAGCACGCACTTGACCTGCATATCATTGTCTGTTTATAAATCTGGGCCGTTCTTTTAATTTCCATCTACCAGGGCCTAATTGCCAAGGGCCAAATTTCGTTTGAATCCGTTATCCTGTGTCCCCCTGAGCATGCTGCTTTAACCCTATGTCTGCTCTTCCTTCTCTATGTCTTAAAGGAGGTGCTCGGTACCAGTATTGCCTGTGTTGTTGTTCCCTCTGTGATTTCGGCTTGTTTTAATGGGATCAGACTAAGCCCAAGGCTGCCCTCTGCCTTCAGGCACTCACTGCAGGGTGATGCTCAGGCTCTGGCCTCACATTGCCCTACTAATGAGAGTCAGGTACCATCCAGGCTGGCACACCTTGACCAACAGGGAGCAATAGAGCAGTAAAGCCCTTTATTTTCGGCATGGGGGAGGGGGCTGGAAGAAGACGGCTTCCCACCGCATGCCTCTCATACGGGCTGATGACACACCTCTCCCTGTCTCCAGGGTCCCTCAGCGGCAGCACCAGTGCCGAGCTCAGCGTTGCCGTAGGAACGGACAGCACAGATCAGGTCTCCCCGACCATGCCACGCGCTTCAAAGAACAGAGTTTCCGGAAAACTCCGCCGCTCTGCAAGCGCTATAAGCAAATCATCCAGCTGAGCGCTTCTCTCCCTGACTCCTCACCTGTTTTAACCCTCGCACCGCCACGGCCGCAGTGTTTGTTTCTGTTTACCATTTCGTGGACATCAATAAACACTGCCCAAAAGTAATTTATTTTTTAAACTTTATAATGCATTTCTGTGTACGTTCATGTCTAAATCCCGCTGTGTAATTGTGAGATTTTCTTGAATTTTTATTCATTTACTGAATTCAAATGCTGTGTTTGAAATGGAACTGCAAAGGTTTAGTCCCCTTAAGATGGAAAACTATAAACTTAACAGCTCATGGTGCTGATAGCGCACACAACGTGTATGAACTATGAAGGTGTTGTCATTTCTTGTTCATTGCTACATTGTAAAGCAGCTTTGATGGCTACCTGTAACTGTAAAAATGGTAACGCTGGAACTTGAAGTAATTTCCGCTGTGTGCCTGCTAGCATAGGCTATTAATGGACAGGACTTTTGGGATAGCACTAGAAGGTCCTGGGTGTACGGGGAACAAATACAGGTGCGACAGTATGTGATCACATCTCATCTCATTCCTTGGCATTTCAGACAGGCAAAAGGTAGATGGACTGGTAAAACACTGGTACTAGGTTGAAAGCTGTTGGACCCTCATTTGGCTCTTTATGTATCCGTATATGCAGAAGAAAAATTGATGTCAGTCACCACCCCCACCCATTACTATCTCCATTTCTCCATTCACTTTTTTTTTTTTTTTTTTTTTAAAAACTCATTGTTATTATGGCCTCTGGGCCCCCAACCATAGCAGCTGACTAACATAGCTAATGGGTATCCTGAGAAGAGACCACATCGTTGAAGGGGGGCTGTGTCCATCTTGATCCAGATCTCCTGGGCCTCCTTTCTTGGCAGCAGTTCTGAGGTGTGTGGAAGTTCTGAAGTGAAATGCAGAGTGGGCCAAATCACACTGAATCACAACCCCCCCCCCCCATGTTGATTTATGCAACTGCTGGAACAAATGGATTGTTTAGAATTGTGCAGTGAAAGCCCTGTTCAGGACACTTAACCCACGGTCTGACAAATTGTATTTGAATACATTTTCTACACATTATATTTAGACGGTGCCCAGGTCTTATCCTGTGAAGCTACATCTAAGTTGTGACATTCCAGCAGGTTTATTTTGCACTTATTTCTCTGATAACATTTGAATGTTTCCGTTTGTTCTCAGACGTAAAAATGCTTTAATTTAATTTTATACATGTCAGTGTGTGTCTTCCTGTGTAGATACGAGTGTGACAGTTGACTCTTACCAGCACGTTCTTCGGTCTGCACAGGAGCTGTATAGGTAAATATCCACCAATGGAGCCTCAGGTGAACCCTAACTCCATGCACTGGTGCGTGTTCAACGCTGAGCCTGCGGCATTGGCCCACTGGGTGCATGTAACACTTGTCTCCCCTAGCCACACAGGCATGCATCAGTTGTTATGGTTTTTATTATTAATATTATTATTCTTTCTCTTTTAACTTGAAGCGTCTAGGCATCCATCCAGCCATCATATTTCCAGGCCGTTCTTCTCTTCACTCACGTGTCAGAGGGGTTCTCCTCAACCATGACACTTAGGGATCCCAGCTTGTGAAGAAGCATATTTAACTTGTGTTTAATTACCAAGCTCCTGTTCTGTTTGAGCCAGGATAGTGAATGCTGCAGCCCATTGCTCTTCTGTGCAGTTGACCTCCTTGGGGGTGGGTGGCGCTGCAAGTCTGTGCTCCTGGTGATTGTCGGGCATCTCATCGTGACATCCAGACCCCACCCCACACCTGAGATTAGTTTGGCAGGGAAGCCAGGTGTTACACGTGCTGCAGGCTCCAATGAATCTGCAACACTGTTTCGTTGCACTACTTTGCCTTAGCTGGACATTTTTTTCTCTCTCTCTCTTCCTCAAGCACTGATAAAGACAGGAGACATGATCGGAGGACAGCTATCAGAAAAGTTAATTGTGTATTAAAGAATGTATGCAAAAAATAATAATGATGACCCTGATCAGATCTATAACTTTGCCTGCCCAGTTAACTCAAACAATCTTAGCCACAGCAAAACGTTAATGTAGCAACAGTAGAAGCATAATGTACAAGAATTTGAAGTAGCTTTTTCTGCCATTAAGGATTTTAGTCTAATTAACCAGTGGGTGAAAGTCATTGATTTGATCAGGGCCAAAGTTGTATCTTAGTCTGGTCAATGTGTGAAGCTACATAGCTAGTCTTAATTCTAGATTTCTGATAGGAAACCAGACGTGGTTTCATTTGGAGGGTTCTTACTGATAAATATAAATATATAAATGTCTGTAATATAATCTTTGTAAACGGAAGGAAAAAAGCTTGAAATTTCATCTTTAATTGTTAACATATCACTGTTTTTAATGATAAAGTCATGTTATCTTTATTAGAAATGTGAAATTTGAAAACATTTCATTAAACTGATTTGAAAAAAATCTGTTTTTACAGCTTGTTTTGTTCCCACACTCCAAATAAATGCGAACCTTTTTTTTAATAATTCATGTTTTTTATTTGGGTATCTTTCTAAAATGAAACTCAAATTCTGTTTCCCTGCTTGTTTTCCGATTAAAAATGATTGTTGTTGTATTGTTCTTTTTATGTGGTTGATATCGTGCAGATAAAAATCACCTTGATTTCACACGTTTGTGAGGGAATTCTTTTCAGATGTCCTTGGTTGACAGACCTGACAGACGACATGGGGGTAAGGCATTGCGGAGTTGCCCCAGCTTGAGCCGGTGACTCAGGGGGCAGCTGGAGTAACCTGACCCCCCTCCCATCTGTCGCTCCTGCTGTGGTCTGCTGTGTTAGGCGCGGCGGCGGATAATGGCCTCGTCCCGGCGTTACAGGTGCAAAGTCTGCATTCGTGGCCGCAATGATTGTTTAAGGCCGGAAAGCTAACTGAAGCGGCGCCTGGCCTCACATGGAAAGCCCGTAGCTGCAGCCGTACGGTTCCGCGTCATCGAAATTAACGGTTAGAAGGGAGCTGTTCTCTTCGGTAAATTTCCATTCTTCAGTTAAGAAAGAAAGAAAAAAAAAAAAGATTCGTTTAGTTTCGGCGCAGTTTAAAAAGTGAGAGTGTGAATAACACCTGCCTGACATGCTGTCACATCCCTAAACGCTTTACCCTGCTTACCCTCTTTACCCTGCTTACCCTGCTTACCTTCTTACCCTCTTTGCCCTGCTTACCCTCTTTGCCCTCTTACCCTCTTTACCCTCTTACCCTCTTTACCCTCTTTACCCTTCTTACCCTCTTTACCTTCTTACCCTCTTTACCCTGCTTACCCTCTTTACCTTCTTACCCTCTTTACCCTGCTTGCCCTCTTTACCCTCTTTACCCTTCTTACCCTCTTTACCCTCTTACCCTCTTTACCCTGCTTACCCTCTTTACCTTCTTACCCTCTTTACCCTGCTTACCCTCTTTACCTTCTTACCCTCTTTACCCTCTTACCCTCTTTACCCTGCTTACCCTCTTTACCCTCTTTACCCTACTAGACGTCTGCTGTTTCTTTATCAATAACCTGAAGCAGCAGGTATGCGACATAATGTTGATTTTTCAGTAAACTTCATCCCGGCCCCACAGCCCTTCACACAAACACGATTATTTACACCTTATCTGATTAAAGGAGAGATCTTTACTCCTTTTCCAGTGTCTCTAACAGAATTTTGAATCTTGAATTTTTTTCTCTTTCGTGCGGCAAAGTGATTTTAAAAATCTAACACTTCAGCTCGATCTTAAGGAATAATTTATATAAACCGGCTGATTTGTATCCGATCGCACGTTTTGTTGGATTCCTTATAAAAGGTCGTGACCAGCATGGAGTTTAAGGTAAAACGCAGGTGTTTTCTCAAGAAGACTCGCTAACAGGTCGTAAAGGCGGAGATGTATAAATAGGCGTAAATTAGGACGTAAATATGAAATTAAATAAGGAGACAATGGAAGCCGAGGCTGTTTTATTAAAGCGCCACTCGACTCCCATGTGGGCTAAATGTGTTTTTTTTTCCGAAACAGACGAATTAAAATTTAAAACCCTAGGAAAGAGGGAGGTCACTTCAAAAGGCAACAGACGACACGATACACAAATGTATACACTGTGTAAAAATCCAAAGCTCATATCTACCAGTACGTCAGGGAGTGAAGTTTATTCAAAGTTTTGTGTAGTTTTTCTACATCTTCTCAGCACGGAAGACATCCTGTGTCATAGTGGGATTCTACACTTTCCTGGGAGGGAATTACAGCAAGCATGTCTAAATACCTCTAAATTACACCAAAACACAGAATGACTATTTATGCATCCTTGTCTGTGGGTGACTCAAAACAAACTTTACGGATATCACAAAATGTTGACTTTATTTTGAGAATTGTTTTCTACAAATTTCACTTCTTAATATCTGGATCAGATGCGGTTGCTTAAATACTTGAACGTATGGATATACGCCTGCATCAGCTGTGTATGTCTGCACGATGATCTGTTAACTCTTCACGCCTTTACGTTAAATTCATGTCACTTTTAAAAGTGACAGGTGCCTCCTCTCCACATCAACACCAGTGTCTGTATTCAGAGATGCCAGCATCTGCAAACGTTTTACACCTTTGCTACGATTCAGCGTCCTGTTTGGGGAAGCCGCCTTAGTGTGTGTGTCACCCCGGTAAGTCGCGTCTACGCGGTCCTAACGGAAAGCCACCGAACAAAGGGCGGAGTGTACCGTTAATAACGGAAAATCCAACTCCCAAGTCACTTCAAGCAGCGACAAATGTCTGGAAAACACACGGGCGATCACTTTGTACGGTGATTACCGTCGATGGGTCGCCAAGATGTTTGTTTTCTTTTGAGGTCATTTGGAATTCAATCTACCTTGTTAAACTGGAGGAAATTTATTAAATTGGATTTTTGTATATGTGCAATAAAACAGAACATTTAATTTAATTGTGGTTTATTTTCCACTTCCTCCACAGACATGAATATAACTCATAGCGAAGACTCCTGTTCTTTTGAATGTATTTATTATTAAACTGATAAATTATTGTGCCACGCACTTCGTCTCTTGGGCTTTAATAAACGCACACGCAACAACAACACAGCAAAACTAGAGGTGCTTTCGATCAAATTCTGCGATTATGTTTTTCCCATCTGCGCAGTTTTTAAACACTTTAAAGAGGTAGAAAAAGCGCACTAACCAGGTTTGTCGTTGACTTCAGACGTGTACTTTATGAAGGCTGCTGATGTTAATTATAGTCAACATCTAAATGTGTTTTTATACTGATATTTTAGTGCACTTCATTTCTGATGCCAAATTCTCCCATACTCTCATTTTGTAAATAATCCATCCATTCATATGCTTGATTTTATTGGTCTGTTTTTGTTTTTTGTTTTCTGCATTTACGTTTAAATGACTTTTGTCTTGCGCTTTGCCGGGCTGTGATGAGTGATAAGCTATTGATTTTGACTGGGATAAAATGCTGACTGTTGTGCCACATTGAAAGTTACAAACTGAGAATTTAGGGAAAGTAACCTTTTTATTCTGAAGGCAGGATTAGAGCGCGCGCTACTTTCTGTCGTTGCAAGTTAAATTTTCTATATTCCATTTAGATTATGACCAGAAAACTTAATCCCTGAAAAATACGATATTTTAAATGAGCTGGTCAGAGATTATTTTCCAAATAATAAAAAAAAATCGGCAGAAGCCTTATTTTATATATATTAAAATTGAATTGAATTGAATTGACATGTGAACTGGAAATAAGTTTGCTCGACTTCCAAGATGCTTGGCGAAGCTAATTAAGGGTGAAGGAGACACGAAACGCAGGTAAGCAGGAAGCTGGCAAAACAAATGTTTGTCATTTTGAAAATATTTTATTTGAAGAGAGAGCCAACACAGTTAAACATACGATTAAAGCGCTATAAAATCTAACATTTAAGAAAATAAGCTGTGTATTAGAAAAGGATTGCATCTAAAATAAGAGCTTACGTTTTACAAGAGCTGTGTAGATTGTAGTAAAGTTGTAGAGCATTCACATCATACATCATAGCCACGTATAGGTAAGTATGACAAAGCGACCTCAAATCCCCGAATGACTTACAGAATCACACAACACAATAATTTACGTAAAATAATCGTCTTCATAAATAAATAAATAAAAATATAAGGATGAAACGTATAGCAATAATATTAATCATATAGACAATGTTAAAATATGTGCCGACTTTATGCAAAATTAAAACAATCAGTACAGACATTGACATTTTAAGGCAGTTACAGCACGATAACTTATGTGTTAAAAACTCTAAAGGCATTAATGGTTACACTTCAAGGGAATGTTTAAGAATTTCGATTTTCTTCAAGACAAAGTTGAAAGTCGGTGTCCAGCGATTCACAAGCTATAATAAAGCTAACGTCATAGAGAAAATTTACAGCATGTGAATTAAAAGGCATTTATGACAAAAAAAAAAAAAGTACACCTAAAAGTATTAGAGCAATTTCTTAGGTCTAGAAGCTAGTACATTAGCACGTGTGCAGCAGTCCTAAAAAAATATCTTTAACAGTCAAACTAACGTTTCGTTTTGTGATAAACTAGCTCGAGAGAGATTCGAAAATATATACTTCAAGTTATAGTTCCATAATTTTGAAATGGCCATTGATTGGTTCGGACGAGATCGAAGCCCCGATCGAAGCCCCGATCGAAGCCCCGATCGAAGCCACGCCGCATTTTCCCGTTTAAAGGCACGACTTGTTAAAAAAAAAAATAATAATAAAATAAAATAAAAAAAAATAGGTTTTAGCAAGCAGGGCGCAGCGGCATCTGAAGGAGGATGACCTGCCTGTTCTCCGAGGGGTGGCATTTGTTTATGTGCCTTGTGAGTCCCGGCGAGCTGTAGAATGTGGCAGGACAGTATTTACAGGGGAACACCTGCGATGAGTGCAAGAGGCGAAGGTGTCGCTCCTGACCGGCCCTGCTGGGGAAATTCTCACCGCACACCGGACATAGGAGGCACTCCACGGGGCTTAGGTTCAGCGGACCTTGGCTTTGGCTTTCGTCGGAGGGGGGCGCCTGGCTGAGCTTTTCCGATCCCCTTTCGGCGTTCTGGAGCCCGTGCTCCTCCAGGGTTTTGCTCTGCGAGTGTCCCAGGAGATGCTTTCTCAGGTAGGCTTGACGTTTGAACTTCTTCCCGCAGTGGTGACAGTCGCAGAGGCCGTCCTCCGAGCCAGACTCGGACAGAGCCGGGCTCGGCGTGTCCCTGTCGCTGGCGGCTTCGGCTCTCGCGTCCTTGAAGTCGTCGGGTAGAGCCTTGACACCGGCCGGCGTCTTGGTCACCTCGGCTCGGGCGCTCGGCGGGGCCGACATCGCCGCCGCCGCCGCCGCCGCCGCGTTTTGCGGTCGCGGTTTGTGCCAGCGCCGGTGGGAGGCCAGGTTGGCCGGGCAGCTGAAGACCTTGTCACATTCAGGGCACCTGTATTCGACCCTGACGATTCTGGAGCACTTGTGCTGGGCTAGAGAGAAGGGGTCGGCGTATTCTTCCTTGCACAACTGGCAGATGAATTCTCCCAAAGGCTTGCTTCCTCCAGACGACTGTGCGCGGGGTTTTAAATCGACCGGTGCCTCTTTGATTTTCAGACCCAGGACGGGAGACGTCGTGACATCGTCTTCGAAATGCAGCTTCCTGATGGCTTTGGGTTTCTTTGCCACCGGCTTGCTCTTGCGGTCGGTGTCCGACGTCGGCCGTTTGCTGCCGTTCCTGACGGCCGCCGTCGTGCCGCCCCGGTTGCTGTTGCTGGTGCCAATTTTCAAGTCCACAGGTGCGAAGAAAAGCTGGTCTAAGGTGGTGAGGGCGGCCGGCGTCGGGAAGGATTCGGCCGAAATGGGCGAGCCCAGGTTGAAACTTCTCTCGAAATACCTCCTTTCGTGCTCCTTGCTGATGGGCCGTGTAGGGCTGTACAGCGCCTGGTAGACCGCCTCAGGGTTGCCAAACTGGACCGGTTTGGCATCCTGAGCGCACATCGGTGAGTCCGCCGCGTGTTTCGGTGACGCTTCTGCACGGTCTGGGCTCGAAGCGACGGAGGCGGCCGGCGAAGCGTCATTTGGACTCTTCAGAGCCTGGATCTGCTCCTGGTCGTCTTCGTCAGAGCGAACCCTGTAGGAGACGTGCGCCGATTTCTTGTTCCTTTTCACCAGGAAACCCTTGGGCATCTTTGCGGATGACGAGAAGGGCACTTTGATAAAGATGCGCGCCCGCTTAAATGGAATCCAGGTTTGGAGGATTACCGGCACGCTGGCAGCTTTGATTCCGCCCCTACCTTTTGGCTATTGATCTTTCTCTTGCTGAAATGCTTTCGTCTCCAAGGCATAGCTGCACTCTTTTTAAGGAGCAATGATGCTATTGTTCTCGCCCCTTGTTGCCACATCCCCAACCAATCAGATGAAACAGAGATCCCTATGGATTTGGTGGTGGGAGGGTAGAAAGACTTGGGTTCGGGGGAAATGTGGGAGGGTTTGCAGATTGCTTAGCAGATGTACCTGTAGTGTATTATATTACGGAGCGTTTTGCGCCCCTCCCTGATGTAGGCACACGCCGAGACCCTCCTCTTTTTACGGTCTGATGGGCTTCTATACAAATGCACACGTGCCGTGGCTTTGTGCGTCGCCTTTGGGGGCTCCTGATCTGCCAAAAGGAAACGTCCGTCACTACCACCACCATCATCAGAATTTTAAATTAAAGCTGGGCATGAGGGTTTCCACACCAAATAGCAACAAAGAAGTTGCGCTTTAGTTGAATTGCACCATGCATCATCCATCTATAAGACGCTGAAGTTCTCGTGAAGAGGCGCTGGGACCTGACCGTGTTCTGCAGAGATTTAAATGTGGTCCGAGGGGTAAAACGGCTTTGGAGGCGACATCTGCGAGTCGTACGGCTGAGTGAAGAAATGAACAGAAACGTCTCGTCAGTGTAACAGACCCTGACCTGCAGCCGCGCTAAGAAAACGCGCACCGTTGCTGGTGATTGCCTCTCACTTTGTTGACTGGGACTTTCTTGTTCCCTCGGATGCGTGGTTTCTGTGGACGCTGACCTTCGTATCCCGCACACAGACAGAGGGGTGAAAATGAACGTAAACGGATATTTGAAATGGGGTGCACGTTATGGCACGTGTCCGATGCGGCAGTTTAACTCTACTTATAAATCAGACACGTTACGCATACATAAATAATAAGAGGGGCTTCTCATTTTACAACACAATAGCCATGCCTGCCCAAGCTGTACATCCCGTTTGCGTTTGAAAAGCAAATTGACCTCTTCACTGTGAAATAGGACTCTCAGGCAATCTGGCCAAAAGATAGGCGCGTGCTGAGTATAATCAGGGCTCCGAACAAAGGAGGCCATACCCAGAAGGGTCAATCCACGGTGATGTCCCCATCCTCGGGTCAGATCTGCCTCCGAGACTTCAGATGTATAGAAATACACGCGACCGCTCTCACACACAAACGCGGATGATTATTTATGCTTTGCAAGGAAGAATATCTAGCCTGCTTTCATTTCTTTCAAGGGTTTCATTTGATTGAGCAGGAGAGGGAGCAAATAAGGATGAATCGACTTAATCTTGTCTTTGGAGAAGTTTTGGCACGTAGCTATGAAGCACATTTAGCGCCGTGGCTGCAGATTAACTGGATGCGGCGTTTGTGTTTATAAAAAGTAGTGGCGTTTACTGGGGACGTCTTTCAAAAGGTACCAGCTGCAAATTATGTCCAATTATCTGGAGCTTCAAAGTGTGTAGGATTGATTAACCATGAAAAATGCATCGTCAGTGTCAATTAAAAATAGTAATAAATATCAAGTATGTCTGATTATATTATTTCAAAGGAGAACTCGCAAGTGAAAAACCTTTGCAACGCCTGCCTGCTAGCAGATCTACTTCATTCTCGAATGCTTTAGTCCTATTTATTGCTGTTCTTTGTTACTGGGTGTTATCAACTTAAGAAATGAAATTTCAAAACTCATCTGCGATTTGTGCACAAGGTATCGTCGTATAAAATGCCTCGATTTCTGTGTGAAAATTACTGTATGTTTTAATAATGCTCGGTTCTGAACCATTAGGAAGACCGTTAAATGTTAACGACATAAAGGCATGAAGGGGTTCGTAATGAACTGACGTCCAGTTCCGTTGAAAGCGCGTTTCTAGGCGTACAGCCTGTTTTCATGCGAGTTTTAGTTCGAATCCCGACATTGTTAAGTACTGGCGCGCGCAGTAGGAATGTGTGCACTGGTGACCAGCGTCATTTCGCTGGATTGCGGCTGGCACCCACAAGAATTGCCATTTGTTAGTTACACATGGAAATTACGGTAGAAAAAAGCTCCTTTAAATCTTATTGTTCCCCTTATTAGCATAAAGCTGCAGCAGACGAAGTCAAATTACACGACCAATGTACCAGAGATTACCTTGAATATATTGTCTCGTTTATGTATCCCACTAAATTTTATATATGCAGGCAGACATAGAGGAAAGGACATACACTCAACACGTCAACGGACGAAACAGATGATGCTTATAAAATTAATGAAACTACCATGACTGCATTACGTTATGTTTAAAGGACTAACATTAGTTTGAAAATTCTTACAAAGGCTGGAATGAATGAAGTGTTACAACCCGGATTGGCTAGTAAAAGCCACTGAATAATTTCTGAACGTTTAGTATTCCGAAATCTGATGCTTCATAAAGATACACATGCAAACAGCTGACTTTGCAGATCCTCTGCTTTGGCGCATTTAAGCCTCAACTGATTAAGGATGCGGTTTTACTCCGGTTTTAGTCCGGTTCAAGTGGTTTCGGCCTTACTTTCCAGCTGAACGTCGAAATGGCACAGTTTTCGAAAAAAAGTCCATTTCAATGCGATCGAGCGTCTCGCCAACTCGGAGCGGGAGCAGCAAGGCGCTATAAAGACGCGCGTAATAAACGGGCTTCCCCGACCACACGACTGACTGTCTTTTCTGCTGCAGTAAATGCTGCTGTTTGTTTTACGGACTGGAGAAGTGCGTGGTTTGATGGCATTTTAACGATTACTAATTTCCCGTCATTTTTAGGCGCGTGTGCGCTCCTCATCCTCGTTTCGGACGCGGCGCTCCTGTTTGTTCAATGGCGTGTGCTGCGCAGCAGGACGTCCACTGAAGATTTGCGCCCAATTAGCATACAGCTGCTGGTCCCTCTCGCCTAATGTACACAATATTCACTTTCATGCAGGCCTTATCGGCGTCGCATGGAGTCACAGCACCCTGCCCCTTAAATAACAACAAAGACTCTCTTTAAATATCTGACTGATCGCGGCGGTCCTGTTGCCGGCACCTCAAGATAACCCTTTTTGATTCATCACCAAGTGTTAACAAATCTCATTTTGGAGAAATATCTTATACGGTGCCCTATTTTATTTATTTATTTATTTATTTTAAATTATACCTTGATCTATGTTTAGGTTATTGCTGTGGCATGATAAAGTTTAACATATTAAAATTGCCCGATTTAATTAACAAAACAAAATAACCTGCTTGTTACACAATATTGCTTTAAACACACCTGAAGAAAAGCTTTTTCTTTTTTTTTTGACAATGGACCTAATAAATGTATTCCCAAGTTAAAACATAAATCGTTAACTGTAAAGTTTTAAAATGGTCCCAGCCTCATTCAGACGTTTCCACGGACATACTCGCTGTACAATGAAACAAAACGACTCGTCTATAACAATAAAATGATAAGTAAATCAGTTAGAATGAGCAGGCACTTTCTGGCCGCGTCGACCCGTTTCACTGCGCCACCTGCAGGAGAAAGCAAGTAATAAACTGGAAACAGAACAGCTCCCGTGCAGCCTTCATTCAAGCCGCAGTTTCGCTTGTGAGTTGAGTCTTAAACTACACGTTTTGTGTGCTTAAGGGTACGTATGCGTGTTGTCACTCAAAGTAATGAGTAAAGCCTAACACATTCGGGATTTTCCAGCAGTACTGCGCTAATAATGCTTGTACAAATATGATAATACGGCAGTACAATTGTGGTTTCAGTACGTAAAATGAGCCATTATCCTCGGATGACGTAATCAGTCTTTTAGATGTTGAACTTGTCGAATAGGGATGAGATCAGCTATCTTAAGGTTATGCATTATGATAAAGACTGCCCCCCCCCCCCCATCAGTGTAGTACATACCAGGTATGGTACATATATCACAATCAGGTGCCTTTCCTTGTTGCAGAGTGGCTTTGATGTCTGGCTGGCATTTTGTTCATCTTAGATTAATAAATCCAGCCTGGCTCATGTTATTCCAGCCATCCTGTAGCCCACATAGAGGGGCACAGGAGAGAGAATTCAGCTGCCTTTGTGTTTGCAGTGTTGCCTGAAGCTGCTCTGTACACGTCATAGCAACACAGCCGCTGAAGCCAGAATGTTAGTGTCCATAGGTTACTGTCAATGTTTCCGATGCTAAGAAAACATACAGTGTGTATATTTATCAGGGTTAGGGAGGATGACCACCAGAGCGGGGGGACTTCCACCATTGTCTCCTAGCAATGGGAAAAAAAGCAGACTGGACAACTGCATCAACAGATTCAATTCACAGAGAATGACTGGAGTGATGTGGGGTCATTTGTGTTTGAATAAAAACAGAGAAGCGCACGTCTCCTCGGTGCCTGCATCACACAGCTGATATTTTTCTCGCCTCCCTCCACCGCCGCCAGATCGCTGATGTGTTCGGATCACCGGACTGTGCTGTGAGCTTAAACACCCCGGGGACTCGGGAATTCCACCTCCGCACCCGACAGAGGACGACAGGCGACAGTCACTCGTCCCCCCGGCTTGGGGGACACCGCCGAATGAGATGCGAACACGTCCCCTTCGGTTCGCCCTTCTTTCCAAATCCAGTAAACGCTGAGCCGCTTCATTTATCTTCCACCAAGACTAGTCTTCTGGTTTTTGTGGAAACCTGCTGTTCGAAATACACTTTACAGCCTCTGAAGAACTTCAACACGTATTGACTGAGCTCAGTCTTCATGATGTTCTACACTCAAATGTCCCTCAAGCCAAATCAGCTGAAACGTTTGTCCCCTTGAAAGACTTCTTTACACTTTTATGATTTCCATTGACATCTGATCTGAGTCGACATATCACAGCCAAAATGACATTCTTACATGTCAATGTAGACCTGTACCGTGAATGAATCCAGTCGGAGTTCAGTAGGACGGATGACAGATAGTTACATAGTTTGCGCCTTCTTAGTAAAATGCGAAACATTTTGCTGGAATCTGAAAGCTTTAAACTTCTGAAACTGGTGTGTTTGATGTTGTATGGATGTGACACTCAGGTGATGTACGGTGGATATGAGGAGAGCCCCAAGGGCAGCGCGGTCCTCAGTGTCTCCCCAGTGTGTCCCCACTCTGTCCCCAGTGTGTCCCCGCTCTGTCCCCACTCTGTCCCCAGTGTGTCCCCACTCTGTTCCCGCTTTGTCCCCGCTCTGTCCCCACTCTGTCCCCAGTTTGTCCCCGCTCTGTCCCCACTATGTCCCCACTCTGTCCCCACTCTGTCCCCGCTCTGTCCCCAGTCTTTGCCACATCCATGGAGAACCTGCCTCCGGGCATCAAGGTTACAGAAAACGATTTGTAACTACTGAAGTGTCGGATTCCTTGTGGAATGATAAAAATAATTTTAAATCACTGGGAAACGACACAGGTGCCATGCATAAATGTGAAGTTTATTGACGCAGAATAATTTCTTTGGACTTGTCTTACATACGGCAAAAGAGCATATATTCTCATGAATGTCATTAATCATGATCCAGGAACAACTCACACATGAAACCCGAGTACTGTAGCGGTCTGTAATAACATGGCACAGACCAGGCCTCTGAACAAACAGAATTTACATCCACAGGCAACCTCTGTAGAAGAAATTAAGCATGTTTTGGAATGTTAAAACATAATTTACCTTGTTGCCACGGAGACACGAAATTATTGCTCTGTTTCAGCTGATTAAGTGTGCGGGCCCCCTCCCAGTCACTTTCTAGATGATCACTGTTGTCGTTCGCAGCATTTATCTCAGTAGGCAACAGAGAGGCTTTCGTTATTAACGATAATAATGAATGCATGAACTGTACTGCCTACAGTCGTTTTTTTTCCATCTAAATAAAACACAGAGGGAGTATGACTGCGTGTGTTTTGCTTAATTTACGTATGCGTGTATCAGCTCCACTTCTCTACACTGTCGGGGTCTCCAATGTCGTTTGTGCCGAGGAATAGGAGCTCTATGGACATATAGTGAATGTACACACCTGAGGTTAGTTGACAGGTGTGTCTTGACGTTTCCTTCTCCTATTTCCACAGGCTTGTCAGAAAGCGAGCAAAATCACAGAGGACGACTGACAGGGGAAGTCCTCGATCTTAATACCCCTTAGAGAAGGTGGAATGAACGTGAAAGTGCGTGTGTCATGTTCTAACTACAGTACACACATGTCAGGGCTACTCACAGGCTCCACAGCCATCCTGATCTATCTATAGGCTTACTATGCAATGTACAAATTCACTTTTCACTCATAGCCATTTGCGGGATTTATACTGCCCAGATGTAAAGAAGTCAAAACAAAATGCCAATTGTAGGACTTTACATCCTTTGTAATGTGTGTGTACACTTTTTCTAAGATACTGTGAACATTTCCCCTCGTTGACATGATGTTCGCATATCCTGTGTGATATTATCTTCCAATCTGAGTGGCTGATTCATCCAGTTTCTTTATCGTGTTAACAGCAATGGAACATCTAGATTTTATGTGTGTAATGAGTAAAAGTTATAAATTCAGGCCCCCTAACAGCAAGATTTACGGAGTCACCTGGCAGGGATTTAATCTGTTTAATTTGATCTATTTTTCCGGTGCGTAATCACGGGAAGTCGCTGTCCGTGGTGCTGAAGGCAGCCCAGCTCCTGAAGCAGCACAAGGCCGGAATGAAGCAGACTTGATTCTTATTGTGCCAGCTTCCAGCACAGTGATGCCTTTTGAACAGTGATTTGTTGACATTTCTCCAATGCAGCTGAGGGATTTTTAAAAAACCACGGGCCACTTCTCCTTGCATTTTATTACCACCCGAGTCTTAACTTTCATTTTCCTGAAATACCTGGCATTAATTAAATGTAAACGGAACTGTAGGGAGTCCTGACAGCCAGGACGAGGCCAGGGGTATCTAAGAGACTGCGGTGTTGAGCAACAATAGGACCATCTGTCAAGCAAATAACCTGCATAATGCAATAATCACGTTTTATGGCCTTGGTCATTAGCATAAATTGAGGTCAGTAGGTAACAGGGTAAAATATAGCGTCTTCATTATTATTGTTGCACTGAAGAAGTGGTAGATCTGAGTGCAAGACCAGGGAGATGAATCATGGAAGAAATGACTGTAGTGACACATTATTAGAAGGTCATAAAAACAGGTGAATGTTTGCTTATTCTGAAAGTAATTGTGATTCTCAGGTATGACATGATGCTTTATGGCTGACGTCTTCCCTTTTTCAAGACACCACAGAAGACTCAGGGCATCTTATAACAAAAACTGAAATATGTGGGTTGGCACAAAATTCCTTAAAACAAATTGGCACAAAAACAGACAAATTCTCTTCTCTGTAGATACACACACATACACACACACACACACACACACACACACACACACAAATAAGTGGCCTTTTAAGGAGAATTTGGAATGTCACATTTCCCAAACAAAGCATATTCCAAATTGACACATTGCTCATTAGATGCTGTAATTTGCATTCTCCCATAATTGTGCTACTTCCTTGATTATGAAACGATCCCCTAATTAGTTAATATAATAGGGTTAATCAGGCACTGTTCACTGCACTTATTATTTCCCTCAGAACGAAAAAATTATACTTAATTAATTATATCAGTCTTTTCATCAGGAGAGTACTGTTCCCTGCCAAAATTAATATCATGCTGTAAATGGAAGGAAGACACAAGCCCGGCCTTGGCAGATGAAAGATTTCACTCAAATTAATTAAGTCCTAATTATGCAGTGGGAGTTGGGAGCAGTCCGCATAATAAGGCACATCAAATGAAATCAATCACAGAGCTGCCGGTGCCATTGCCACTGCTGCCACACTCCCCCGGCCTTCATCTCCTCTCCCTAAAATGAACTACGTTCCCCGTTCGCTGTGGGCAAGCCCTCGAGTGGCCGTTACAGGAGGGGGGGGGAGTCTTGGTTGGGAAGCGGACCTCAGGACCTAAACCGTCAGCGGTCTTGTGCCTTGAGAATGACAAGGCCGTGTAACGTCAGTTGGCAGATGTTTGCTGCTCTCCCAGTACGCCCTATGACCTGTCTGTCACGATGCTTACTTTCGCGTTGGACTGCATCACACATGAGCACAGACCACAGCGGTCCAGGCTGCAGCCCCCTTACCTGATACCTGTTGCCATGTCTGTTGTGACGAGCTTGCTCTGTGTATTCAATGCATTAAAATTTTCAGTACAGCAAGCAATGAAAAGCATGTACCTTGATTCAGAATGGAGAAATGTGGCTGCATGACGGGAAAACAATGTATCATACTTTGGCTGTCATTTTGAACATTTCCACTATTTGTTTTGTGTTGGGCTTTCGGGATTTTGAAGCATGCTGTAGTAACACTGCAGTCATATCTGTGACATTAACTTTCTTGTTTTGCTAGCCACAGGGTTTCTGCTTACCGGCAAGGTCTTGAGAAAAGAGTTTGTTTTGAAAAATAAATTTTGCTGCCAGTATTTACTGCTTGGGATTTAGATTCTTAGAAATGATTTTCTCCACATGCCTTATAATCATGCGATCAGTAATTAGGGAGGAGTGCTTTTTAAGACTCCAAGGAATTACAAATATAATTAGGTAATCAAGTCTTTTGTTGGCCTGCCTTTGTGTGTGTGCCTTATCAGTGTAAAGTTATGAGAGGAATCAAATACGCCTGTGAATGAATTAGTGCTGGATGGAAGGCTTTACGAAACGGTCACAAAAAACAGTGCCGTTCCATTAATAAACTAGCCTGGGTTATCCTCCCATCTAAACGCCTGCTATACTTCAGTTTTCCAGGAGGCACCTGTGTTGTTTGTACCAATAACGCTGCCGTGAGCTCCTCTGCTGTCCTGCTTTTGTGTTCTCCTAGGGTTTTTATTATTTGTGCCCAGGTTTAGCTGTGAAGCAGGGCCTGCATTCTTTTTTTTGGGGGGGGGGGCAGCCACAGTGATAGTCCGACCTGGCAGAGGAAGTTGCGGTCACAGTGTGAGTTCCCGTATACAGACTCGTTGAGGGTACGGGTGGGAGGTGCTGCTGTGGATCTGAGAGAGGGGGGAGACAAAGAGACCTCATCCTCCGGGCTCCATCCTTTTAACGGTGCTCAGTGGGGAGAAAGCAATTTTCTGCGGTGACCTGGTCACTAAAGGAGCTGCTCACTTCTCAATCTCCTTTTTTCCCTGCCTGTCGTTACTTGTGTGTGTGTGTCCGGTAAGGCTCTGATCCGCCGGAGAGCTGAGGGAGATGAGATGCACACATTATTGTGGCATAGAATCAATATTGATATCTACGTTCAGGCGACTCTACCAGGCTCCTAATTCCTCATATCTCAGAGCATCTGTCACAGAACAGCAGGCAGGAAAATGTCAGGAAATTCATCTGTTTTCTCAATTACAGTAGTCTTCATTACAAGCTTAATTCCAAAAGTGAAAATGTCATTCATGCTCAGATTAAATTTCTCAGAAATGTAATTGAAAAGAATATTCTAGGATGATTTTTAGGTGTGCTCTCGCATCGTACATACGTCAACTGAAACGTTGCATGCAAACATTGGTTTGTGCCAGATTTGTTTTGTATGTGATCTCCTTGCACAGGAACCCCCCTCCCCACCAAAAGCAGGCTGCATTGTGTTGAATGGGTGCCTGCCAGATTGAAGGAATGCTCCGATTACAACTGGAAGACTGACACGCCCCCCACCACCATCCCCCCCCCCGCCCGTGGTGAGGATTTGGGGTTGCTGTGGATACGGAGGATGAGCGAGAGATAATATGGTGCGACGGGGATTAGGAGCCAGTCGAGTGGCTGCGGGGTCGCTGAAGCCTCTCTCCGCAGCCGGCACTCAGCTGCGGAGACTGCATCATGCCTGCCGCGGCGTTGTCTGCATGCAGCCATAAAAGCTGCCTCATTCACCCTAGCCAGAGGCCGCATTACAAAAAAAATGCACGTCTGGGCTAATGACCATGAGCTTCTCGTCTCGTCTCCCAAGCTAAAGGCACTCCACAGATCTTCATGCCAAGCAGACAAGTTAATAAATTTTTCATCCGTTCTTGTTCTGCTCACATCATGAAATTACACGAATAAAATGAACGTGCACTTTCTTGGGCCACCTTCGGGAATTGCCGTTGAGCTGAATGAATTCTCCCACATACGCGTGGCCAGCGGTAAATGATTCTCAGCTGCTGAAATCGACCGCTCGCGCTTACATCATCGGAATTCCGTGTTTTTATTCGAATCTTAATTGAATGAAAAGAAGTTTCAAGGGGTCATGACCCCACCTGACAAAAATAAGCTTTTTTAAATACGGAGCCCAATTTCACAGAAGTGCTTCACCATTACTAAAGTGTTCAGGGACGAGTTTGTAAGGTCCTCAGGTTGGCTAATGGAAGATTTTGCTGGTCCTCATTTACAGACACATTATTCTAATTTCCCTCCCGTTATTCCTTTACAGGCAAATGATTATTGTGCATGAAATGCATGCATCCATCCAATCCTGGTAACTCAGAATAATCTTCCATCTTCTGCCACTGGCCCCCCCATGGAGAGTGTTACAGGCACCTGGCAGGGTGCTAATGGTGTGTAATGACGCCCCCTTTTGGGCAACTTGACTCACCCCCATCGTCAAAGTGCAGATGACTCCCATTATTAGAGGTCTACTGTTAAGGAGCAGGCAGCTTCCAGCTGGCTGTGAATGAGGTGTAGGGGGTGTCTGTGCCTGGTGGATGAGCCCATGACATGTGGAGTTTGGGGGGGGGGCTTTTATTTGAGGAGATGGTAGAAGAACAGGAGAGACATGCAAAACTCCCATGTCAGTAGATGGCTACCATTTCAGTGTAACACCCTAACTTTGTTTATGTTGTGATCTGTGGGGAAACTGGACCAGGCCGGGCCATACACTGGCAAGGTCCGGCTTTACAGAGGACAGCCAGTTGCTGGGCAGATATTGGATGACCTGTCAAATAACCCCCGGCACAAACACACAGCTGTGCGGACGGCAGGGTTAATCTCCACACAGCAGGGCAGGTGAAACCTGACGTCGTTCTATTTCACGCCGGACCTCGTGACGTTTGTGTGGCTCGTTAATCCTGTTGGAGTTGGACGTGAATCACCGCAGAGGCAAAGAGCGTCGCTGAACTGTGATTGCGGTTTGCACATAATTCTGTCCCAGATCTTAGCATTGCATGTCAGGTCAGTTTAAGGGGTGTATGTAAAACTAAATAATGGCCTTTCTTAAAGGGAGCAAAGCTCTCCTAAGGCAGCTGTTATACGGACATTTTTAAACACCCTGGTGTGTTTGACTGCTTGTTTTCAGATGAGCGTTTTTGATGTGGCTGTCTGTTGGCTATTAGAGTTTCATTTTATACTTTTACCACCCCAGTCCCCAACTGATCATTTCTGTGTTGTTGACCCCAAGATCATAAAATTAGCTGATGAAACATAACATGAAAAAAGATTTTTTTTTTTTTTTTTTACAAATCCCCTCAGTATTTTACTCTGGAGGTGTGATATCGCATTGATTCCTCTGTCCCACTGAGGCATCCTACTATCAAATAATACCCCTTGATACCTTCACTTCATGCGTGGAGGTGGTATATGATGTCATTTCCTAGTATTATGGACCCTCCCCCCTTCAGTGCCAGGTGCCCTGCTTCAGGTAGACTGAGAGAGAGAGACCATGTCGGTAAGCTTCGATGCAGTGCAGTCTGCAGCTGCCCACGCTTATTAACGACGAGTCCAAGAGGGTTAGCATGCTAATTAGGCCTTGAACGCTAGTAATGAGGCAGACTGGTTCCAAAATGCACTTGTTTGATGAAAATAGCAACACACACGGCATGAACAAAGAACGCAGGGGTATAATCAGCCACACACCCAAACATTCGGGAGTGGGGGGGCTTGGGGGGGGTGTACCCAGAGGCATGGATACCCCAGTAGGCTCGACTTTGAAAAGGTCTGATTAGACTGACCTCACAGATCTGTACCTCTTCAGAATTCAATTTCGAATGATCAGCGCTGATGATTTAAGCACGCATGGAGAGATTTTATTTCACGTGTAGTTTTCATTTATTAAATCACATCAGTATTTCTTGACAATCCCTTGTAGAGTGTTGCACTGTGACTAAATCACATGACTTCCTCAGGTCAAATTATTTCATGCCGTCATATAATCAGTTTATTCATTTGTCTTTTCTGATCCTTTCTCTATCTCATTTCAATTTTGGTTTGTTTATGGTGATATGTGGAGTGCTGCATACTTTTTTGTATCAGTTGTAATGCCCTTTCTTCTGAAGGATGAGTTTCAATTAACAAAACTAACTATGCAAGTAGAACAGCTAGCCTAATGAATCGATGTGTGAAAACCAATTACCATGCTTATATGTAATGTTGACTGTTGTGGCTTCTGTTTTGGTAATAACACCCTCTAAATGGGGGGGGGGGGGGGGGGGGGGGAAAAGAACAAAAATTTAATTTTTTTTTTCCCCCCTTAAAATGCTCCAAAGAAGGGGAGGGAAAAAAACGGGCCGCCAAAATATTATTTTTTTTTTTGCCACT
>JAACJT020000021.1:18650263-18663294 GCA_009936485.2 Gymnarchus niloticus | reverse complement strand
CTCTGACACAGGGACTGCACTTAATTTCGTTGTACTCGTTACAATGACAATAAAGATATTCTGATTCTGATTCTGGGAGGAAAGTCATTTAATCAATCAGTCAAATAATATGAAGTTACTAATCTGTCAGAACTCACAAAGTCACATAAATACTCCAAACTTTTGAGCATGCGAGAGAATTGCTTATATTTAGCTTAGTGCAGTTGAAATATGAATGTAAACTCATTCCATGAGTTTAAAAAGATCACTCCCTACGTGTCGAAGGAGACAAGGCTTCATACTGGTTTTTAGTTAGATTCACTTTGCAAACAGTTCAGCAACCAAAATCACCTGCGGCGGTTACACTTATATGGAATGATGAAATTGTGCCAAATCATTAAGATTTAATTTTGATGCTTCTAACGCGCACGTCCGTCCATCTCATTTAATACTGTGCTTCACCCATTTGACCACTAGATGGAGGGCTAGATTCAGAGGTCAAAGACAATGCAAAGTCAAACAAGACCGCTAACTTGTCACATATAGGTTGTATACAAGTATCTTTCTGTACGCTTCATAACAATTAGTACTTTTAAAAATGTAATATTAACATTTTGCATAACAAACATAATTGCTGACAGATTCTGTAATCAAATTAAGACCAGAAAACTGCCTTGATGAAATACAGATGACTGCTACAAACCCCATATAAAGAAAATCTGCCAATTGTGCGAGATTTTTATTTGACTGCTGTGAAAAATCTATGATGCACCTACGTTCTTCACATGAAAAATGTATTAAATGTTTTTAATCAACAAGGTATTATCAGTGCAATAGGTAAACCACTACAGTGATCTTTCCAGTACAGTAACACACGTGCAGTAGACTTGGCATTCATAGAATTTGATTTTATAGAAAAGGACCAGTTTGAGTATTCAGTGTTATGATGAAAGCCATTATTAATGTCAGTAGATGAAAAGAAACCAAAAACTTTGAATGTTCAGAATGGGCAACATAATATAGCAAACAAGTCTTATATAAAGTATAAAACTAAACACTGTTAATGATAATTATTACAGCTGTAAATTATAATCCTATTACACAGTAATAAAAGAATACTGAAAAGATCTTAATGCATCAATTTCAAAGACGCTAAACTCTAGATGTCTAATTTATAGACTTTGAAATCTATTTCCATGTCATGATTGTTACCGGACACAGAGTGCATGTGTGAGTATGAAGAGGTTTTAATAACAAAATCAGAGAACACAAACAGTAAATAAGGCACCATACCTATGGTAAATAGGACAAGGGCTGGGGTACAACACTCAAGATAGGGGGGAAGGAATGAACCAAACTGAGAACTTCAAATTGACACAGACAGGGCATGAAACAATGACCAGTGACACAAACCAACACACAGCCAAGACGAGAGGAGGGACAAGAGCTTAAATACGCAAAGACACTGGTGGAACACATGAGGGCAATCAGGGTAATCGCAACTGGCAAATGAGGAAACACAATAGGCAAACAAGAAAACCCGTTCAGTTTTGTGGGGACCCGGAGCTCTGCTGCAGACCGGACATTCCCATATGTGCATATGGAAAATAGTATGTCACAAACATTCCGACAGCAATTTGTTGGATATGTGTAAAATAATAAAATAATAACTATGAATATACATCAAACATTAAATGCAGTAACGGTTGCTATTTTTAATAAACGGTATTCAAAATCCTCATCAAGGACAAAGTTGGTCAGACAAAGGTGTTTTTTTGTAAGTCACTGTGGAAAGAGATGCACATCTTCAGTAATTGGTCAGCTTCCTGTTGATATTGAGTAAAACTTAATGAGAAATGGAGGCTTTATTTCTCCAACCAGATAAGTCCGCACAGACAAACATTGCTCTTCAAGGGAGGTCGGGTCATTCACCAAATCGAAAGCCACTGGGCCAAGCTGAAGGTAGACAGTCTCCCTTGCTTTCAGAAATTCCACTCTTCTTGCATCCTGTACCCATCAGATATTCAGTGCAGTTAAGTGTAGCTAGTTTGGAAGCTCTGTCCTTGATGTCTTCGCATCTTCCCTATGAAAACAAAAACACCTGTTTATAATGGTGACCACTCGCAACTCGCTCATTTCATTAGAAAGTTTCAAAGCGGCCGAGTGGAACCGTTATGCTGTGTTGATTTTGTTCTCTGCCGTAATCAACCTGCCAGGATGATAAAGTTCCACTTATGGTATGCTTACAAAGACAAACGTAAATAAGTATCTCTAAATAATCGGAAATGATAATTCAGTCATCTGGGATCTCTATTTCAGACTTAAGACCTTAATTTTCACCAAATTGATTTTCTCAAAATTAATTAATGACTATTATACCGACGCCCCATCTACGGTGCACCCTAAACTTGTTCCCTATGATGCCTGGGACAGATTCCAAGACCCCCCCGTGACCCTGACCAGGATAAGCATTAAGGAGATGGAGGATAGATGGAAAACTATGATTTTTATTTCTGGTAACGGCAATATTTTTTCACTGTTAGTTGTTTTTGTGATATATTTCGTTTACGATAATAACCTCGGTACTCATGCAGTAGCTGTAACGAGGCCAGCTCGCAGTAAACCAACCAGCCGTCAGCAGAGACTGGGCCACATCATAAAATGGTGTTTGAACTAGTTATGGTCCCTGAAAACTCACATCTCCTCAGCATTTGAAACAGGGCTGCAAAGCAAATCCGGCAAACTGCTGAACGTTAACGACGCCAGAAATGAGGGATCAGGGAGAATATGAGCAGGAACACAGAGATGGTGGACGGGAGGATGGTGGTTACCAAGGTTATTCACATGCTGTGTTCCAAATCATGTCGTTTTATATGAGAGTCTCAACATATCATCCCTGATGTAAAATCTCCTTTAACCCCACCTTTGGCCATATTCTGAGATCATGTTAATCTCACGATATGCATGAAGAGAAGCGAACCATATTGCTAATTGACATGGCAATCAGCTTCTCCCTGTACTCCATTATGGAGGCCAAAACGGTTACCCAAAGGAACATGACTTGGCCAATACAATGGAGGTCAGCCTTCCAGACGACATCTTGGTAACAGATCACCGTGGGATTCATGTTTATTCCGAGCTCCTGTTTTGTTCGGGAGAAGCCATGCTCTGTATCAAAGTGGAACGACGAGCCAAAAATGGTTGCTTATTTTAAAGCTACTGGGAACACTGAGTTGCTAACATCAAAGCAAAATTGTAAATCACTGAACATCATGATTGTGAAACGTATTTCAAATCTGCAGGAATGGTGAATGTAAACGTTCTCCAAAGAGTTACCATGGGGACAGAGGAAAAATACACAATGTACTGAACAGATGAAGATGTCATTAATACCCAAAACTCAAACAAGATGGGATTGTGAACAATTTGATTCTTCAAAATATTTGGATTGGATGAGCTTTAACTTAATATGAGATAAATTATATTGGTTTTGAAACAAGAAATGCCTTGTCTCCCAAATAAGACTAAGAATGTCAAAAAAAAAAAATGACTGAAGACATCCTATGCAACTGCTTAGGTTATATCAGCATATTTAACTTGTCTAAAGTATATTAATTCATAATGGCTGTCCATCAGGTAATCACATGTTCTAATTACCCTGCAGTTACCTCCTGAATTTTTCATTAATAAAATTAAACTTTCCTTAATTCCTTATTTATGTAGTACTGAATAAGTATTCATATGCTGTAGTACTTTATTGAGTATTTTTTTGGTTAGTTGTTAAGTACTATTGAGATCGGGTTTATAACTCAGGAACAACATAACAGTCTATTTCCCAGGACTGTCCAGGGTACCATAATTTCCTGTAATATAGCTGTGTAGTTTTCCCCTCTGAAAGAGCAGATGAGATAAATGACTGAAAATATATGGAGATCAGTTTTAAACAGGATGTAATGGATGCAGACTCAGATGTGGAGGTTCGTGAAGGTCACCCTGCTTCAGCTATTATGGCCAAAACACTCGTGTCTCCCAGCACATTCCAGAACCCGGGTGTTTCAGCCAGAACTTGACACGATGGCCTTAGACAGCCATGCCATGGGGTCATCACAGGACGAGAGAGCAGGAGTCAGACCAGCCTTGACCCTGAAGCATTTGTGATTGACAGAAGGCTGTCTACACCTCACGGTAGGAATATCTGCCCCAGCATGCTGAGTGGTGTTTGTTTACATCCACTTGAGGCTGCAGCTCTGTAAAGACCCTCAAGACCCCATCATTCCAGATGGTGGTCTGGAAGCCTCGGGTGACAAAGCTGGAGGGGGGTAGGCGTCATCACACGCTGATGCTGTATCCTACTTCTCTCCATGTTTATGTTGCAAGGTTCGAAAGAGATGAACAAGCAAGAGGAAGGGAATGTGTTTCATTGAACCTGTTAAAGTTTATGACATCAACGGTGACGAGTTTGTTAATCGCAAGGGGCCAAATTTGACCATGTATTAAAGAGGGCTTACTGAAGTGTTGGGAGTCTAGGCTGTTTCCAGCACATGGCTCTTTCTATAGGCTCTGAGTTAGAACCTCTAATTCTGGAAGGTTTTTGGGGGAGCAAACCACTTTTTTCACCCAAAGATCCTAATTCAGAGAGAAGTCAACCCACTTATTTACCGCAACGTGCAGTTAAGGTAAGCTGAAGGAGATGGTGCTGGCTCATCTTGTGCGAGGACATGGGTGTAACTCACGGGAAAGTGGATTGGGAGGGGAGGGTCTGATACATTCTGTCAGACGGTCTTTATTTTATATGTCATGGTCAAACACATGTGACTGTGATCTGGTTTTTCATCGAAGAGGAACAGAAACCCACATCCAGGTAATAAACATACCTGATAGACGTGCAGTAATGTGCCGTTTAAATAAGAAACATTTTACTCTTTCTTTCTGTAGTGACAAATGGATGAATGCGTCTTTGTCCTAGCTGGGTGTCTGCTTTTATTCACATTGCCTGTTGAAAGGTCAAAGACCATTTGTTTTCTTAGGACTTGACAGGAGCCACTTTGTTTTCTAAATATTTCATGTCACAATTTAAAGACTTTTGCAGAAGGATAACTAATACAAAATACAGAGAAGCAGAATTTTCCACTGATGGTTGGACATCCTGCTGGTATGAGGGATTTGTTCCCATACTGGAAAAATATTACTCCGCTGAGACCCCCCAGTGCCACTGTCTGGGAATCACTGGGTTTTGAAATCTGGCACCAAGGTTCCTAACCATGAGTCTACAGGTAACCAGGGGCATTTGAAGGCTCCTCTGGGGCGTAACAAAGGGGGAGATGATGGACTTTATCACTGGCTGAGGTGGAGATTAAACTTTGTGACGGGACCATTGTATGTGGATCTCTGTGCTGTTAGCTGTGCAGGGACCTCTGTGCTGTTACTTGTATGTGGATCTCTGTGCTATAAGCTGTACATGGGATATCTGTGCTCTATCTCCAATTAATAGAAAAATAATCCCAATGGAGTCACCAGCTACAATTCTGAAAAATGTACAATTGAAAGGTTGGATTACATATAATAATAACCCCAACCCTACCACTCAAGCTGTAAACTGTGGGGCAGTAAATGATAAAATAATAATAATAATAGTAATAATAATAATAATAATGAAATAAGGTAAACTCACTTCTGGAATATTTTGTGATTCGATGAGAGCCAGGATAAGTTTCTGTGCGTGTGAGACTATCCTAAGGAGAATTCCAGAACATACCACAAGCGTGAGGGTCCAAATGGGTTTAAATGAAGTTTTATTTCTATGGTCAAATATCAGCTTTACACTCCCATCCAAAGATACAATTACCTCATAAATAACCATGTAAGGAGTACCTGTAAGGAAGAATTTAGCTGCATAGATTTCCAACATTTTTGAATATGAGCTTTCCAATGACACATGGAAAGGCAGATTTTTAGGCCCCTGAAAAAAGTCAACAATACTTGTTTCTTTTTTTTTGTACAGATGGAAAAATCATCTCAGTATTTCCTGGTTAAGGCCGGGCATTCGTTTAAAATGTCTTAATGCTGAGAAAACAGGAAATCCTCATAAAAAAACATGAAAAACCAATCAGACGTTTAATATCTGTGTAAAAAGCTGGCAATGATTGTTGTTTTGGTGCATTGAAAGGTTCACAGCGTGTGGCTGAGTGGGCATGTTTGTTCGTGACCATCTCAATTGCAGTTAAGTTCCTACTAAAATAGCCTGAGACTGAAAATGAAGCCGGATGTTTTAATCATGAAACATGGAATGTTACAGGCAGGACAGGGTCTGAAAGATTCAGGCAGAATTCAGAAGCCGAAATCTGAAAGCCTTCATCTTCTTCTTCAAAGCGACCTGATGTCATTGGTTCACTGTGGAAGCCTTCAGTGTAGCTTCAGATAACCCTGGACTGTCTGGCATACGTTAAACATAAAAGGAGGAAGAAGATAACTGTGAAGAACATTTCCAAAGCCTTAATACAGGAAGGCAGACATCGTTTGAGTTGACACAAAAGGTGGATATGTGCAGATATGGAGGTTATGGGTACTGGATGGCATGTTTTACTGCCTCCTGCCTGCTGGAATGTGGTATTGCACCAGTGGAGTGACATTTTGAGCTGAGGATGCGTTAAGTGCCACATTAGCAACCTCCGAATCTTCAAAAACATTACTTTTAATGAGTGTGCCGGTCCTGGGCTTCCCCCAGCCCCTGAATCCTCAGCAGTACATGCACGACTGCCAGCGTAGCTTCTCTGTACACCAGCTCCTCTCCCACCTTGGACTATAAACAGACAGCAGCAGGCAGCCGAGTCCAAATGAAATCAGAAGAACTGTTCATCCTGTAGACACTGCAGTAGGGCAAGTGCAGACTTGGCATTTTGGGAGTTGCTGTCAATTAAGACAGCTTGAACCCACACTGCAGGCACGCACACACACACACAGACACAAGCACATCTGCAGGTAACCTGGGACGAGAATCTAGAGGACCCTAAATCACCCTGCATTCCACCTACTCTGACTTGGCCGATCTGATGAATCTGTTGACAGAGGGTGGGACGACTTTCTCAGGGGACTTCTTGCCCTCCCCCGAGGGGAATTCCACACCACTGAGTTAGCACGCATTTAAACATACGCGGGCAACTAATGCAAGTGCATGTGATATTTAATGTGGCAAAATGATAGTTTAATGGGTGTGATGAGGTGGAACGGCAGCTATGTAAGTGAAGAGGGTAGATGAGAAGAACATTGCAATGTTGCTTCCACAAAAACTGAAATATTCAAACATTTAAATCATTATTCATTTTTACAATCTTGGTAATACTGCAGTGGAAAGCCGGACTTGAAAATTAAACAGCAGGGCATTACATCAGCTTTCTTTAAGGAAAAGCTATGACTCCCCACAAACCTGTCATATCCCGTTCCAGGAAGATCACGCTGCATTTTTACCAGGCATTCATGTCATGTATGAAGCCTTGTGATCATAATTTCATAATCTGCATGTCTTCTCCATCAGTCAAAAGATGGAAAAGACAGGCATGCAAATGATGTAAACTAAGGATCAGCCAGCATCCCTGGAGCAGTTAGGGTTAATGGCTTTGCTCACAGGCCCAATGGTGAATTGATTATTCTGTTGGCCACGGTCCTCGAACCATCGACATTCTAGACATAGGCACTGATCCGTAACCTACCCAGTGCCACACTGTTTACCTTCTACAAGGCTTCTCCGGGGTGCTGGAAGATGGATGTGCTGCAACTATGCCTTCTGTTCCTGTGGCAGAAGCAAGACTTCTGATGTCTACACAGTGCTGATGTTTGGCATTGTGTTGGTGGGACGATCCCTCTAGATCCTGAAGTGGTCAGCATCTCTGTTCCACAATTGGTACAGCTGTGACATTGGAGGCATGCAAATCAGATAATGCTTCCGTCGCTGGATTAAATGGGATTAAAGCGTCATAATGAAGAATAATACGTCAGCTCATTCGTTTTGTGCTCTTCCCATATAGGATGCAGTCCAGCCTTGTGTGCTGTACCATCTCAGATAGGTTCCGGCCACACTGATCAGGATACACGGTTGGAAGATGGATGAAAAACTGTCATAGTTATTTCAGCAAACAAAAATATTTTTTCAGTGTTGAGTTTTTGTAATAGATTTAATTAATGATGATGAGTTTGGTACTCATGCCATGGCTTAATAGAGGCTGGATAGATGGATGGAATCATTCTTACAGGAATTCTTGATGCAATAGTAAAGAATGTTACCCATGTTGCATCCATGCTGTGTGAGTAACATTGCTGAAGGAACCCCAGGTAAGGGGATAACCAGTCCCCCACCCACTGTCCATTTCCATCAGGCACTCAGTCGTAGACTCAGCAGTGGTCTGATTACACGTACCTGCTACCTTCTCCAGGCTGGACCTTACATACTAACAGAGCACGGGACAGGACTGCAGATGGGGTACAACGTCATGTTTTTGGCATGCCTGACAACATGGGTTTTCGTTTATCCATCCATTTATGCAGTGCAAAAAACTCACGGGACAGCTGGGAGCCCAATGTAAATATTTCAACTTGGATTTAACTGCCATACTTTTAGGTCAAAGTGATCGCTGGGATCCTTGTCAGGCTCTGTTAATGATCGGCTTGCTGGCCTGCCACCGAAGGCGTGAGAAGCATATCCGATGAGCTAATGTCTTATGGACAAACCTGATTGATTGAGACCTTTAAAGATGGCCTCATAAATCCCTTCGTCTGGGCATTTGTCAAATGACTCAGTTGAAAAGCCTCTGTTGCTGATGTCATGATTGACTGTGAAAGACCGTAAACTCACACGTTTTGGTGGCCAGCACAGTACATGCAAAAGTAATTAAACTCCATCTAATGTGTCTCTTGCTTTTGGTGGAAACTAGCTCTCTCCTTACTGTGTCTAGTGCGTATTCTTGAATAAGAGCCTGTCAATTTCACAAGGGATATAATAACTTTGAAACAACGACGGGTCGCAGACGACCAGTCAAAGACTCACGACTAAGTTCATCAGGTGCAAATTACACGTTAAAATCAATTTAAAAACATTTACGTGATTATATCAATGATGGTTCCTAAGGGAGAAAATCTTCTCTAAATCCATCTGCTATCTATACAGCTACTTTGAAAACGAGTGGCTTGTTCAGGATCAAATGAATCATGAGTGACGAAAGAATAATCAGCACCAGAGATGATGTTATACCAAATCAATACGTTTTCAGGTACAACATTCAGAAGAACTAAGTGAGCTTCTATGCAGCCATTAAGTTTTTCCCATAAAATATTTTCCCTGGTTTGAGCCTATGTTTCAGCCATGGTTATGGCACAGAATCCTTCCAGTCTGTGGTTATTGCGTTATTAAGGCTACCCAAGCGTTTTTCCACTTGCGGAAGGGCTTTCAGAATATTTTCCTAACCAGCAAGACAAATATAGCTCACGGTTTCATTTTCCACTCGTTACCATAAAGAACTCACATGCGGCAAATCACCATGCCAACAAAAGGGAGAGACAAGTTCTTAAAACAATGCAGCAAAGTGTCAATTCAGCATCTCTGACTCCTGCCGGTCCAACTCATGTTAATGCACCGTGGAGAAGCTGGGAGGCGAAGCTGAACTTGGTTCATGCTACATTTGCATGTTGAATGGACAGCCTTCTGCACTGTTTTTTTTCCATATAAGACCTGCTGGGACTCGAGGCTTCGAGAAGTCTCATGGAAGATCCCTTGCAAAACTTAGGAACTTCCTGTTGCTTTTTTGGCAGACCCTCTGGCAGGGTAACCAAACCGCTTCATCCTCCGATTTAATGCTTAAAATGGGGATGTGATTCATTGAGGATGCCGAAACTAAAACAAATCAAATCATCAGACTCCTCCCTGATTTGTACTGCACTTCCCTGGAAAGCCCGGAGAGAAAAATACCGTGATGTTACGTGAGACCCTCTTAAGGAGATGTACAACTAGACTTGGACCGATAACCCACCCCATCCTTCACAAACAAACATCCCAGTCAAGATGTTCTCTGTACGGCTGAGAAGTTCCTACTGCAGGAGTAGATGGAAAACCTTCCAGAAGTCATGTAAGAGGAACAAAAGCATGAGGAATGTTAGAGACCACAGACGGGCTACAGCTAAAGACGTTTTTCCACATAACTCCATGTGTAAACCAAACTGAACGTGGGAGAGAGAGGCAATACCTCTTCTAGCAAGTCTGAAAATGCGCTGAGCGCCTCTTCTTATTCCAGCACTCTTCTCCTCACAGCCGAACGTATCGGGTTTAGCGCCGTGTTGACGTGAAGGCAATAGTAATCAGCTGAACGTGAAGTCTTGCAGACCATGCCAGGGCATATGGGATAAGAATCGAGAACAGATTTGTTTTGTTGCTAACATACAAAGCACATTTTGTTTTTGCACAGCAACGCTGCTGCTCTCGCGGCGCGCGGCTAATCTTCGTTTTGCTGTGGGGTACTCAGCGCATTGTGCATGGCTTTGGTTTTGAGAAAAAAAAAAAATCGACAATTAGGGACGGCATTTGTGGTATTACTCAGCTGCGGGTATTTCAAGCACGTGACCGGCCCCCCACCCCCATTCTGCTGACCCGCTGACCCAGAGGTGTTTAGATTGTGCATGCTTAGCCTCATCTCGCTTCTCCTCTGCAGTTTCCATAACTCTGCCTTGATTCTTCTGCCAGACTGAGTGAAACATTTCTTTGGAATCAGCAGAAAGAGGAGCAACAATATCTTAATGAACATGGAAAAATCCAGAAAAAGGCCAGTCATAAAGAACATAAATTATTTTCCCACATGGTGTTTCTGAACCAACATCACGCATCCTGAGATAATATCAGTTGCCGCTTTAATGTTATCTAACATTTTTTTTACTTGCATGTTTCCAGGTAATCAAGTTTAATCACAATAACTATGTCAAGAAGTAATAACTCACTGTCAAAAGCAGAACCGATTAATTGTAGGTCCGTGACCCATTGCAGGAAATCCCTCCCCCACGTTCGTCAACCCCTACATAACATCACAAGGTTCTGCAGCAGGCTGAAGTACTCCCCATTTTCTCCTTGCTCGTAGAGAAATGTCTCCTTGGGCCTGCCTGGAGTTTTCAGAGTCCCTCCAAACATGGACCTGGAGTTTCTCTGACACCGGTGACAGACGGGGGTCGGCGACTGTGGAATGTTTGGGCAAGCGGCCTCCGCGGGACATGGAGACCCACCAATTACAACGGCACCCTAAAAAAAGCAGATCCTTCACATACTTAACTGGGCAGACAAAGCCGATCACCGACTCTACGGAGGCAGCAATTTGTTAGAGACTGTGAAAATGCGGGAGCTAGCATTTCTGATATCAGCTGAAAGTCTAAATCTTTCAGCTGCTCTGTATTTGGTCTTCAGACCATGTAGCAAGACTGGAAAGAGTTCTGCAGCAATTGCTTCGCCCAAAGACTCCTGCTGACTCTTGGACGAGGGGCCGGCTCTCGTTCCAAGACAGAGCCCTGAACTCTTTGTTCCCCATTATCAAAGCAGGTTAGAAGCCAATGACAACTCTGCAAACAGTTAAAGGAAACCCTCTATTGTCCCCGAATGCTTTGTGTCCCCCGTCATGTGGGATGTTATAATGTAGGCACATTACATGCATGAAAGGTGTAACGTGTGCATGTATTAGTTTCTCCATTTCCATGGCTGTAACCCTGCTTGGGCTATAAGGCTGATGGTGTGTGATGATTCTAGACAATGTTCGTCTCCATCTGGGGAATATTAAGGAAGGTCCAAATTGCAGGAAATGCTGAGTTTGGTCATACATTCCACTTACAGACTTTAACCAGACCATCTTTAAAGCAGCTCGTTTTCTTTTGGTTGTGCGCCAAAAAGGAACAACATAACGAGCTTACAGCATATGCACGATTGATTTATAATTTATAAATAAGGCAGGACCACATTTTATTTGTCACCAGGGAGATGAGCTGCCAATAAAGCTCTGAGGGCATTCGTGTCGAGGCAGACATGGCGGCTACTTGAAAATGTCTCGCAGTGCAACGCACGGGAGCGGCGCACAGATGTCGATCTTATCAAAGACCAACGGAAACGGGGAAACACCAGGTTTCGCAAGCCAAGACATACTTAAGAATTAGAGTTTAGGAAGTGTCACAAGCATGGAAGCAGACTGGAACAATTAAAATGTGCCGTAGATCTTTTGATATAACTGTAATGTTACTTTGGCCAGCAAATCTGATACAGTCTCTGCAATGTGTGTTTTCAGAAAAGCCTCGGGGGACAATCTGGCACCAAACGTACATTCGCATGAAAACGGCAGCAGACAGACAAATGGAAGGTCATTACATTTCTTTTGGATGACCCGGGGAAAGAGTTACATCCTCTGATGTCATTGTATGTTTAATTGTGTTTTTGCTCCTACATGTCACAGCAGTTCATAGGTTGACGTACACGTATTCACACCTCTTTGCAATATCTTCGACCCCAGAATTTCATGTCCATCCCAATGTGCTTCTCACTGGTCTCCCGAAGTCTTTGGCTACGGCGATAAATCAGTTGGGTTTGTCTTTCTTTCTGTGGTCTTTCTCTATCAGCCACTCTGTCAGTGCACATATACAATTACACAAGAATCGTAATTATGTCCTGTCTGAGTTCACATGAGTACAAACTGCAACCCAAGGCTGATTATTATCTGAAGAATCTCAACGATATGTTGTATATTATAGCTGGACCAGACTGACTGCAGAGCTTAGTGTAAGCTACTGTTAGTGAATAAAAAATCTCTTTATAGCCTCTGAACAGAATGATGAAAAGTAATTATTATTAATCTCACATCTCATTAGGGAAGTGTATATATATACATTTGGAAATATTATACGTAATATCTGACTGATTTCAAGCCCTAGTTACAGTTTTCTTTCAGCTTTGTCCCCCCCGCCCCCCCCCCCCCCCCCCCCCCCCCCCCCCCCCCCCCCCCCTCCCCTCGTCCCTGGTTTTTTGTCTTTCTTGTTTTTCTTTTTTT
>JAACJT020000021.1:18601529-18650163 GCA_009936485.2 Gymnarchus niloticus | reverse complement strand
CCTAAAAAAATCACGTTTTTTGGTTGCCCCCCACCCCCAAAACCCCCCCCCCCTCCCCTTTTTTTGTCCCCCCCCCCCCCCCCCACATCCAGAGCATGAATGACTATATAATCAGTAGGTGGTGCAATTTCCTTTGGTGTTCATGTTGATCCCAGTGGTATAACACATAACTGATGCCTAGACTCAGTGAACTCAGTGAACAACTCAAACTCTCGATGCTGGAATTCAACCTGAATGTTATGTCCATTCATCAGGGATGTCGAGGCAGGTTGATTATTGCATTGCCAACAAATCTGTTTTTTATGACCTGTTTAAGTCTGATCTCTTTTAGGCTGACGCGCTATTGAAAAGATGAAGGGTGATTCCAAAATCCAGATAGACACTTCATTATATTTTCACAAGGCCCGATCGTCATTTTATTCTATTGGCATAAAATACCGTTTAAAAAACTCATCTGTGACTGTTTTCACTGGATTTCCACAAGGGTCAAAGTAATCTAAAATTAAAATTCCAAAATGCATAAAAAAATACGGGATGGCATCTCTTACTTTATTTTTTTTAAATAAACTTCCTAGTATGGTGCTTGTGGGGGGAAAATGTTTCAGACAAATATAAAGACCAGAATGGATCTTCAAACAAAAAAAAATAATGAAAAACATTTGTGCTGGTGCAAAATAAATGACACGTGTCATGCTGTGAATGGAATATCTGAACACCTGAAAATGACTTCTCTGTGGGGGGGGATTTGCATGGGGCCCCATTCGCACGCTGAGGTGACTATAAAAATACAGGCAGGCAACTCTTAAGAGCCACGTGGATTTTCGAATTCTAGGCCAGATAAGGTTAAGATTCCTTCACAATGAAAGTCATTTACAGAAGTCACGTCAAACACAATTCTTCTTGAATCAGATTTTTGGAATAAAATAAGTCTTCCTGTGACAATGGAGCCTAGCGGGTGACTGTGAAGACTGTAATTATTTTAATTAATAATTTAACAGATCTTACTGGCCAAAATTCTTAACATCAGAGATTTAGTAAACTTGACCTAGCGTGATTGCACACTATGTCTTCCAAGCGGTAAACAAGTTTGTTTGGTGATTAGGCTAAAATATTTCTACTAAAATCAGAAATGAAACTCAAGAAAAGAGTGTCTCTTAACATGAGAAAAAAAGCAAAAGAAAAGATGATGAACTGAGCCCTGGCTTCCTTTGTGAGGACAAGACAGCCAGTTCGCAAATGAAAACCATCAAAGCTATCAGCATAAATAAAATTCTCGTAAAGTTTTTTTTTTTTTTTTGGTCAGCGTGACGGAACAGAGCTCACCACATAAAAGGAGATGCTTGCTCCCGTCTCGTTAATGAATGGGTGACTGTCATTAATCACAAAGATTTACCAAATACCAGAAACGTCAGTAAAGACACACACACACACACACACACACACACACACACACACACACACACACGTTGTTTTTCTGACCTTGTGGGTACCTTCTATTCATTTCTATGAGCCTAACCCTAATGTTAACTATGACAATCCTCAGCTTCACCCAGCCATAACCTTAACCATAAGAAACACAACAAATACCAGACTTTTGGTACACACAAAGTAAAAATGTCAGGTTTCTATTACCTCCTGGGGATTTGTCCCCACAACATAATATAAACATGATACACATAGACAGACAGACAGACAGACACACACACACACACACACACACAGGGTTTTTTTCATGCTTAGGGTTATGTATTGATTGTCAGTAGGCAAGATGTTGCCTTGCATATTGGGTTTAGTTTTACATCTCTCAGCATACTATGAAAGTGGGTATTAAATTTGGATAAAGCTGCACCACCGCGACTCAGTCTCTGTCTGAATTAATAACCCGACATTATGAAGATTATATGCCGAGATACTACCCTACTGTTCTACTGTGACCAACATGACAGAATCCTTCATGACACCCAAGAGTGACATGACAGACGGAATAATTTGAACTGTAGACATAATCAACAAACCTTCACTGCCCAGCCCCAGGTTTCTGACCTTACCAGTCCATTTAGAATACACGACTGCCGATACCAGTTCATTTAGAATACACGACTGCCGATACCAGTTCATTTAAAATACACGACTGCCGATACCAGTTCATTTAGAATACACGACTGCCGATACCAGTCCATTTAGAATACACGACTGCCAAACTATCAACAGCATGGGTTTGGCGGTTCTGCATGTTCTCCCTGTGTCACGTTGGTTTTCTACAGGTTCTCCGGTTTCCTCCTGCAGTCCAAAGACATGCAGTGAGACTTACTGGCTCTGGGAAGACCTGACATCCCATCCAGGGGGTACCGTGCCACCTGGAATAGGTTACTTCTCTCCCCCAATGCCCATGACCAAGATAAGTGGTTGGAAGATGCATGGAAGGATTTAAACTACCAACTTGAAGAGAGTGAAAGTGTCCACCGTGTCTGATAAAATGACCCAGTTTTGGGTGCAACACTCCAGGTCTTTTTTACAGCTTTTGAACCCCTTACACAGGGCACACAGAAAGCATCCTATCTTACAAGATGTTTCTTTTTGAAATGCCTCACTTTGCCTGTGCCAACGGTTTGGCGAGCTGCCTTAATGATTCCCTGCCTCTTCCCGTTTGATACACCATCTTCTCCAATGCCATTCTTTTATCGAATCTGGTGTGTCTGTATGGTATCTTTATGAACTGTTGATGCCTACCCCCCGCCGTCCTGCGCACAACTCTAATAAATGCCAGCAAGCAGTAATAAACTGCAGATCACAAAAAAGCATTCAGGGCCCAGCTCCACTGGGAGCCTCCTTGACGTCGTATGTGTGCGTGATACCCCACTGTGTTTAAACCACCCCCGTCTTTACTGGCTTTCTTGCTCCCAAAGGGTTTTGTCATTACATCTGACGAACTGGCCCAAAGGCCCATGCCCTATGCTTGTCTCCGAGTTGCCTTTCCATAAATGTCCATGAAACACTGGGAACAGCAGACCCTGGCGAAGGGTTCCGCTTCCACTTCTGTATTTTGTTCATTGCTACCCGTTATGGAACATTCATTCAGGCTATTTTGGATATTTATCTTCCTCTACCAAATGGGAACATCGACTGGAACCTTGTTCCGGATGGTTCTCAGAACGAGTGACTCACTTTGCCCACAAAGCCTTTAAGGAACTGAAATAATTAAATGAGAAAAAAAATTAAGATTTACCTGATCAGTACCAGTGAGTTGGATTGGCATCTCATCCGGAGTATACCTCAGCCTTGTACCCTGTGTTGTCCGGGATAGGGTCCAACCCCCTATTGTAATCCTGCACGACATAAGCAGGTCAAAGATGAACATATGATCATTTTCATCATTTTCTTTCAGCTGCTCCCGTCAGGGGTCGCCATGGCCAATCAACCTTTTCCATCTCCTCCTGTCCTCCGCATCCCGCTCTGTCACACCAACCACCTGCATGTCCTCTCTGAGCACATCCATAAGCCTCCTCTTTGGCCTTCCTCTTTTCCTCTTGCCTGGCAGCTCCATCCTCGGCATCCTTCTCCCAACATACCCAGCATCTCTCCTCTGCACATGTCCAAACCAACGTAATCTCGCCTCTCTGGCTTTGTCTCCACAGAGATGAATGTATGATCAATACTAAACAAGAAATGTCAGTGGCTTTACTGGAAATATACCATAAAACGATGAGAACATTGATGCTCTTAGACTTCCACTTACCAGTACTGTAAGTGTCAGGGGAGCCTCAGAGTGGGACTTCTTGATGAGCAGGATGTTTCTCATCATAAATCAGTAACCAACATTGACCAATGGGTTAATGACTGTCAATGGAGCAATCAAGTCATCGTTTTAAGTGGCCTTATCTAGCTTACACATGAGTTTCAGCTTCTGCTGTGTATGTAACTGAAAGAAGCAAATCTTGATTGCTGGATCTGATCTGGGATTTGGGTGTGGTAGGCCATTCTGAAGTCCATGCACTGCCAGAGGGGGCGCCATCGAGCAGGTTGGGAGATGAAAGGGCTGTTGTTCCCTTGCTGGATGAAAATAGAAAAGTATTTGGCTGAAGAGGGAGTGAATCCGCTCAGCAAAGCACTTCAAGCCTAATTTTAAAGTGGAAGTCCTGCTTTATCAGACAGCCAGAAAGAACTGATCCTGATCCCAGAAAACGGCAAACTTCAACCCAAAAAGTGGCTTGAGCAACAGCTGGGGCAGTTTGCCATATCTACTTAGCAACCAAGTAAGTCACTGAACTCTGTACTGAGCAAAATCTGCAGTTAAGAGGTGAGCGTAGTAAACTGGTTTTTGATAATAATCAGCATAAATCTGAGAGGTGATGATCCTCTGGTGGATTGTGACTGTAATGTAGGTAGAATTGGACATATTTTCTTCCTTATTAAAAGAGTAAATACAGAGTGTGTAACATCAACACCTGGTATCCAGTGCTCCCTGAAGTACTGAGCAGGGTTTTGTGTTTTTGTTTTGTTTCCTGAGTGCCTATTGTTATGCCCTGATTACCCTCCAGTCTCTATGTCCCTGGTGCTGTCTGTCGGTGCCTGGAAAACGGCAGTATGACTCCAGCTACAAGGGATGAGAAGGCTATGAGAGAGACTGAGCTTATGAGTACTGAACTCTGAACAGAGAAAATTCAGGAAATACGTGTACTCAACACGTAAATATGAACGGACTTAATCCGAGCCATCTCAGCTTTTGTACGCTCCACCCTTACGTTGTTACTCTAATAAAAATGAAGTCTCTTTTTTCACACCATATTTAGAGGATCCCTATTTACTACGGAGATTTCCAGAAACACGACTGCAGAAGCTGCCGGCTGATGAGGCGATGCTCTCTTGTTGACCGCTGGGGACCGCCGAATGAAATGAGCAAAATTAAGCAATTGGAAAGAATGTCTGCCATGTGAGCCATCAACGCAGATGTGCAGACGGCCTCAGCTGCCAGCAACGCAGAAGTCGCGCACGTGCACGCTCGCCAGACGGACATCCGCTGGAGCGCTCCCAGTTTGTCCTGCCCGCTAGGCCGCTTCTGCGACGCGTGTGACGTGATTTATTCACCCCAGATGTGTCCAGATCTCCCCACTTACTCAGGAGACCAGCAATTAGTAATTAAATGTGCAGCTTTGATCGTGATTCCAGTCTCGTCGAACACAAACAGTGCACCGTTGATGAAAAGGCCAAAACTGCGGCAACGGCGGTAGCGAGGAGAGCGAAACGAAACGCAGTAGCCTGGACTCGTCCGTAATTTGGAAGGACAGCTAAAGCTAGCCTGAGATAAGCTAACATACATCGGCTTGGGTGCCACGCTGCATTAAAACTCAAATTAGCACCACATCGTCATTGCGGTCTCCTCGTTTTACTAGTGCCAGAATTTTCCCATGGGTTCCCACCTATTATTGTTATTGTCCTGAGTAACGTGAAGAATCGTTACACATGCATGGCTTTCGCGCTACAAAGAGCGCACGATAGTGGGAAAAAATCTTTCTATAGTACGCAGGAAGTTATTGACTTCTGTTGTATTTTCTAGTTTAACGACTATCTTGCCTCAAATCAGCATTTTAGCCACATTGCAGGCATAATTATTTTTTCTTTAAATCTCACCACAAATCCCAATAAAAAGCAGCTGCCCCTCGTTTGTCTATCGAATTCTGAGAACTACGGACCTAAATGAATACATTTTTCATTTTGATATTTCTGGGACTCATACAGACACAAGAACTTCATATTCCCTTTCCAATAGTGTATTTTTTTATTATTAATTTTGAACTCAAATTTAAATGGTTTCCAGGCAAAGGATCGGTCCGCTGTGGACGCCGGACAATGGCCTGTTCACACTGTGTACATGCCACAGGGATAATAACATCAATATGCTCCCAAATGGAAACAATAAAACTGTCCAAATGCTCAAATCATTTCATGTTGCAAAAAAATGCAAATTTCTGACAGCTTCTATCTCACTCAGAAGGTGACAGCAAAAAGTACACTGGAACGGAATAGTTTAGTCGGCTGCAGAAATCGGTCTGTTACTGTTGCTTCCCTGGATTGTTTTTTAATAAACTTGCCTGTTTTGTTACCGCAGCGCTGGGCCATCCATCACAGCCGGTCTAAAGCACAGACTAACCTTGTGGCCTGTCAGCTTGCACTAGGAGGAAAACTCTTCTCAGTATGACACCTGGTCCTCCAGGGCTACTGCCTGACTATGTGTCAAGCAAACCTGAAGCAGCCAAAACTGCAGCATCAAGTCCAGCTTTAGTGTTAATACACCGGGATACTGATTTTCCACAAACACATAGGCAATTCCCATAACAGCAGCCCATTTTTTTGTGTGTAACAATATTTTGTCTTGGGAATCTGTTCTTTCTCGAAGTGTAAAATGGATGACAAATGGGACCACACGTAAGCAAGTACTACAAATCACTCAACAATCTGCATGTAATTTCAGCTTTACCCCCTCGTCCATTTTTATCCCTGTCGAGTTGTTTCCAGGTTTGTGTCAGACTCAAAGATATGAGCTAGCCAGGAAGCAGAGGACATTTTTGTAGGCGCCTTCCGTGTGGTCCTGCCAATCAGCTTTCTTCATCACGCTGTCAATCACATTTACTGGCATGAAGTAAAGCCAACCAGCAAATGGGGGCATGACACACACTCCACAGCACTGTAGCATAACAACTGTCCTCTAGTCTACGCTAGTAACCGGAGCCACACAGCATTAAATGGGGAATATGCTATAGATAAGAAAATTCATTTTTTTCTGTACAAGTTTTCACCAATATGTACAATACTGTGGCTGACCGATTGTGTAGCACTGTTGCCTCACACTTCCAGGGTGGGGGTTTGAGTGTGAAGTTTTTTCTCATGGCCCAAAGATGTGTAGTTAGGCTAGCTGTCAACAGTGTGTGCGGGTACATGTCCGGCAGAAGAGCTTGGGGGAAAAGTGCCCTCCTACCAGTAGTGCTAGACCCCCATTGGCCACCCTACCTGAGAGTGTAATTAACTTGTAATTTGATTGGTGGTGATGCAAGCGTTTTTTTTTCTCCTCATATGTTCCCTCTCCACAGAACAAGCAGGCCCACCCCGGCTCCCTGATTTGAGATGGTCTAGAACCACCATCGAACTGGTGCGGCGATGGATTTCAAATTTTTATAGAAATGATAAACATGTTACTAAATTACTAAATTAACTGTGACTTGGTGCCTCTATAACAGTGCAGGCATCTTTAGAAGTGTGCGAGTTTCATCACGTTTGAAAGATATAATGGGTTTTATTGCTTTGAAATAGAGAGAAAAAAAATGCTAGTGTTTAGGCCGTTAGCTTTCACTGTACTTGTAGGTATTAAGGATTGTGGAAGGCAAACCAAAGGAATAGAAATGAAAAGAAACCTCAAATCCCAAAATTATAGTAGCTTGTTAACAAAAGTTGTTTGTTTGGGTTCCAGTTCTTAGGTTGATTACGCTCTGAACTCATACGGCCCATCTGGAGTAGCACAAGGCTTATTAATTTAGACAGACGCAATCAGGTACATAACACAGCCCAACACATATGCAAGACCACAAACACAATGTGTGAATGCTTCAGAAGAAGTCGGCCTCCAGCGCTGCACTCCATCGTCTGTCTTGTTGCAACAACTTCAAGGCAGGGTTATCCGAACATCAAAGTGATTATGGTTTCATAACACAATGGAACAAAAAAATCCTTGTCAGGAATACAAACAGACCCTGTGTTTAAATAACAAAGAGATTGATAATATGTTTAGACATACCAAAAAACAAAGAGAGAAAAAAAATCTGTGTTTCTGCTCAAAGGCCTGTTGAAAATATTTGCCAAGAACTTAAACGGTTTTCGTCTATTTGTTGATATTAGTACTTTTGAAATAATTGCTTAATATTTCTCCCACATGCATCAGGACAAGAAAAAATTTGTCTGTTCAATGTATCTGTCTAAGAGTTCATTTCACCTGGCTTTGATATAAAACTGCTGCAAGGCAATGTCTAGTGGTGTGCAACCATTTGTTAGAAAAATTTAAAACAGACTAAATTTTTCAGCATTAACTACTATGCGTTTAAATACAGAATATGCAATCTACAGGTAAATAGTAAGCCATTAAATGAATTTTGATTTGCTGCTTTCTGTTTGTGAATTATAAAGCCGGCATAATGCTGGGTGTGGCCTATTCCCGTCAGATTTCATAATTTGTTTTAAAGCTACATAATGGGATTCTGTCACATCAGCACCAGCATGCTGACCTGGGGGCTCGTCACGTTGCTCCTTCGTTGTGTTTCCCAGCTGCCCTGAATGCCCTCGTGTGTTCCACCTGTAACTCTTGTTATTTAAATCTGTTTCTTTGCCCTTGTGTTTGCTGTGCATTAGGTTTTCTGTCCATTAAATGACTTTTTAAAAATCTTATAATATTAAGGTTGAAAAGATTGAGCAGTGTACACTTAATGACTGTTCTGTGTTGATTTTTGTTGGGTTGGGGATCACACCCTACATGACTCCAGCACATCTGCTCCCAGCTCACTACAGCTCACTGGAACTGCTGTCAGGAGGTCAGGGACGAGAGTGTGTGCCTGTAACTGTGCCAGCTAATCAACACTGACTCTCCAGGAATCGGCAGACCGGGACTGACTGGTTGTGACTCACTACGACGTGAATCAGAGCTAAAATCAGAGTGAGAATCGTGCAGTGTTAAACCCAGCTTTAGCTGATGTTGCTGCTAGTCTTGTTCCCAACTCTTGTCCATTTACACCCAAGTCCCTCTAACCCCGTTTTTGGCTTGCTCTCTTCATCATCTTTGTGGTCCCTTGCATTCAGGGCACAGCCCAGTGGTTGTTTCCACTCCATTTATTGTTCAAAACCCTGTTTTGAACTTCTACCAGCATCGAGGCATCCCATATCTCTTGGCCCTGCAACCCGACATCCGGTGACGACCTTGACAAATTCAATAAGTAAGTGATGCCATACTTTGGTAATACTGGAAGCATATATAGAATAATAAAAAAAAATTCTAATTTAAGATACGTAAATGTATTTTTCCAAAGGGAACAGTGAAGTAAGGTGCTTTTGCACTTAAAGTAAAATTAATGTCCTCTGTCATGTTTCACCAGCTATGCCTTGGCAGTCACAAAGCAAGAAGTGGAGAGACATCCAAAGATGACACAGACTCTCGTTTCACAATTGTGAAAACAATTTCTTGAATCTGGCTTAATGTTTCAATAGTTTTGATTTCACTTCTCTCGTGGGCGGTGGTGACGTTTGGTACGTTACCATGAGAACCCACTGACTGGCGGGCTACCGGGCTGGACGTATGTCTCACAAATCTTGAAGCTTGCTGCTCTGATGACACGCTTCACGTAAAAAGTCAGGAGATGGCCCTCCTAGTGGTCAAAGAGAACCAAAGCTGATAAATAACACGCAAGGCTTCATTGCATGTCGGTGAACGATTTTACATCATGCAGATGACGTGATGGCCAAAGAGAAGATCATACCTTTCTGGGAAATAGCATCTGTCACCTTAAATGAGTAACCCGTGACCAAGGAATGGTAAACAAACAACGTAGAAAATAATTCAATCCATCAATTCATCAACATTAACAAGGGACGTCTGCCTGGTATTCTCATTGTGCTCCATGAAAATGGATATCAGAGAAATGTCAAAATCCTCATTTCATCATGAGCTACAGCAGGGGTATGTAATATATTTGAAACTAACCACTACAAGAGCTTTCACAGGTTCTCATATATACAGTAACAAAATTCACTAACTATGACTGAAAAACAAATAGGCGACTTTAGTAATTCAACATATTACCAAATATATGAAGAAATAGACACTTATCTGAATGTGGCTTATGTAGACAGCACCAGTCACAATTAAGCAATAAATGTGTAAACAATTTTGTTAGAAAAGGGCACAGTAAAGATATATGGACGTTTGTTCAAATTACAGAAGAGGGTATTTAATGCTTTAACAAAAACTGACAATGTATTTTTGATTTAATGATTTGCACAAGATCGTAACATTGATGTAAATCAACTCTTACAGGCTCATTCTTTTAGGTTTAAAAAAATGATGCGAATGAAATAAGGTATAAATTAGATCGTTGTTGTTTTCAAGACTACTATGAAGTTGTGCAGAGATTTTAAATTGTTTTTGAGTTATAAAACGCGAAGTCCCAATAACACACTCCTTTGGGGAGAATTCTTGGACGTCTTGGGGAATGGTCATGTGACCAGGTAAAATTCCCATCGATTCGTGTGACCGGCCTCTCTCTCTGCCCGGTCTCTCAATATTCTTGCATTCACTTTCTGTAATTGGAACTTCTGTGATCACGTCAGTCCCACAAGCTGTAATCTTCACTTTTGAGTGCTGCTCGTTCCAGGATTGTCAGGCTGTAGTGCTCTCTGCACAAATAAGAAAAGGTGTTCTTGGATGTACTGTTCGGTTTTCAAGATGTCACTGCTTTGCAGCTTTATGGTCAGTCACCAGATAGCAAAGCTCAATATATATTTACATCTAACCAGCCACCCATTTTCCAAGCTGTTTATCCACTACAGGGTTAGAATATTAAAAGAAGCACTTGGAAAAAGGCAAGGGATGCCCAGGGTGGGGTGTCAGTGTATCCCAGGGCAACAATATGTTTATTAAAGATAAGCCTTTAAGCCCTTAAAGATAAGAAGTGAAAATTCCAGCTGAAGGTTACAGTTAATATGACTAAATAACATGTGTGTACACTATGTGACAGATCTCATGTTAAATTTATTCCTTGTCGAAGTTCAGCCTCTTTTCCATTTTAAAAGAGTGTCTCAGGAAACTTCATTCATACATTTGCTAAACAAGAAAACAATACAAGCCTATGGTTTGTTTGTGCAAACAGGAATGAACCGTGGATTGCTATGTGAAGGAGAATTGTTTGAATATCCCAGACTAATCCAGGTGAAAAGGCAGAGATAGGCAATGGTAAAAACAGAGGTATGGAATGCAGCACAGTGGCTGAAGGGGAAAAGGAAATCTTTATCCTTCCTCTAGGAGTCTTAAGGCCTTTTCCCTGTATTATATTGTAGATAGATTAACAAGCATTCAAGCAAAGACTCCTTAGAGTTATCAGGACAAACTTGGACAAAATGTAAGAAAAAAAGGGGAGCGGCCTTTCTGAATTCTTTTTTCACAGAAAAATAACAACAAGAAGCTTTGCATAAAAATCTTTGAATCTTTGCAAGTTCCAACCTGTGGATCTTTCGTTTTAGGAATGCACGGGAAATTGCAACACTCTAGGCACAGTAAACAAGATATGATTTGAGTAAATAATGGTTGTTATTTTGTTGTGGTTAATGACTAAAAGTTTTGGGCCATCAGATTTGAGTTGTAGTTTGGTCTGCATTCCTTCAGCCACCTTCATTTATATTTACTGCTCTGTTTGATTTTCAACATGTGTACAACAGACGTGTGTACACATATGCAACACTGAGGTGTTTCTGAGTCAGAAGTAAAAGGAGAACAGATCAAAAGATAATCTAATTCTCTCAAGAGAAAAAAACTGACCAATAAAAGAGCTGTACAAATTTGTTTTGAACATCTTCAGTTCAGACATTAGACCCCTTTGGTACCTTTAAATTACCCAGTGCATCCGGCAGTCACAGAACAGGTGTTATCCCAAAAACACAGCCCATAGATGTTACATCTGGCAAACTTGAGATTCATCAGCATGACTTGGTAGAACTATAGTGAATATGTATGTTCAGATCAAATCATTTCTATTTTATACTCCTATACAAGCAATATATGTGTCATAAGTCTTTTGTAATGAGATTCCATCTTTAAAGTCACGTGTACAGTTTACATATGGTGCCTGAAATAGACTCTGGAAACACTCAAGAAACAAACAAATTCCTGATTTTAATCCAGAATCGATTTTGGACGATTCCTCGGCAGCATTACGTAATTGTTTTCCCAGACTAGATAGTCATTGAAAATGTCAACTCAAATATGTTTCACTAAAACTGAAGGCAAAGCATTCTGGGATATGACCAGCAAACTTCAGCACATTTCTGTACCTCAGTGGTAAATTTTGGCTACGGCTTCCATGCTTTTCAAGTGAAACTTTGGGACATTAAATCAGGGAAAACAGCATCATAATATATTTTCCTTGACAGACGCTCGTATAAACAGGACCTCCATCATCATCTGGATGCCAAGAAACAATATTTTAAAATTTTATAGCTAGATTAAGTAAGTAATTATAAAAAATGTAAGTGCAAGACATTTTCTAACCTACTGAAAATTCAAAATATTTTTAGAACCATAATGATGATAAAATTAAAACACTGAAAATTATTTTTAAGAGCAAAAATGGCTACATGTATTAGACAAGCACCTGGAAGAGTATATGTCTGAAAAATGATGTTTCCAGTCTCAAAAAAATACACATTTGGTTTGATTTAAAAAGGACACTTTCAGTAGTTAATGAGCTTACTTAATTTTCAGTAAAACAGAGAGAGAAACTTCTTGTTTTTGGTGGAGAAAGCAGCGTGGTAAAGCATAAATACTACTGGCAGGTCGTCGTTAAATGAATGAATGTCTTTATCGGTTAAAATTAAATGATTACCCTTATATGGTCACTCATATAATACGTAAATGGATGGAGAGCTCCATAATAAAAAACCTAAAATATGAAGACTTTTTTGGGTAGCTTTTAAAGAAAGAAAACGGGAACAAGGGAGGATCAGATTAAAGGATAGGGCTGAGTATGATTTTTGGATGTACACTCTGCTGTTTGCTGGTTTTTGTGATCATTTTGTTCCATATAAATGTCTTAGTTGTAAATTATTTTTGTTTTCCGTTCTATTTATATGCAATGGTCATTTGAAGAAATATTTGAATGCTGCAGTTTTTGCGCTTGAATAAATCTGTACAGTTCAGAGTGATGTTACACTCTTATTGCTTAGACAAGAGGTAAATTATCTAACATGATCCTAATTTTTCATGTAAACTTTGTGCCAGGAATGTCATAATTCCTTGCACAGCAACATACCAAAATTTTGCCTACAGAACTGTTTTTTTGGTAAGCATTGAATAAGTATTAGACACACATATTTAAGTAATATAATTAGCTAATCAAATCAGACTTTTTTTACCTGCAATATTCAATCTCCCAAAACATGAGAATTTGTAGGTGCATGATCTTTCTGGCAGGAGGCCAAACATGCATCTGCCGTGTCGAATTCTCTTCAGAGAGATTCCTGCTTTTAGTACGTCTCTCCAAATGGACATCTCATTACGGACTCCCCCCCCGACTAATGTTTATGCATGTCTATTACGAAGACCACATGTGCTTCCTCCTTGACTTCACAGGAAACCTCCTCCCCTCTCACACAGAGACTTCTTCTCTGAACAGCACCAAAGCGAATACAAGGCAGATGACTGACATTGCGTTCTCATAATGCCTTCCGAAACGTAGCATGCATTCAGCCGCTCCATCGCTACATGCCACTGGTCCTCTTTGAGTCTTTGCATTGATAAGAACCACATGATTCGATAGAACCAAAATATAAACTGGCTCACAAAAACATTACTTCTTTGCTGTAGATCAAAGGAAATACCATAGCCTGATGAGACACCAGACTGGGAAATCTTTCACTAGCTTACTGCTGTCTAAAGTTTACGAATTTGTGGTTTTCAGGAGGACACGAGTTCTTCTGTTTTCCCAATCTCTATAAGGATTTGAGGAATAAGGCTTGGTAACCCTGACGTTGTGGAAGTACCAAGGACTGTCAACCACCGTCCTGTTTCTCGCAAGTCGTTTAAGCTACCCATAAAAGCCATCTGAGGATGGTCACATGACAACAAGAGGCCTCACCAGATGCTTCCTCAGTTAACTCTTTTACACCGACATTGGTGCTGGTGCCCAGGCAACACCAGAACCAAACCTAATGCGAGCTGGCCCACGTGTTCACTGCCTTCAGAAACTATCAGCCTGATACTGACTAAAAACACTATATTGGTTATTGGAAAAAATAAAATTACAATCCGATACGATACACCGGAAGCTGATTGATTTATTTTGCCAAAACGGCATTTCATTTCAAAATTATTCCTGTAGGGGACTAGAGTATTCATCTTACAGTTTGAACATCTTTTGGATGCCAAAATGACATACGGCATACAAAGACCTTAAAAGTGAATTTAAGAATGATTAACTTTCCACTTCGAACTTCCCACTTCGAACTTCCCACTTCGGTGATGAAAAAGTGCTATCAAGCCATCCTAATCCAAAGACAATTCAGTGTCCTTACCCAGTTCAAACAGATGGTCAGAAATTCAGATCAAACTTTAATGCTAAAAAGACGCCATGCTAGCTAGCGTTAGCCTTATGAATCTCAACCCTCAGCACATGATGTCACAAGTTCCTCATTCCAGATCAGCTAGCTTTTGCTGCCAGCTCCTGAACTGATTTTTCAGCACAGGAACCAGTTCCTCTTTGGTGGAAAAGTGCGCAAATTGATTTGGAAACCGGCACAGCCCCGGAACCATGATGTTGTAAAAAGTGCTACTCCTGTTGGTAACCCCTTCCTAACTTTCTGCTAGTTACTGTTTACTGCCTCTTGGGTAACTGTTGGTTTTGAGGGACATCCAGTACCTTTGACCCAGATTCTGATTATACCGCTCAAACTATTTCACTTTTAATGATCAGATATACTGTAAGTATTCATGATTAGATACTAATATTAATGATTAGGTATCAACATTCACGTCTATTGGTGTGCAAGGAATCTGTGGACATAGAAAACAAGGATGGTCCTTATTGTCTCAGCCAACACCCCTCCAGTAATTCTGATATCGTCTGGATGTCCCAGCTTGAAACATACAGCCGCATCCTGTTCTTGCAAAACCCATTAAGCATAGGAGGTGTAACTCGGGCTGATCCAAATCTCCATTCTTCAACGGATATAATAAGGCAACACGTATCGAGGTGTATAAAACTTCCATATGGAGTTTTAAACACTTGCGCAGAGCTCCAGCAGAACCAGACATGGAGAAGATCACACAAATTACAAATGGGTTGCATCATTTCTAAGTTTTCCATGTAACTGATCCTCACACCAGACCTTATGCTTATCATTCACTTTTTATTATCTCACAGTAGTAATTCATACAGCGATACCATCACTACCCTGGGAAAGCAAAGAATTAAGTCTTATATTTTCAGTCACAAAGACACCATGTCTGGATGTCAAGACTACTGCATCCCAGCAAGGACAGAAAAATGTAACGACAGCTCCGATTCACCTTCTACCATCACGTTTTCCCCATCACGGATGTCCAATGTCTGCTTCACAGAAACAGGGCTGGTCTTACCCATTGGTTTCCTCCTACAGGCCCGCCTTCTCAGGCTCTCCTCTGTCCACCGATGGCAAGATGATGGCCACATTATATGTATCAGTCTTAACTTCCCACTCTTTGAACTCCAGCAACACATTCTGTCTACACTGGATGACCCGGGCTTGATGTTGATGTCTGATCTTTGCAGAACCCCCCCAAACCCCCCACCCACCACCACTGTAATTGAGGATACAGTCAGGTTAGAATGATTCCAGATTACCAGTACTTCTCCCAAACTGAACTTACAGCCGCTATCTAGAACTCATGTACAAACTAATGTAATCATCACTTGAACTAGATTCTGTCTCCCTTAAAGGCCACAGCAAGTAGCGGACGGAAATACAGAACACATAATTATATCGACATAACAGTAAACATAAATGTTTGTAAAAATATAAAGAACAGTTAGCATGCAAAGCATATGTCCACAACTGAATGTGTGAATGGAAAGTAAAACAATTTACCGAGTCAGTGGATGCGCATACCAGCAAAGTTTGCTAGTTGCTTGCGAAATACGGTTGCTGAGTCAATTCCTGCTACTTCTAAATAAGAAAACTAATCTCAGGAGCAAGGTATGTCATTAATGTTGGTCACATGATTAATCAGCACTCGATCTGTGGCCTAACGCCTCATCCTCTGCAGCCGGTGACCGATTAGGGAAAAATCGCACCTCTTCATCGGAACCAGTTTTCAATCCTCGACGGACTCTAGTTATCGTTGGCATACAAACAGGCTTTAATTTGAAATAGTAAGCAATGCATTCTGGGAAAAAAAATAAAAACACATGCATGGCACTGATTTCACTAATAGACACAAGTTAAATAGCAGTTGCATTGTCTTAATGTAAATTGTTGAAAAGAAATAATGTTAATATCATGGGTTTAAAGGAGGTTTATACTGCAAATTTATAAATGGTCATTTGCATTCTTCTGGCTGTTAATTTTTTTCAGTTGGATTGACGATATTTTTGACATAAATTAGCTTCTAATATACACGCACAACAATACGTGACCCTGGTACTGTATTATATAAACAGTTTCTGAGTTTTTTCAGACGCTGCAGCACTCTCACGACCATCCCGACATTCTGTACAGAATATTATACACCACACACACACCCACCCTCCAACCCACCGAGCAGAACTCCACAGTCTGGAAGAGATTTCGAGGGTTTCTGGCTGAATCAAATGCGTTCACCCACAAGCCTCTGATAAAATTCCAGCTGTTAATTTCAAAACCAGTTGAGGTTTTTTTTTTTTTTTTTTTTTTCCATAAGCAGCCCGTCTAGCAAATCTTCCTCTTCCTAGAAAGCTGGGGGTGGCGGACATGAGAAGTAGAGGGACATCGCCATGATTAACTCCACCAAAAAAGCTGTAAGTCACATGAAAAGTGTAATTACGCCAACATTCGTTATGGTGGCTAATTGAGATTAGCATAGGTTACAGCACAACTTCTCCTTATTTTGTCTAAAACATCCACATCCTGATGAAATGTACCATGTGTGGGACATTAAACTTGGCACTTTTGTCCAGTAACCCAAACTGCATGTTTCCTATATTAAATCAATGATTACATCAGCAATAATAACCCTGTTTCAGGTAGCACTGCAATGAAGTATACTTAAAGGATTGTCATTACATGGCTTGGTAGACAGAGGCAGATAATATGAAAGCCAGACCTATATTTGAAGTGGAGTGGATCTGGGATGTCTCTCACACCTCCCACCTCCCACCTCCTAGCCAATTCAAAGAAATTAGGGGAACAAGCGGAAACGCGGGGACCCTGTCTTCTGAAGTTATGCTGGGGGAGTTCGGCTTCTGCTGAGCGAGCAATTTCTGTGGTCTGGGTCTGCCTGCAATGTTCCGCTCCCTCACACCTGGTTCTCCATTCAGGGACCATCCTCTTGTGGTCCAACTTTTCCATTTATTCAATCCTTTTCTCTTTACATTTTTTAAGGGAGGGGTGGTAACTAGGCTGTGTTACAGAAATGTTTTTAAAAATCTTTCAGGCTCAAGAGTGGAGGTCCGTAGAGTCCGTCTTTGTCATCGTACCCCTGTTCCTGGAAAGCAAAACAAATAGCCCAAATAATATCGAGTTGTTTGAAATCTGAAAAACATCAGAAGGCAATCGATGCAATCAAGTTGAAAAATCTTCTGTAAAATTTCTCTCTTTTGCAGTTTAGGGTCTTCCAGTTCTGCCCATTATTTTGGCATTTAAAAAAAATGGCTGGCTTTGTTGAACGCAGAGGCAGGACATCTGAGAAAGCAAAGATTGTTGGAATTTAATCTGCAGGCCTTGCACTTGGGACGGAAACTTTCTGACAACTGGGAGGACATGCAGGACCCCTCGTGGAGGTTTTGAGAGATATTTGTCGTGATATTTGGATGGGGGGAGGGTGCAAGGACACGGGGAACAAAAGAAACACTGGGATAATTTTGGTGAATACAGTTTCTGTGGATCTCATAACCAGCCAAGCAACGCTTCTCCTAACACCATCGAGCTGATATGATAACATGATGAAAGATGTTTGCAGGCTTGAGACCAGCCACGCCAAGATCCCCGCTGGCCATTGTATGTACCAGTTGTATTTGAGTGGTTTCCAAGCTACAACACAGCCCTGCCTCCACACTGTAGCCCATTGTTGATGCTCTAGACATCAGTCATACCCCCCCCCCCCACGCAATCATTTTCAACGGCTCGTTTTATCACGAATAGTAGCAAAGTATACCTCTCTGAATGGGCCCGAGAGGGAAGAAACATACTCTTTCATAGAGTGTGTGATTATTAAACAAGGAGTCGGACACTGCACTTTTGTCAGTGGTACTGCTTGATCCACATGAGGAAATCCTTTACAGAGATTAACTCCTCATAGTCACGTGATGTGGGGCAAACTGAAGGTGCTGCTGTGGACCATTCCATTGCTAATAAGCAACATCCACTGTACAAGCTGAGATTTACAACAAATGGATAAAACTGACTCCTCCAATTTTATAGCCGATTGCAGGCAAACTACTGAAATCTACAAAGAAACAATGATTGAATTCAAAAATCTAGCCAAGTGTTCCTTAATCACACTTCCTCACCTCATTTCACAACGTCATCAGCACCAGTGAAGAGCATCTGATTTGATTTTTCTGCCATCTAAGCTAATCTAAAATGCAGTGACATTTTTGTAAGCCACTAGCGATTGAAACCGCATCAGTTTAATGACTGTTTTCAATAAGTTCAATGGGAAGAGTGAAAAATACTGAGACTATTCCATCAGATGATAATCAATCACAGTGGACATGAGTTTCATGGATGGAACTTAAAGAATGTTCTGCGATTTTTCTCAGAAGTAATTTTTTATAAATAAAAGGAAATAGCTATTTGAGGATACCGAGAGGCTTGTCCCAAGGTTAGCATTTTTCAATACTGCCAACTCAACTTCCCTTCTCATGTCCTTCAGTCGTATTTCCGCTAGCAGATCACCGCAGCCCGAGAGTTCGCGTGCGTGCGGGGAGGATGCGGTTTCACGTGTCGACCTGACAGGCCTGCAGGCAATTTCTATAAAGCCTGCTCTGAGGTCACTGTGAGATCAGAAATTACGGTGTTGATAACCATTAGAAAGCAAAGCAACAGATGACATCAAGCACTGAGCTCCAACATGGGACTATCATCACCGTTATGGCATTGGTAAAATGTAGCAATTTAATGGACTGGGCTCATCCTTTATGTTAGACATGCTGCATATTTGACAGGGATTTCAGTCATAAAGCCCCATAAGTTTGATTTTTTTTTTTAAATCTGGCACGAGTGAAGAATACAGACATATATATCAATGTTTTATGAAGGTTCACCGCTTTAGGTCATTCTCCTCCTTTTCTTTGAGGAGGAGTTTCTTTGGAGCAGTTAAAGGGATGTTACCTGACACTAGACCTTCCACATTGAATGCCTAGTTACAGATTTAGGAAATGTGTTTGTACCAAACGCTTATAACCACAGAACCGTTATTGTGACATGCTTCAGATTTTGTATTGTGGCATTCATATTTCCTGTGGAAATATTAAGAGAAAAGCCTGTAACTTCACGGTGCTGGATTGATCGTCACCAATTAAAACACCTCACTCGGAGGAATGCCAGCTGTAGGGATCTTTGAGGAGAAGGGTTCATACTGCAGTGGGATAATGAGCCCATACACAGCTCAGTGCTTTGCTAGAACGATACGATGTTCTTTGGGACATTCTCAGATCACGCCGGGATTACATGGATCAACATGTCCTGCACAAACGTGTAGAATCCATGCCAGCTCGAGTGCACGTTGTTGTAAAAACAGACGAGGAACAAAAATGCTGAAATTCATGTACATTTTTTCAAAGACTGAACTTATACTAGAAAGCTTTGTAATGAAAATTTTGTATTTAATTAGATTATAGTGCAAAATAGAAGCATTTTCACTAGCAAACTCCACTAGTACCCAATTGTATGTGTACACCCACCCACACTCACTGCAACTTAATTTATGCTGATCTTTGTCTGCTTGTATTTTGTCCAGTTACTTGGAACACAACAGTTAAAGGGGATATGGAGGAAAAAAGCCAAACTCAATCTGGTTGGGGAATTTTAAGCACTAAAAAATCATTTCTGCAAGTTGGATTACAGTCTGGTGATGAACGGTTAAAGGTTTGAGTCAATATTTTTTATAGAACAGTTAATCCAGTAGGGAAAAACAAGGAGGAGGTACACACAAATTCTGTAGTTAACGCAATGACTTCTGTCATGGTAGAAATAAATGGATCTTCATATAGGCCATGCAGTGGACCACCCTGGTGGAGAGATCAGCTCACATTTGACTAGATTTTTATTCAGAAACTCTGTGAGTCCGTGCAGGCTTTGGTGTGGCCTGCTCTTCAGGCTGACGGTTGAGGATTACCAGTGATTTGTGGGCTTTAAATGTCCTCCCTATTCCTCAGGTGTTGATGCATCACTTGACATTGCAATTGTTACCATCATTTCACGTGAGCGCAGATGGTTTCCCAGGGAACTATGGGCTATGTTGGAGGCATGATGTCATTCTCATAATTCAAGCACCTTAAGATGTTTCAGCAGAAAGCGAACGCAGGAAGTACAACAGTCAAAGAACTTTAGACACTAGACCCTCTACTTTGTCCTGATGTCCTCCTAGTACGTTGGCCAGCTTTTACTCCCCAACACATGTGGTATGAATTATCGCGCTGGCGAAACCCCCAATCTGGAATCTTCCTTCAGTGGAAGTGGTCCAAGCAGACATTCACTCAATCGCAGCTGACAGTTCTTGGTGGAAAATTGGTGTTCAGTCATGCTGTAAAAACACTCAAGTTGAACCTGACTTAATCTGTCTTGGGGAAAACACATCGGTAGCTGAATGTCACTTGGACTGCTCCTGCTGCTCAAAGCCATCAACGGCAAATGAAGGTGAACTTTGTTCTCCTTAATTTTCTATGGATCGATTCAAAGTATCTCATGGTTAACCAGCAAACTCTTACCTTAACAAGCAAGACTGGATGAACGATCTCATTTGTAACTTTCATCAGCTGCAAGATAATGAAACACAAATGTGTTGCTTGTACTTGGGTAACATAATCTCAATCATGTTGATCTCATCTTCATGGATGAGTAATTGTCTGGTAATTCTCGAGTTAAGTGACAAAATGCAGTAGCATGGTAATAAAACTGCACTGACAACTGACAACCTGCACCCTATTCATGAGTCAAAATCCTCTGGGACTCGCTGTGACTCTAAAAAAGTCAGAATTTCATTTTACAAAAATCAATGTATAGAGTGCCAGGTGACATTCCCCACATTGTAACAAGCAGGTGCCGGCTTTTGTCAAAATGCTGGAATGGGCAGTCTTGTGTAAAGGCACCTCCGGAATCTCAGCTATCAGCAATCTGATTTGGCTTTTTGACAAAAAGACGGTTTTAACATTTAACTTCAAAATCTGATCCAGGAACAGAAACAATAGTACCTACCAAGATTCTCCAGTTACACAGCTGTTCTTTAAAATCAGTATCAACATTTGGCCATAGTGATATGCAAGGCTTTTAGCAAAAATTTCTTTACCGTTGTTTCAGACCAGACACAGCTCATGGCATTCCTTAACGTTCCTTCTGCTGTTTAAAAATTTATCCAGTTTAATCACAATGACATCATTAGTACTATGTTGTAATTATGTGCTGTGGAATTTCTGTCAACCGCACGAGTTCTTAAAACTTTGAACTTTCAACATCAAGCACAAGGGTTTTATTGCATTTTTGCTCTAAATATACTCAATTTATGGCACTATTTTAAATTTCAATATAAGCCATGGAAATTAAAAGCATATTAAATTAGTCCTTTTAGCATAATAAAGTAAGTGATAAAGTAAGGTAATTATTCCAATTAACCACAAGATCTGGAAAATGGAAGGTCATTCCAGTATTTTTTTATGCAAGGATCCAATATAAATTCATTTTAACGTCTTAAAAGATACGAGTAATACTTTCTGTAAGTAATCAACAGAATTGTGAGGTTTTTATATGCTGCAGACTTTCTGCTGAAAAGCACATTGCCATCACAGCAAGACAAACATATTGAAAACATCGTTAGAAGACCACTGATATTTAATTACCAGTGAGTAATTTGTTAAGCATTTTAAATTCACTTTCTGACTATAGCTTGTGGTTCTTCTAAGAAATGAGGTGAAAAGAGAGAACTTCAAGTGCAACGTGCATACAGACTTACATGTAAACACGCTTACATATCCAGACTGATACAGTAAGTCTCACTGGAGGTCAAACTGAATAATTCTGACATCAGTTCTGACCCTGAGCATGCTCTCTGCCCGTGTGTCTGTGCCTTATGGAGAGTAAGATGAGTTACGTGAAAAACACATTCCAATGTACCGTGTAAAATGTACGTCAGAAAGTCTTTAATGCATAATAACATCACAGGAAAAAAAAAAATCTGGACAAATTATACTTTTTACTTCAATTCCTCCAACATATTCAGCCATTCATTCATCCTCCCTAGTACAGAGTCACAGTGTCAGCCATTCATTCATCCTCCCTAGTACAGAGTCACAGTGTCAGCCATTTATTCATCCTCCCTAGTACAGAGTCACAGTGTCAGCCATTCATTCATCCTCCCTAGTACAGAGTCACAGTGATGCAGGATCCTTTCACAGGAAGAAACGGGAAGGCATCGGGGGATGTCCTGGATGGGATGCAACCTGTATAAATAAATAGTAATTAAAATATTTAAACTGATGACAAATTAGATTAATCAGCTGGGAGAAGTCCAGACATGCATGCATTCCTCTAAACTGGCCTGACAAATGCTTAAACAACATTGAGAAATCCTAAACAGCAGAAACATGGCTCAACATCCATCCCCAGTGGAATGCTCCCTGACTCTGCCAGTCACCAAAGGTCTTCTTAACATCAGGACATCTCGATTTCTTTCGTCTCATCCGTTAAAATGAATCACATTACGCAGCTCCCGACATTGACGCGTTCTCTCTCAGCATCCACAGGCATGATAGCAGGTTTTTGCATTGCCGTTAATAAAGCTTATATGACATATATTTTTCTAATACAAACACCAATGAATGTATTTAAATGTGAGCGCCTTAGATAAAAGGTAGGAAATGTTTTTAAAAATGATTTATAGGATTTATGGCCAATTAATTCAACATAACAGCAAAAAACAACAAAGTTTTGCTAAAATGAATCGAATGAAAAAGGATAACGAGATAAATTTGAATCAAAATAAAAATAAATAGCCCCTTCATCCCCCCTAGTGAATGACAGGTAAGGACTGTTATTTTCATCCCAGAACAGACGTCTAACAGAGTCCTGATTGATTTTCATGAGGGTCAAAGTTTGCTCTGTTGGCTGAACGACGGAGTCCTCCAGATGTGAAGAAGGGAAAAAATAGAAGTCTGATAGATGTAGCAGGACACAGAGCACTGAAGATGCTGTCAGATGGAGCCATGTGGACTTGCCACAATGGGGTGACATCAGAGGATGATCCCCTCTGTTCTCCAGTCCATCTGTTTGGTCTCTCAGGTTCACAGACCTTGGAGTCTAACCCCAGTTAATGATCATCCCAAGACCTGACTCCAATTGCCATTTCCTTCGTATTTCCCTTGTCTCGATGCCAAAATGTCTGACTTTTGTTCCATTCAATTGTTTTATCAGCCTCATAGCAAAACAGTTCTCATTCTGTGGAACCATTCTCATGTCGTACACTTCTGTTCACCATGCCGACATCTTTCCTGTTCCTGGACCTCTTCACACCATACGGAGACGGACTGAGAACATTAGCAGTGAAGATCTGGTGAATTAAAAGGTTTCAGACAGAACCCAAACATTTCAAATCCAGAGTGATTCAAATCAGGAAAGCAATGTTTTCAGGGTAAGGCCCACAGTCAGATGTAAGTGTGTTATATAGACTAGATATTTTTTTTGTTAAGAACTGCTGTTGTGTTATGTTAAAGAGACAAACCATTGACTCGTTTGTTAAAATGGTCACTATCTGATCCATTTAAATTTAGGTGGCACTCTACAAGCCCTCTGGGAGACCAAGGCCCTCCAGGGAATGCTGGTCATACCCCAGTCACACAGAGGTGTTTACATGCTGTCAGAGGTAAAACTCACAGGAATTATGGAGATCTGCTGGGCCCAGGGATGTTCAACAGCTCAGCCTGTGCTGATTCCGCATCTGTGCAGTGGATCAAGATTAGACCCACCTTCAATTTTTTCAAAAACCACCTACATGAACTACAGTGATGTAGTAAGAATAGAATTGCTATGTGTAATTACCTGGGAATATTATGCCAATCTGCCTTTAGATGCAGTCTTGTTTCATTATTTATATCCATTCTGGAGACATTATATGTCCCATTTGTGAGTCTTCATTAAAAGGGTTTTATTTGGATGGCAGGACTTTCTCATGTCATACCAGGACTTCACCAGCTCCTGGATGAGGAATGGCAGAAAGTCTCGCCAACTCCCTGAGTGTGACTTTCCAGTTCAAAGCTCAGGTGAAGACAGATACATTTTTGAAAGCTTCACAGTACAGTCTTGGCCACTCCTCGAGCTCTCTCTCCAATGACAAATGGAGAGTTCCCTTTCCAGACAATTCCTAAGCTGAGAAAGCATGAAGATATTTTTCCCCCAATTGACTTTACATTTTTCTTTCTACTGCGTTAAAGAAAACACAATTTACTTTGTTATTAAACTGTTCTAACGTGACCCTCCCCAGTAGAAGTGGCGGAAAGATGACGATGATTAAACTGGTGTTTCAAAGACGACTTATCGTTTTTCTGTGTCTTGGCTCTGTATTTATGTTACGTCATTTCACCAGACAGATTTTTCAACATGTTAACATGAAGAGAGGAAACAGGACACTTCATCACTTCTTAATAAGTATTATGCTTTTTCTAGCTCATTAAATTAAGTCGGCAAAGTAATATTCTTAGTGAAATATCTTCAATAGTCTTTAGAAAAGCCTTTAATGCACAACACACTATAGACTTACACAATAAAGGTCCAAAAACTAGAAGTAACGCAGTGTAAAATTTGTTTACAATGTATCAGCTTCAACAACAAAGACATAAGGACAACAATCATTTTAGACAACAGCAAGGATGAAAAACCGAAGAATGCATTGCAATTTCTTATTCATTAAAAAAACCTACTAAATTTGTTTTTGAGCCAGTTCCAGTTCACGACGGTACAACTGCTTGTCCCCTTAGATCGTCAAAACCTGTGGGCCTCAAGTTCAGCACCTCAAGTACAACACTGGCAACCTTACAGACTCAAATTCATCGTTAGCCGTGTCAGAGTAGCTTTACTGCATTTTCCTGCCTAGCTTCTCATGTCGCAGAGTGAACTGCAGGAGTTCGCCGTTTTTGAAAGTCTCTTTTACATTCTCTGTTCTGCTTTGTCATGCGATTCCTGCTTTGAGAACAAGTGAGTATTAGTCAGAGGAAAAAAGAATATTGATTATAGCGTGTGGTTTTTGATCTTCCTCATTCGATTTGCACTTGGTTCTGTTCCAAGAAAGCCTGGATTTTTTTATCCTCGTTAGAAGCTCACTAAAGTGGTTTTCCTACGTCCCTCTTTATTGCACCCCTGATTTTTACTGTTTGCATTTCATTCATGACTGCCTCCTCACATTAAACAAAGGCAGCAGCTCTGTTGACCAGAGAAACGGAAACCAGAAACGGATGTTTGTCTGTGGTGTAGGATTAAAGGTTTCTTATTTGTTGAGGTTGAATGAACTGAATGCTACATGGATAAAGGCTCGACATATGCGAGCTGAAAATTAAACCGAGCTGTGCCATTCAGTCACTGCTCACCATGACAAGGTACTGGTGAAGCAAACAGTCAATTGGTTGGTGTTCTCATCATGGAGCTGAGAAGGGGAAAGTCACTCCTTTATTTATATTGTAGAGCTGGCTGTTCATAAGGATCTCATGAGCAACGGTATAATGGCGGAAAGCAGACGTAAAAAAAAGCACAAACAGCCTCTGTTTACTGGTACTTATGTATGTTTCTTTTATATGTTTATCTCCTAGAAGACCACAATCTAAATAGTTTGATCAGTACAACATTGTTAAAAAAAAAAACACAACCCAGACTCAACTATACTGAATATAAATAAACACGGTTCTCACCCCTAATCTGTTAGCCAACAGACCCTGTTAAGCTTAACTTTTCTGTTTCAGGCTAAGAGGATTCATATTTCCAGCGGATTAGTGCATTTTATTTGCAGGATGGTACATTATTCACTGTGAGTCTCTGGGGAGTAAGTCTTTGGTGGAGCTAAAGTTATACGCTAGGCATCCAGTCATACAAATGTGGAAAAATGGAAAGTTATGCGCACACGGCTAAGTAAATAATATGAGTTGCGCTGGTCCACAAAACTTTATCTTTTCCATTGTAGTCCTCAGTTTTTAAACTACTGTGCGTAAGAGATTTCCACTTCATTTTTTTTTTTTTTAAAAAAAAAGATTGGTTGGAAACTTTCATCGTAACCTACTGTTGCATGTCAGAAAAACGTTCGTTTTCCACCGTCTCCTAACATCACGGCCGAATCGCCTTGGAGTGCATCAAAATGTTGGGGTGAGATGCTCTCGACACTAGTGACGGACGTCGAGGTCAGCGAATGACGGATACATTCACCAGTGCTTGTTGAAGAACTCCCAAAAAGCTACGAAATGTATTGCCAGTTTGAATTTAGAGAACTCATAACTAAACTGGAATGAGCTTAAAGAGGGACAGGGCAATTAATATGGTTAATAACTTTAATTATGTATATTTTTATTCAAGTTATGAAAACATGCAATAATTAACAAGACGGGAAAAGTTTTTGACCTTTGACCTTCGTTTAAAATAATAAATACAGTATTCCAATGGAGCCCACTGAGTGGTTTGATTTTTAGGAAAGTTGGACCATTACGTGGGACAAGAGATGAATTTGACACTGCACTCAGTACTTTTAAAAAGAATGCTAAGACTTATGGGCAGGTTTATATTGACTTATTATAAATCATTGAAATCTGAAATTCAGCATTGCACGCAAGATACACAGCTGTATATGTGATATTCATGAGGAAAAACTAATGAAAACATTTGGCTAACAATATTTATGTTGGTGAAGACATGAAGGTGGAGTTCTAAGCAGCCAGGGGTTCGTTTCCCTCCTCTAACAAGGGGTATTTATTAACAAAATGAAATATTTCCGCAGTCGTCAAGTCTGTGTTTTGAACATGCGTTACACAAATTCACTGGGTGGGTTTTTCCTTGTGACTCAATGCCCCGGGCTGAGCCTCGGTGTAGAAGGCACAGCACTGCAGGACTCTTAGTCCCATTTGCCTTTGTTCACAGATGTTGCACTCAGCATATTTGATCTCCTGTGGTCACACACCCAGCTTTTAACCGGCTCCACAAAGATCTGGAAGATCTGCTGATTGTCGCAGTCCCTTCCGAGCTCTTGAAAAATCACTGTGGGACAATCAGCCACATGACCAGCTGGGGTCACACAACATGCGGCCAAGGTAGACGCATGCAATTTGGCTTCTCCATACTGCTTTAACCGTATAGCTGCGATATAATTACCTGGCTAGCCTCCCATAGCTAATGGTCTGAAGAATTTCTGCTGATAAATAAAACTCTGGTATCTGATGAAGCAAGACGAGTCCCCATTTCCCTCTCATTCTGCAGAAACGCACAAATCAGGTGACTTCTGTTCATACTTTTCTTTAAAGGATTTCAAATTTTGGTTATTTTTCAAGGTTATTTTTTTTGATTATAGCAACACATACATGAAGAACTGGGCCTCAAGAAAGGCAATTATATTTTTTTGTATTCATAATTTGTAATTCATAAATACTAAATACTAATAAATCATACTACTACCCACAGTTAAATACAGAAAAAACACGTCATTTTCATCGATGTTCAAGATACAGTTCCATGCCCTAAATAATTTTGTCTTAAGTGACGAAGCCTGATTTTCACAGGCAGACACAGTTTTATGCATTTTGATGTAATTCTGCTAGCTACTAGCCGCTTATTCATGTAAGTTGTTTAAAATGGAGGAACCGGAACAAGACCAATAACAGCAATAATAATAAAAAAAACTTTTAAAAACAAGATTACACAGCTGTGAATTTAACCAATTGCAGAAGACGACCCAGAAAGACCTACGGAGAGAATGTGCACCTTTGATTTTCTGCTCAGCGTACTTACCTGTAATGCAGTACACTTCCCACATACACAGCTCGGTGATGAGTCACTGATTCCGTCCTTTCCTAAGCACTTACGATTAAGGACATTTGAAAAAGACATCCTAATCCCAGCCATTTTTCAGGGAACATGAACACAGTCTGGAAGATCTCCACCAACGTTTATCTAATGGTTAGAAGCACATTTGCGGCCAGAGAGTAGAGTGTCGTTGAGTTTCTTTGAGGACACATGGCGTGGAGGGCGGTAGCTGGAACCTCATGGTTTGCAGACAAAGGGCTCACAGTGTCTTGGTGGGCTTTCGATCCCTGAAGACTACGGCTCCTTTTGCAGTGCTCACAAGATTTTCCCCTAAAATGGCTACCTGAAACAGCCGGCCTTACGGTTGTGTGAAATTACCCATCCTAGTGTTCGAGCTCTCCCTGCAGAGGCATCACAATGCGTGTGTATTAGACACGTCTCTCTGCATGAATAGTCAGCTGTAATTTTATGGAACCTCTGCATTCATAATTTCACAGTTCCTCTCTTAGACCCAATAAAATTAATAAAACAGTGAGCTCCTCCTGTTCAACAGCACCTCAAAACTATAATCAGTTTATCAGTGACAACAAAATGGGAAATGGGTTACAGTTCACATGATATGAGCTAAGGCTACTTCACCATATAAACCATCGTCCTGATTTAGTTAGTTATTTTTGTTACCTCAAATACCAAAACATTTAGCCAAAATCTAAACTCAATACCATACACATTAAACATTAAAAAAAAATTCAAACAAACATTACCTTTGTTATTCATAAATGTATCGATAATTTTTATACTAAAACAGTTACTCAAAAAAAAAAAAAAAAACTTTGATGTGAATCGACAACGTTAATTTTGATGGGACAAAAATCTTGTCACTTCAAAACCACTGCTTCGCTCTAAATGAATCATGTCATTCAATTTATCTCCAAATAACAAGTCATAATGAGTAATAATGAGTCATAACGAGTAATGACGAGCAGCAGGCCTATTTAACAGGTTTATTCATATTCCCCGATTCAGATAACGCCTGACCTCCGGGTCGTAAAAAAAAAAATATCATCCATGCAGGCACACTGAAGTTTACCATGTAGAAGTTGAACGTGAAAAACGCTAACAACAGAAAGAGGAAACAGCGCATTCCTGGAAAAAAGACATGCCCTTAACCATAATCTCTTTCAGCCGTGGTAGAAAAAAAATAGGTAAATAATATGTGTGCATAAGATGAACATCTTCTCCAGTGACCCATAGACATGGAAACTTTTATGCGATGCTCATAAAATCCAGCAGGCTACTTCATAAACGCCGTCCTTGTCTAACCTGCGTCACTCATTCCGAAGATGGAGACCCAAAGGACCTACAGTACTGTGCAAAAGTCTTGAGCCGCCCCTCATTTCTTCAAATGCTTCCAAAAGCCAGACTGTCTTGTATCTTTTTAATGTAGTCTTGAGGAATAGTTCTCCAGGCTTCCTGAAGGACTTTCAGAGTTTTTGGCTCTCACTTTCAGTCCAGTCTCTGTACCTGACCGGTTTCAGAGGGATGTTCTTTGTTTGTTAAGCCACACAGTGACCCACGTATGAATCATTCAAGCATGATGAAGCCATCTAACTTAAGGCATGAACCAGGGAAGAAACGGGTGCAGATGATTACAGATGATCAGGTGATTTTGCAATAAATCACTCTACCTATTGTCCCATTTTCCTAGCAAAATACAAAGAAATGAGGGGTGGCTCAAGACTTTTGCATCGTACTGAATGTTGTGGATGAATGAATCTCACGTGTGCTGATTGTTGGGTCTTACGCTACACGTTACGGCCAGATTACTTATTGACAAGTCTTTCTTTTACTTACTATAGTTTCCAGGCTCGGGTAGGAATAAGGGAGTTGTGTGTAAGGACAGAAACAATTTGGCTAGGGGTTATTTCATTTGGACAGCTCATGGGATTAAGGGAAGTTGAGGCAGGTTCACAAACAGGAGAAACACACAGAACTGCAGCAGGGGCAGGACACTGAGGCTCCGTCCACAGGAGAAGGCCGAGTGGACAGAGTCAGCCACAACATTAACATTTACACAGTCTGGATGGCCTGGGCTATCCACAGGCTCGCTCACTGCGTGGCTGACTCATTTCGCTTAAACCCCGTGATACACTTCCAATAAATTAAAATGCTACAAAATTGGCAAACAAAACACTTGCATGCCAAATTTACAGAGCTTAGATTCTCTTTCTGCCAGCGTTCTTTCTCCATAAATATTGAAATTTATTTATGTCTCTGCCCATAAAAGCATCTACCCACTTCAAACACAGCAGTTTAATGAAACGTGACAATTTCCCTCCCCAAAATATTTCAGTTTGTTTACAACAACGTCACCTTTGTGTACTTCTGTCCACTGCCCTGTCATGAAAGTCAAAGGTTCTCTGTGCCGAGGTTTAAATGGGCGCCGTCCTCATCACTTGACTGCATCTGATGTTTCCAAGAGCAGTCGTTTCCAATGGCATTGAACTAGAACCCTCCCCAAAAATCATGGCCCAATCACCAGCAAAACAACTGAAACTCCAGAAACAACAGTGTGACTTTGTACAACAACGTTTTTTGCCGGAAACGCCAACTAATTTTCATAAAAGGATGGTGATTGAAAGAAATGCTACCTGGCCAAAGTTAGTTCAGTTTTTTGGCTGCAGTGGTCCGGTGACAAGAAGGCCAAGGGACCTGAACCACCATCCAATGCTATTGTTTATTATTATTATTAGCGCTTTAATTCACAGCATTGCATATTGTACTCATGACTGAATATTAAATTTGTTATACTGCAGTCTGTACTAAAGTCATATCATAACTGCAGCTGTTTTGCTTATTCAGAAAAAACATCAGATCTCTGTCATGTTTAACAAAACATCATTGTAAATGTCAGCTTCGAAACAAAAGCCAATGAAATGATTTATAAACAATTTACTTCAACAGTCTGTTCTTTGTAGCAAATCATACCACACACTATGCAGGGTGTCCAGTTTAAGACAAACTGTAGCAGCATCCTACTCAAAATAGGCCTACAAAATAAAAATCATGAAGATTTCTTTCTGTTTGACAATTTATTTAATGTGTGTTGTAAATATTCAAGTCTTGTGATTTGACAGTTCACAGTCAGAAAATCTGTTACTGTCTAACAAACCGATTAAACGAGAATGGTCCAATATCAACACAGGTACAAGACAAGCAACACCCAACAAACTCAAAACCGCATGCAAATCACTGACCGCACAAACACACACCACATTATTAAACAGAAATAGATGACTGGCTTTCACATAAACTGTGAAGTTCCCATGCCACCTGACTATACTCCAAAATCCTCTTGTTTGACTACCTGCTGTGTTTACTACTTTGGGTGTTATAACTGGTATTTATCAAATCCAAGCTGCATAAAACACTTTAGACTGGCTTTAAACACTCGTTTTGGACATCTTATAGTGCTGGGGGCATGTTTGGTAAGTTAAAAAGCCCCTGATAGGCAAACATTTTTACTCTTCTTCTTGGGTGGTGAGGGGAGGAGTGCAGAAACAGATTGTCTATTGAAATAACTCCAACTGGTGGTCTGGAGGGAAACTGCAACATCTAATCAGATGATTAGTTTGGAAAGGCTGTTGTCAATAGGTGAAAGTTTGTGATAAATGATTTAGAAACTTCCAGAAAAGGAGCAGACACATTACAGGCTCACTCTGTATTTCTGTTGCATTCTCTGTGTTTAATTTTTTACTGACAAAGCATGCGGTTATCATAGGAAGTGTCTGATCTAAATCTGAATTCTATGCGGGAATTTTTCAATTAACTGTTTCAGTCTTAGGTCAGCTACTTATGCCATCACACCTCAGTCCAAGTAATAAAGTAATAAGAGAGGACTGACTAATTCACTCAGACAGCCAGGTAGGAGCCCTTAAAGTAAACTCTGAGCCAAAGAATGTCCCCGCTACTGTTTGCATAAGCCTTCCCATGCTGCAAAAACCACTGTCTCTTGGTCTGGCTTCAACCTATGGAAAGACTATTAAAATTGGTTTCCATCTATTATTTGGTTATTGCCTTAGCATAGTTTGTTTTTTTTTTTCCAAATCAACATTTTAGTTTTGCTGGTTGTCAGACTTATTTATACATGTGCTTATACACCTGCACAAAGGTTCACAAGGTTACCTTCCTGAGATTCCACCACAGGGATGCAGGTTTGGGTCCCAGGCGATAGCCCTGCTGTGTTATCTAGAAAACACGCCCAGCTGTGTAAATATCAAAGCTGCGAAATCTTGGTGCTTTATCGCTCCTTTCCGCCACCGTTATTTCACTTGTCCTGCTCACCACTTCTCAGTGTGTGATGTACGTTGTTCTGCCGATCGTTCCCACAAAAGTTTTGACCCAAAGACCTAAGGGCATTCTTTTACCATCCTGTCACCAGTTAGGCTTTCCCCTTTTGTGGGAAAATGGAATGATTATTGAACCATTGAGCCCACACCCCTTTGTGTCAGGCAGTAGACATGCATAATGGTTAATAAGACAAGTTCCAGGAACCTACGGCTTCTCTAAAAAAAAAAATCAAGTAAGACTTGGTGTAAAAGTCCAACGCTGTCTTTCAAAAGATCCCGGTGCCGAAATAACTGCTGAAATTCGTACATTTGTGCATTCTTTCCGTGACAGCCGCCAACGACGTGCCGTCTGTTTCTCAACAATGGAGGAATGCGCCGTTCCCACAAGCAAACAGCCAGGACTGAGAAAATCTACCTTAGTCCGCCTCCCCGTTTTGGTCATGGCAGAACGGTAATGATAAAAGCATCTGCGGACGCGCTCGTCGGTGCGCTAACACCACGCGGACGCCAAAGTCGTCGGCTCACTTCTCTGCTATTTTTGGTTGCTCCAATATGAGCTCTTACTGGAATGAGTGTGGAAAAATGTCGTGAGAAACCCTCTCTATTTGCCAGTGCATTTTATGCTTTTCCCATCCATAAATGTGATAAGGTGACTGGACCGAAAAACCCATAAAAAGAGAGCGGCCTGCCGTTTACGATCCCGTCCTTCTTCTGAATTAGTGGTGTTCGCCTACACCGCTACCGCACAGGCCATCACCGTTTCACGGAATCGAGCTCATCCAAGAGTGACAAGAGAAGCCAACAAAGACAGGCTCCCCATCCGATTCAGCCCGCTACCTTACCTTGGCGCATGTGATGCTAATAAATCAACATCTTCATTTTGAATTTGCCTCACTGTTGACGTTCACAAGACACAAGCTCCTCCATCCATCTATTTCATACAAATAATTAGGAGTACACTGTGTACCAGTTTTTAATTCCAGCATGAGGTTGGCCTATTTCACAATCTCCCGACAGCAAGATGGATGTATTTAGGCAGAAGAAGTGAACGACAAATGGACTGGGTAGATTTACATTGGCAGTTTATATCAGAAACTCCATGTTCATTAGGCTTTGCGGCAGTGGAACGGGGGACAGGGAATGCTCACTAAATTAATAGCTCGTGCTTGATGTATTTTCATTGACTTGAATTTTGCTTTATTTTTCTGTCCTCGGGTGATTAGGCTGGCCTTATACTTAAGAGGTCACCTGCCAGCGTTGTGCCAGGAGCTAGTTTTTTGACCAAATGGTCACAGACTCACCTCCCAGAGTAGCTCAGCAGTCGTACCCCTGAACAAATGGCACCAAACTGCTTCCGCATCAGTCATCTGGCCAGCTGTGCAAACACCTAGACGGTTTCATGCCGTGGACGTTGCCTTGGAGAAAATGACGCGTTGAGCAGCCGTCATGGGAACGTTCGTTTGTTTCAAAATATAGAGGGACTATCAATACATAGAGAGATGTTATGATGTACCAGGCAGCAGTCACCGCAGTAAATAGCAAACTGGATGAAAAAATAAATAGACAAAGACTCAGGGTAGATAGCTGAATACCCTTCACGGAGAGGGTTAATCAGTCTGATTCTCTGCTACTTTTGGAGTGAGAGTTGAAAGATCTCCATACAGCGATTGTGATCTGAGGTTGATTAGCCAAAGAAATTGTACATCGAGTTTAATAATGTGCTTTGGATTGTAATTAGACAGCAATCAGGAAGAACGTTGAGCGTAATTTGAGTGAAAATTTGGCACTTACAGAACTCTAGGAACTTGTTTCAGTACTGCAGTCTGCTCCAGTTGTCATTTTTTATAGCTTTTCACCCTTCTGAAAATAAACATTTAATCTGGACTCACACTGATATTAAAATCTGTCGAATACCAGGACAGAAGAGATAGCAGCTAAAATGTTTTAACAGGATTTTGCCCCATTGGTTTTTTTTTGTGTTATGGAGTGCTCTGCTCCTCATAGAAAAAACAGAAGTGCCATTCATCAGGTTCTGTTGTCAGGTCTCTTCTTATAAGGAAAAGTTCTCTGGGGTGGTCTGTCCATTGGTACGTAGGACACGATACAGGAATTACACTCTGCCTCTGAACACTCAGCAAGTTAATAGCCATTCATGCTCTCAGAGATCAGTGCTGAACAGGTCACTGGAAAAGCTAGACATTTCCTTGATGTTCAGGTGTCACAGCAAGCAAAAAAGGAAGCATTTACGTGTGAAACAGCAATCAGCAGCAACGTGTGTGTGGTTAATTCAAATAAAGGGAACTTAGGCCTACCACCACGCTTGGGGAGGTACCCTTTCACCATCATCGTTCATTTTCACATTGGCTCATGCAGCTGCATGTTGGAGCTAAAGTAAGGCTATTGAAGTCAAATGGAATTTAAAAGAAAAGTTCTAGTGTCAATTTATATGAGCAAGTCCCTTTCTTTCAGAGAAACATATGCAGTATTATATGGTTATGTCTTAGATAACACAAACGGGGTGATGAACGGTAATCAGCACTTGTTGCCACTGTTACTTCCTATGAAATTTGATGCCCATCAGTTTTGATAGTCATTGTAAGATGGCTTCGGGGTGAAGGCAGACTCCAGACTCATGCACCTGTTGACAAACTCTCCTAAAATAAACCCTTCCCACCTTCTCCTCCCCCTACTGGAGATGCTGGTCCACACTGCCTTTCTCATTCATAAGAGACCCACTGAAGGTCTTTGAAGTGGTTCTTAGGATCCTTTGCAATGTAAATGTCAATCACATTGCGTATTGGAACTGTGACAAAAGATTCCAGAGTTAAAAGCAGTCATGCTGAGCATGACGTGATGTCTTGGAGATATGGGAACAAAACACCATTATCGGTAAAACATATCCCATTGCTGTTGATCTAGCTGTTCCCATAAGTCACCTTATGATGCTTTTCACTGTTGACAAGTTTCCAAATGGTGGGATAGTTTGTGGCAGGATTTTTAGGGATCATCACAAGACCTGGGGGTGAAATGGAGGGGCTTCAAGGATCCAAATGGACCTTTAAGTGAATCCTCTTAGCGCACTGTTGATCTTTATCAGTGCGTAATCTGGCTTTGTGGACGATATCCAACTGGACCCAGGCTAAGAAGTCACATAGCTACAAAAAAATTTCACCCCCATGACCTTTTGCTGCTAACTCACAGGATGACAGTTCATCCACAGTGCAGTTTACGGGCAGCTGGTTCATTTAGCCACGGCTCGATCTCCAAAAAACCACACTGTCCTGCCTCTAAAGAAAGGAACTGAGGAAAATTATTCAAATATAACTTTCAAATCATGGCCTATCCCTTAACCTGACTAGATATTGTTCTAGTTAATACTAGTTCTAATTAAAAAGCTGTGTAGCACACAGCTTAGCCATTGGCCTTTGGAAACACGTTAACGTTCCTGTATCTAAAAGATCTCAGTCGGAAGCCATTCTCCTACGTCTGCGATTCTTCTCACACAGTCTAGCAGTGATAAGCCAGGAAGTATGCCTTAATTGCATTTTGTTTGATTAGCATTATTCTACTACCATAGTCACATATGAAGGTGGGGGTAAAATAACACGACAAACGTTACAATGAGCGTATCTTGGTAAACAAATTCAAATTTCCTTTTGTGTACGCACCATCAGTCTCCAAGATTTATGTCTTGGAAATGGGAGAATTTTAACTTGACGTCGTATAGGAGTGGTGCAGGACAGGAGCACAATCGAGTTAACGTCACGGCACGAGTGACAGCTCAGATGGGATTGGGTGGCTAGCAGGACCACCTGTTGGTGGAAGTTGGTGGGGGGGCAGGTGGGTTAGGAAATCTGGTTCCAAAGATATCCGTGCTGTGCGCGGCGGATTTTGCTTGTGGTTTAAAAACGCCTGAGTGTCTGACTGACAACCTGTAGGTGTCTTGGTAAAAGCGACAGACATAGTAGACCAGAGAGAGAAGATTCATTGTTCTTTTGCCGTTATTTGTGATGCTATGTGCATAATCCAGGCTTATTTATGTCCTGTCACTCCCATGAAATTTGTGGCTTTGGGTTAGGGAGTGAAGTATTAGCACATTTTATCATCTGTTCCATTGTTAAATGGCAGTTTTTTTTTGTTGTATTTCAGATGTGTACAAGGGACTGAGGGTTAGTGTACATTCATTTATAATATGTTGTTATCCTCATCTTTCTCTGATCTGCTAAGCTATTCAAGGCCATTTTAATATAGTGGAAAACCATTATATTGACATTAGGGGTTTGTCTTTTTAAAATCCCGCTTATTTTCCGTGCTTTTTTGGCGGTTACCCAACGTCACGGAGGCAAATACGAACTTTAAAGTGGGAATAAAATGTTCCAGCGGTCTGAAGAAAACAAAAATCTCACATCGTGAGGAAGACAAATGGAATATGTCCGACTGCCTGAAACACACGTCGCCAGGGGGACGGCCAACGAACGTCAAAACCGGGCAGTTTAAAAGGCACATGAATGCTCTGACGTGAAATGCGATGCATTATGGCAACAAATCGAGCAGTACGGCATTTTAGCAGTCATTTGCTCACGACCGTGAGTTTCTGAAAACTGATATTGTGGAGCAGAAACTGATCTTTTCCCCAGGAGACTGGAAATCCATACCAAAACAGAAGAAAGGTCAGGATTTCTGCAAAGATAATTAAATCCTCTTGGGGCATCTCTGGTGTCTTGTAAAATCCTCACCTATCAGTTGCCTTGCCATCAGTTAGCACAAATACATTGTGACCCATTTTATCTGACATATGGAAAACTTCTAATCCTAACCACTGCACATGCATTTTTTAGTGGAAAATTTTTTTATTTGAATCAAAAATGAAGGTGTCAACTCCAAAGCTGGCGATGTAAAAGCAGCTGGACACAGGCCACATATTGAAGGTACAACAGCCTGCAGAAACACTGAAACGTGTGCCAGTTTGCACAAAGTGGAAAATTGTCAAATTAATTCAGCCTGTCTATACTTGGACCCTGGAAACTTCTGGTTGTTCTTGGACCTTATGAAACATAGTGAAAAGCAGCATTGGACATGATGGAAACCAAACTTTTGGTATCTTTGATCTTGAGGCAGGCAGGCTGGCATAGGCACAGCACAGACCTCGTGTCCCTGCCACTGTGCTTGATTTAAAAGAGTAGGCGTTCTGCCAGGCCACACACACACACACACACACACACACACACACACACACACACAAACAAAAGTTTACCCATCACATCTCAGCGTTGTTAGGCCTAAAATTTGGGTAGGCTCAGTCACCAATAAAGTTGTTTTTCCTTAGTGGAGCCTTAGCACATCTGTGAGACCTATCTGAACGATCTCAGTTAGGCACAAGCAAAATTTGAAAATCAGACAGCCATTTCAAACATTGGAACAGCATGGAAATTCACAAATAAAGCCAGGTGATCAATAGGGCAGTTTTATTGAAAACCTTCATTGGAACAAAGTTAAAGCAGCTCTTAAACACATTCTTCTTGAACAAGAGAAGCCAGCATCAATAAAAAACAACTCCTCCCATTCCTCATTTCCATGTTCAGAGATATTCCACGCTGTATCCAAACGACCCGTCTTAAAAATCACAGGCTCCTACCCACTCTTTCCTCCTGTTTTGCTTTGTCGCAGTAGCATCGCCATAAATCGTGTTTACAATTCTGTCAGTGGGAAAAAAAATGACTGATTAGGCTAAACACTTCAATAACAACCAAGCAGCCAAAAGACCCTTAACATTAGCATATGGAAATATCCTGAGGTAGCAAAAAAAATAATCATTTGAGGCATAAGCATGAAAAAGAACTCGGCAGTCTACCAGACTGAACTTCATCTTCCCGATTTTCAGTATTACAACACGATTAATTAGCACCAAAGCCAGGTTTTCCTTCACTCATTAATCAATTTGCTTTGGAGTTCATACTTGCACAGGTGGCCGCCATGCCTTACCACCATCCAACGACAACAGTGAAGTTACCTTCCCTCCCAGGTTCGTCAAGGCTTACTGTCCAGCAGCCAGATCTACAGGCACTGATCTTACGATTCTGTGACTGCCATCTCTCAATCTTGGTCGCGTGGCAAATGGGGCTCGCGGTGCAGGGGTTGCCGTTCCACTGCCATGCACATAAGTTGCCACTAGATGGCAAAGAAGTAGGAGGTTTTTTTTTGTTAAATACTTTCAGCAGATGGAGAGACCTTTCAGAATTTAGACTTTGAATTGTGGGCATTACTGACAAATAAATTCACCGCGTTCTGAAAGTTATGGCGACATTAAGCTCCTCTGTGACCCTTGGTTCTCACCAAGGTTTTAAACATAGCTCTTCCCAACAGTTCAGTACAGAGCAATGTCCATACATGCCCCTAGTTTGTCAGGCCATTTCCTCATTGTTATTCCGGCTTGAAACCCTGGTCCAGGAATGTGGATTTTTCCTACCAACTGAGGGATTCCCTGCTTAGTCAGAGCCAAAGTCTGGCCACAAGACTTCTGTTAGGAAACCATCTTAAAGTACTCCCTCAGCCCATAAATGGAAAGAGACCGGAGATGGCAGGCAGGGGTGACCTTCTAATTCCAGTATTCCCTTGATGTTTGGAGTAACACATGTTGGAGTTGTTCTATGAAGTTAATCAATAATGGTCACGGACGCGAGCATTAGAATATCATAGATGATTCTGCTGAAATGTTTAATAAAACCAAATCAACCAGTGCTTGCAATGGTTACATTTTGTGGAGAAGCATCAGGTGTAAATGCTAACAAGCTAGGCATCTATCCAAACCGTGGCATGTTACGGTCAGGGTAGGGCACATTTTTCCCCTGGATAAATGTTCTTGACCCAATTTGGTTTATGATCATAAAATATTACGCAAGTCTCCATGGATGACAAGGCAAGGCATTTTTTAGACAAAAAAACAATTCCTTTATAATGTGCAGTTTCTGACATTTTTTCCCACTTATGCTAACAGTTCCACAGGAAGACAAAAATGGCAGATATAATCTCCCTTCTGCAAAATTTTGTTGGGGCTTCTTTCAATAAAGTGTCTTGGGACATTGGTGCAAGAGGAAATATGGAGAAGCACCAGACATGCTGCATTTATTTTCTGAAAGTTTCATGACACTGTAATAGTACTACACCAAACGAGCACACAATGTGGAAGAGGCTTCTACAAAGCACCCAGTTCTCATGATCCAATGAGGCGAACACAAAAGCACCAAAACAATGCCTGTAGTCTTGTTGTTTCTGAGATGACACTTAATAAAACTCCGCTGCTCATTGGTCTCTGACTGTATGTAACGTTCAACATTTTGCCAGCCTTCGGTTCTACAGTACTTCTGGGACCCAAAGAGGCCAAGAGGTCTGGAGCACTGGACATATGGTTCCGAGAAGATCTGGAAGCTCCACAATGGGACATTGCTCTACTCGTTCGAGTTTCACAAGAACGTAGCTAACCCTGGACAAGGGTCACCTTTTGGCTGAGGGAGTGTATTTTGAAGGAAGCAAAATAATGACTCAATTGTTCCTGATGGGTAAGGACTGCATCTTTGGTATTAATTAAAGGATCTAATTTATTTACCAATGCACTTTGCTTTGTTGACTTGAAATTAGAGCATCATGTTTTTTTGGTAACAACCAACCCATTTTCTGCTTTGAATTTACCATCTTACTGTATATTCATCTATTTGGAATGTTCTGGAATATCTCTTGGACAACATCAAGTAATATGTCTTTGTGCAGCATTAGCCTTGCAGTTAAAACAATTATCTAGACTTGGGAAATCATGTTTTTTTCAGTGGTATCGGCCAGCTCTTGGTGTCAGACAAACATACAAGGCAATGACATAATTTGAAAATATGGAGGATTCAGAATGCTAGACTGCCAGAAACCAAATTACTTTAACAAGTGGTATTTATAATCAATCAACAACAATAATAACATTCAGAAAGATCTGACTAATTTTCGAATAGAAAATATTCGCTGTATTGAGATTTATAGGATTTCATATAAAGACTATACATACCACTAAGCATTATCCTTCTGGTTTAGATTATGCTGATGTGTAGAAATATTTTTGGTATCCCTCAAATACAAACCAGAACCACTTGGTCCATGGAGTTTCACATGCTGGTCATACGTGTTGTTCACCAGAATTAGCGGTTTTGGAGAAGGAGAGCATCCCTAACGATGGTAGCTTACCACTATACAAATAAAATGTCTGCTCAAGTTGATTCCCTGGGGGATAAAATTCGGCAGTTCAGACATCAGAAAGCATGCTTTGTCGGGCTACGTTCAAACACCCATGGGAGACCCAATTTGAGACTTTCCATTGATGCGGCCAATCTATGGGATCCTGCAAGTTTGCTGACAGTCTCTGTGGCTACTGGAAATCCCGTTTTTCCCAGAAAATAAAGAGGCTTAAACCTCATCTTACTGGCAGAGAGTCCTTCTTCATTAATGTGAAAATGAAAAGGGATGCTTGTGTGGTTGCATCCGTGGCTCAGACACCCAAATGCATGCAGTGGCCTGCAGAGAAGAATGAGAACACTGAGGTGAACGACTTGGAGACCGCCTGCATCAGTCAGTAAGTTAGTCTGACCTGTGGTTCGCTTGGACAAAACAGGAGAAACACACACTACTAACATATAGTTATTTCAAGGTCACGTTCACCAACTCCACGATACCAACTACCCGCTGACTTTACTTGTATATTTTTTTTGAGACAGCACACTAGACTGAAGCCTAACGTTCACACGTACATCACCTAATATAACTTTAAGCACAAAGTCAAGTTGAATTTAAACATTAGTGCAACAATTTTGGACAGGAGACCTTCCAGTTATATTGAAAAAAGAACCACGTTGTCATACCAAAACTAAATTGCTTCTGGATTCACTTGGATGACACGTTCTGGGCAAATATTCGTTGGATCGTATAAATTATACCATGTTTAAATTGAGTAGTAAAATGAAGGCTTACAATGTGACGTCTTTGTTTGTTGGCTTGTTTGTTTGTGAGCGGTGCCTGGTTACGTGACTGCTAACACACAAAATACACTGTGACACGTGTTTTCCGACTCAAAAAAAAAAAAAAAAACCCCTCTGTTACCCTTTAGACACTTTTTAATGTGGCCTCTCTCATCATCTCATCATCTAACAGTGGCAGTAACAGTCGTCTAGGAACATCCATCAAGTGCATCCATCAACATCTGTCCATTTGCCCCCTGTCCCTGATTCCTGTTCAGTTTACATGTTTATGAAACAGGGAGAGGCTGACGGATTAAACAGCCACAGTAGTGCCGTCCATTTTAACCTTATTCTGGCGTAAACTTGATATGTCATCTTTTCCTGCTTGAGAGAAGAAGCTTCTGTGTCCCCCGTACATATTTCTCCTAATAGCATTACATTCTGGCCAGACTGGGACATTCTTTAAATGTATGTAATTTATGCTATTTTCCTGTTAAAACAATTGCAGGGCCCAAAGAGTGGGGAGGGCCGGGATTCGATTGCTCCTGTTGTATTTTAGCAGATGGAGTTTTAAGGGAGACCTTCAGGTTAAATACCTTGTTAAAGGTACAAAGGCACGGTTCTCCAGTGTTATCCAATGGATTGTATGTCTTTAAGTACTGCATCACCATCTGTGACGGGTATCCAATTCAGGGTACACCCCAGCCTTGGGGCCTATGCTGCCTGAGATAGATTCCAGCCCCCCACTATGACTCTGACCAGGGTAGCCAGTTAGAAGGTGGATGGATTACTACTTGCTGTGCTCAGAAACTATACTTTCACAGCTTTACCACATAACTCCTGACTATGTCTACATTCCAATCTATATTAAAAGAAATCAATCCTGACTGTTCGTTAGAAGGACAAATAATGAAGATGAAGCTCACATATTTTGGCCACACAATGAGAAGACAGGAGTCACTGGAGAAGACGCTAATGTTGGGAAACGTTGAAGGCAAAAGGAAGAGGGGACGGCAGAAGATGAGATGGATAGACAGCGCAGTGGAAACAATGAACATGAGTTTGGGCAGGCTCCGAGAGGCGGTGGAGGACAGGGCGGCCTGGCGTGCTGTGGTCCATGGAGTCGCGAAGAGTCGGACATGCCTGTGTGACTAAACAACAAATGTCTACATTGTCTCCAGCTACTGGTCATCTGAGCCTGTCTTCATCTTCTCTGCCAGCCCTGACAAAAAAGCTGTAATCCCTGTATTGTTAGTCCATGAATCTACCAAACGATTTTTCTTATAAGACCTACATCCCCTTAGTAACACATCAGAAATGAGTAAAACGGCATACAGATCAGACAATGGCATTTACTTATGGCTTTAATCCCCACCTCTTCTCCATCTATTTTGGGCAGTTGTAGAGTAGGGTATGGATGGAGTGCATCCCTTGGTGAAAATGGGGCACAGAATTAGACAGCAATTGCTGGATCCTAATTACGAAGCCATTAATTGATACTTGCTTATGTCAGTAGGATTGAGATAGAAACCTCAAATGCTTTCTGGGTTTATTAGTCACAAATGCCAGGGACCACCCAAAAAAAAAAAAAAAAAAAAAATGCCAGACAAACTCCAAACTGCTGGACTCCAAACACGAGAACTGGAATCAAAGCGACCACAAACCAGGTGATGGTGAACCGTTCAAACTTCCTTCTGTTGTCAGGCTGCTCTTCACGACATGGAGGTCCACCCTTCACTCATTTTTCAAGCCTTGCGTGAGCTCTAACCAGGACACAAACTGAATGATACATTTTAAGAGGCTTTTTATTATACAGTATGTCAAATAAGCACTACGCACACTCTGCCAACCAGGAGGCACACTACCTTTAAAATGCATTGCTCATTTATCGGGACAGGCCGAGCCAGGGACTAAACTTGGAAAACCCTCGTGCAGAAGAAGAAAGCTGAGCCCTGAAGCCTTTAAAGCTCCTCTGATGTATACATACACAGAGTTTAGTAAAAGCTGGTGATTCGTACCCAAACTGAGGCTGGGCGAGCCGACCGCTGGAAGCTACTCTCCAAGAATTCTTGGTTTCCATGTACAGCTCTGCGTTCCTTCGCTTTAAATGCATTAAATCATAACTGGAAGCTGATTTTAATTAAAGGCATCAGCTAACTGGAAACGAAAATAAGCAGATTGTTTCATTATCGATATTTATGCTCCGTTTTCAGTGCCTTTTGAGTTACATTCAACAACTTTCAGAATGTTTCATTTCCAGGCCTTTTAAGTAACTTCAGTACATTTTGAGGTACATGAACGACTGATGAGTTTTCCGGACTTGATGGGTTAAATTGTTAAAATTACATACATGAAATAAAGTCTGCTTAACCCAATTATGGTAGATGACCTGCATGCAGATTGGGCCAGAAACAGTGACGTGCATCTTCAGGAAATTGGAATGGCCCCACACCCAACCTAGGCCAAGTGGTGGGGGTGTAGACAAATGCCAGTGGTGCTCTGTAACCACCTTCCTCACAGACCCCCATGGGAGGACTTCCAGAGCACTAGGACAGGGCACAACGCCCAGTCCAGTCAACACCTAAGTTCGAGCTTCAGCATGAGGTCACTTTTTAGCAGCTTTCCCAGACAAAACACGCCACTCGTGGTCCATTTAATAGACACTTCACTTTTCTGAGGAGACATTTCCATTTGCCCAAGCAAATTGGCAAATAATTGGAAATACTACACTCATTATAAAGTTCAATGGGAGATTTTTGGTGAGAAAAAAGTACAACGATGTAAAAAATAATGAACAGATCAGCACTGATTAAAAGTAGTCAAAATTCTGCTGTGTTGGAGTTTATGTTGGTTAAAAAAATGGGTACATAAAACATCATGAAAACAGATTCAGTAGCTTCTATGTAAACTTTGACCGTGTTTACTTGCAAATTGAGATGAACATTAAGACATTGAAAATATTTATTCTGGCCTGCGATATTGTAAAATGTGGTTCATGGCACGAAAGGGCATCTTACATTTGTGGTAGTGCTCTCATTTTTAAATTTAATATCCCAAAATTCAGATTTTCCAGATGCACAGTTTTCAGACAAAAACATTGAGTATTTAACGAGAGCTGTTTAATTGCGCATGCAGATTAAATGGAGTTCATACAAGAAACAATGCTTGGCTTTAGGAAGAATGGGAAAGTCGAACTCCTGTCACACGTTTTACATTTAACCTCGTCGTTCCACACCAGTCTTCCGCAGTGTCTTGATTTGCCTAAATCTTTCATCTCCGCTGAGCTAATTTTCCAATCACCTGCTGCTTTTCAGATGAATCAGGGCTTTCAGACGTTACATATGCCCAGCAAACTCACTGACATCTGGATTCCCTGAAATCGTGCTTGATGTGGATACTCTTCCGCGGCCAACATACAGACACAGTCACTCCTGAGATTCACAACGCAAAAGGACCGTGTCCTCACGGCATTGTATGAAATTTACATTTAACCCGGGGCTAAGCTTGTTTTTATCTCCAAGAGAGCTGCAAGCTGCCTCACAGGCTTAAAATTAGCACATCTTTTTTGGGACTGGGGGCAGCACAGTCACTGTTGAAGCAGAAACAAATGGAGAACATTACTCTTTAAACAGATCAGCTGTTTGTCTGTACTAAATGAGGCACCATTTTACACACTTGTTCTAAAATTAGTACATTATTTTTCTAGCGAAGTCTTTGATGGCTTCCAATAGTTTACGTAGTTTTTTTTTTTTCCTTCACATACTGATGTGACATTTTTTAGCTACTCAAGATACAAAAAGTAAAAACTAATTCACCAAATGGAAGGTATAACTGTGGTCTATTCTGACTAAAAACTTTGCTTAAAAACAAGGAAGAAAAGTTTCGGAATCATGAAAAACAATAGCTGCTTTTAAAAATACAATCCAGGTATTTTTATACAAAAAGGTAAAGCATACAATCTATTTTTAATAAAGCTACCCTGTATATCTAAAACCACCTTCCCCAATGACAATCTTTATCAGTTGACTAATTATGTAGATAAGCCAACCAGCAATTAACTAATTTGGTCTAATAGAGAATATTTCATTACCACAAAAACCACATACAAGTAACTTCAAGTTGGTTTATAGTCATTTTTTTATGGTCAAATATATTGCAGTTTTAAACTTAAAGGGGTACTTTGTTGATGTGTTCTATAGTGATTAAAAGGAGACTTCATTAATGAAGAGCATGGTTCATTTCAATTAACAAACTAAAACACCGGGGAGAACTGAAAGGAAACAAAGCATGGAATCAAAACCCAGTGGACGCCAGTATAGAAATGAACTTATACTGAGGTTGATGGTTCACCCCTCCCTCTGCATCAAAATTGGGGATCTCTGGTCCACTATTGAGGGTGTCATGATTTGTTCCCCATCAGGTCGGTGCTGCTTTAGTGACCCAAAATTAGGTTCAAAGTTCACCAGTTAACCCCAAATATACAAGACGCCTCTCATGGGAAACCTTCCTCATCCCTGCTTTCTAGAACAATGTGATTTTGTAAATATTTACATTACAACAGGGACTACAAGTTAAATAGGAATCCAGTAAGTTTAAAAAAATGTACATTCTTGCATCAGTAGAGCTGCAGACAACTTGCGATATATAAACCTGACAGATCTTTTCTGATAGAAAATGGACAGCATTCAATCCGTTCTTATAAATACGAAATGATATTTTCCCAGGCAGATGTGGCAAATTCTTGTCAGGCTTCCAAAACTGAGAGCCAATATCATAAAATACTCACAGCGAATCTTCAGAAGCTATAATTCTATGATAATTAAGTCTCTCTTGGCTTCAGTTTTACTCAATTCCTTCCGTTCCAGGATGACTCCAACCATGCTCAAAGCCGACAGAAGGCCAATGGAATGTCTTTTAAAAGATTAGTCCATCAATCTCAGGTGGAGAACTGGAGAAGTCATGGTTATCAGCTGTGAACCATTCACAGCTAATTCCACAGCAGGAGGCCCTCAGACTTAGCTTGGCCTTCCTGTTATTCTGTATAGGTTAACTTAAAATGTTACTGAAAAAAAATGTCTGCCTCAGTCAAAGAATGTGCAACACAGAATGCAGAAACAGAACTACTTTATAAAAAAATGCAATTTCTAAAATATCAGATGATGTCATGAGCTAACCAGTAAAGTAAAGTCAAAACTTTTTTGGAACAAACACCATGTCGCTCTGATGAACGCATACCCCTGAGCATTTAATGCTTAAGTGATTTAGTAGTTTAGGGGTTTCGAATAAACAGGATCTCTGTAGCCAAGGAACAAAATATCTTTTCAGTGTTTTTTATAGCCTGCAGAAAATCTGGTTTTGTGTTGCAGTTAAATAATGTAGCATGAATTTGTTTTTTTTATTATTATTATTATAAATACCCAAAGATACCAGAAATACATTAGATCCTCTACCAGTTTCTAACCATGGCCACTGGCTTTTAATGGAAGCCACTGTTATTGTGAATGAAACGGGGCCTACATGAGGCTTTTGCATCATTCGCGAAGCTCACAGAATGACCTCCGTCCGTGTGGACTGACACGAGGAATGATATCAGATAATCTGTCATTTGGACATAATTCTGCCATCTCTGCAGTTTTGTGTCTAGAATTACACAAGCCCAGTTCTCTCGCATCCCAAACAAAGATTCATATCAAAAGCTTTCGTCCTGCACATGTAATTGATTATTTATTGAAACAGTAACTCTGTTACTCCACTGCACGTGGTCTTCATTACCAACGGGCCGGGACTGGGAGTCTAAATGTCTCTCTTACTCTCTCGATCTTTCGCACAGACACGAGATTTAATTAATCAATGTAATTCCAGCAGACAAACAAATTAGAAACCTATTCGGTTAGAGAATTTGGTCTGGCCTGATCCAGAACATCCTGACTCTACTTTAGAAGCCTCCTTTCAAACACTGTTAATAAATGTCACCGGGACCTCTGGGACTATAAGGTCCGTGCAATTCACTGAAATAATAAGCAACAGATATTTGTTTTCTGTGTGTTTTGGGCTGACTTTTGCCGACGCTGTGGCATGTCTTTGATGAATAGCCAGTCTTAACGCAATTAGCTTTTTGGGATTACTGGTACCAAGATCGTCGATTGGTGGAAGGACATTTCAGAGAATTGTTCCCAAATGTTTAAATAGTTTTAAATGATTTGTAAACTCTTGTCTCTTTTATAGTGATGAGGCTGTTTCTGTTTCTGGTGAGCGGTTTTACTGGGTAATTACCTAGAGGGCACCACTCAACAAGGTGTCTTTTTTAAATAAACTGTGTAGTGCTGAAATGTTTAAGGTAATTATAAACTAATTAAATCGATTCAACTGAACATGGTCATTTTAAGCATTGCAGTACTTTGTAAATGATAATAAACAACTGGTAATGAAACGTGTATGTTTTTCTAAGAGCCCTTGTGTCATCAAGAAAGTTCCATAGCAAAGTACTATATTTACAAAAAAAAAAACTTTATAAAAAGCTTTCAAGCTTCAGTTTCATCCATCCATTTTCCTACTGTTTATCCGGGACAGAGTCACACGAGGAGCCCATCCCAGGCAGCAGAGGAGGCAGTCTGCCGCAGGGAACATACTTTCACAGTCAAACACACATTAGTCTAGCTGCATGTCCTTGGACTTTAAAAGGAAACAGAATACGCAGAGGCAGGTTTTAAACCCCAGGCCTGCCGGTGCCACCAGCTGAGCCACCGTGCTGCCCTGCAAGTGTCATTTTAAACTATCTACAAATTGTTCATATATTCTGTGTTATTGTTCACATACGTGGATTCTATCTTCTCCCTACGTTAGATGGCACCACACTTGTTATCTATGTCCAGCCGCTCTGTATTTCCTACCATATTTGTGGCTTCTTTGCTCTTTCTCCTTTTCTCTTCTATTTGTTTTGTATAGCTCGATTAGGTTTTATTTAGCTTAGATTCTTTCGGTTTTTCATCGCTAACGACATGCTTTAACCTTCAGAGGAGCTCGTCACCCTCCATTCCAAACTGAAGGGTACGCTACTGGAGATTTTGGTTGGGCTGTGTGGCAGATGAGGGGTAGTTAAGGTGGGGGGGAAGAGATGTA
>JAACJT020000021.1:18573068-18592393 GCA_009936485.2 Gymnarchus niloticus | reverse complement strand
CGGGTAACAAAATAGGTGTGAATTTTTACTAGTGAAATCAATCAGCATTATATGGAATGACTCTGATTTATGGACGACGACTCTTTCCTGCTAACATGGCTGGAGTCTTGTCCAATCAACTATTAAAGAGTGGTCATTGTATGAGGTAGCTTTGACTCTCAAACTTATGAGGGTAGGTGTAAACGACCATCAAGTCTGATGAGTCAAGGCTACGGACACTTAATTGCCTTTCCAAATAAAACTTGCGATGCATCTCCGAACACGTTGACTCATTGCACTTGAGACCCACTGCTCCAGCAGGCATGTTTCAACTGTGTGGGAGTGTTGCTGCTCAGTGCTGCACGGAAATATTACAACCATGAAGGAATTAAGACTCAAATGAGCAACATGACACTGTAAAGGGAACCAGTGACAGATTTACAAATGCAGTATGCTGGGAACAGCTGTGGAAGAATCACGGTTTACATGCAAAAGAGAAATGGACTCCTCCTCTGTCTCTACATGTTTGTTTGCAGTGAGCTCTGCAGGAGTGTGAAACATGCGCCTTCCCAATTATTACGAGTGTCGGGCTGAGTCCAATGACGGAACACTCACCAGGTGGTCCAGATGGGCCCCGCTGGCCTCGGGTTCCAGTTCCAGGGTTACCCCGTTCACCCTTCTCCCCAGGTTGCCCTAAGTCATTAATAGAACCACCCTTAAGTTAGGCCACGTCAATATCTCCACAACTTAACGCATCCATGCGCTCGACAGAAACATTCCGTTTTTCGAAAAAAAAAAAAACACCCGCTGGAAATGTTTTGGAAAATGGAAATTTTGAGACAAACAGAAAACCTCCTTTCTTCAGCTTGAGACAGAACATTCGGGCTCTGCTTTCTGCCATACTGTTACTTTGGTCTGTATCATTAGATAGACCGATGTAGCCCATGACATTGTGAACGTCTGCAAGACCTCTTGCGAGGTGTCTGAGATGTTACACTTTTGCTGGGTTGCACTCATAGCAGTTACGATGAAACAGTCACAGAAATGAAACTAATTAGTCATGCCTGAATTATTCATTAGCTGCAGAACCACAAATCTAAGATACTAAAAACATACTCTATCTGTTATGTGCTGCTTGGGCCAGAGTATGAAATGACATACCTCTCTCTCCTTGTGGCCCAGGCAAACCTGGATTTCCTGGGAAGCCACTTCTACCGGGCTGACCTGGCTCTCCTCGAGGCCCACTGTTCCCAGGAGGTCCAGGAGGACCAACTGGCCCAGGATTGTTAACATAGTCGTTGGGTATCTGGTTCAACATCATGTTGATTCTACTCATTTGACCTGAAAGGCGTCACATGAAGAAACCATCGGTGAGAACCTCTATCAGCCAGCAGTCAACCTGCCGGTGATAAAGCTCAATTTTTTTTACAGTACGAGTCTTCGTTAAACATCGAAACGCGACTCACTGTTGACCAGTTGTTCACAGACTTGTCTGGCTATGGATCGCATCATGTTTTGGGATGCAAAATCTCCCTAAAAGAAACACATTCATCCATTATGACACCAATATGGTGTAAGTATTGTTCTGAAGCTAAAAAGGCATCGTCGACAGGTCCGTGTTACTTACCCTCTCGCCCTTCTCCCCTTTCAAGCCAATGGCACCCTGCAATCGTTACAAAAAGGTTGACCATTTCAAAGACGTCTTTGAATTGTGACAATATCCCTCGCTCATGATTTAAACATCTTGCTCTTTCAGAGTTGCCCGGCAAAGACAAAGATATGTCTAAGATGTAAATTGTACCGGATTTTAAATTTTTTCAATGCACAGGAATACTGATTCCCATCAGATTTTAAACTATGATTTTTTATCCATATTATGATCAGTGAAGTAAAAGACTCAACAGTAGCATGGAGACAACTGAGGCTTCAAAACCCAGGGTGGGTGGCAGTATACTGAAATAACCAATCAATGCTGGTGCTAAATGATACTTCAAAACCATGTTGGGTGGGAGTATCCCGGAGTACCAGTCAGATTGGTAGTTCGGGAAACTCCCACCCACCACAGATTTTGAAGCTTCATTTGTCCCATCGCTGCTCAACAGTGTATCCATTGTTCTTTTATGCAATACGATATCTTAAGAGGCTTCTGCAGACAGCTTCTGATTCTTCCTTAAAATGCCCCCATGGTACTGTTTAGTGAGAAATGTACTTTCCATATCACTAAAATTCAATCTGTAACTCTCATTTAAGCTTCATATAGTTCCCTCTAGAAATCTGTCTTTTGGCACAGATGTAACTTTTGCATACAATTTCCATATGGGTTTAAGGAACTGTAGCTATATTTTTTTGTGCTTAATGGTTCTGATGGTGAAACTGGACGTGCATATCTTTTTCTTACCAGCTGGGTAGTAAATCCATGTGAAAACGTGCTAATTTCCATCAGCAATGTCCAAAATGCAACATGAAAGTAAACATCTGTCTGTGGTCCTGAAAAGCGGACCTTCCGATATCCTCCATGGCCATGAACTAGTGCAAGTGGGTTTTATCCAAGTCGTTGGAACCACTGCTGTACCCTTCACATTAGAATCCCCAAACACTTCCAAAGCCCCTTTACTAACAAAAAAAAAAGAAAGTCTACGTACCGGAAGTCCTGTGTCCCCTGGCTTTCCAGGTTTTCCGGTAGGTCCTGGCATCCCCGGAGTTCCAGGACTTCCCTAGGGAAGGAATCACAGCACCATCACGTCGGTCAAGATGGAGGAGATAGAGAGAGCGTCCTCTTAGGATGCCTTGAGTTTATTTTGCAAGACATCAGTGCCATCAGATCTTCGCTATAAAGCATGCATTTCCTATTAGCAGCACATGAACCGAATCAATCGTGTGTGAGAAAAAAACAGAGCAGTGCTGTTTCCCGTTTATGCAATGGTTACCTACCATTGGACCTGGGGGCCCTCTTGGTCCAGAAGGCCCATCTTTTCCTGGGGGTCCCTATATTAACATAAACCATTGTTAATAGTATCGAATGTTGCCTACATTTATTTTACTCTTTTCCTCTACCAGGAGGAGAACAGTCATGGCAAAAAGAAGTAAAAATACACAAATTCACACAGTCGGCAAGGGGTCTTTCAAATGACTTCGCATTTCTGTAGAATGTCAGCAAATGTGACTTCTGGCTTACCCTTGCTCCTGCTGGACCTACTGGACCCACAGAACCAGGTGGCCCAGAGGGACCCTAGAATGACAGAAAGGTAAAGTGTTTTAAAACGTCAATACCCATATTTAACCCTAACTCTGTGTTGAGTACACTGACTAAAATGAACTGGCTACATCATATTCTTATGCAAAAAAAAAAAAAAATGCATTTAACTCATGTTAATTTTCAGATCCAGTTTCCAGAAGACAAAGCGTGCCCTGTATCCAGTTTGGGTTTCTGTACTTTGCCTGCAGGTCATTAAATATCGATAGCAGATATCAGTGTCATCTGTTTGCTGTATTGGCAGCCCAACATATTGTCTTTATTCCGAGTGAGTAATGTAGCGAATGATGAATGATCCTTTGATTACGGATTTAGCCACTTGCTGTACATAAACACATCACAAGTGTGGCTCCGTTAACCGCAATGCTGCTTCCCACCTACATTCTTCATTAGAGGACCACTTTGTGACTGTGAAGCTTCCAGCAGTTCTGTTTTTCATCTATACATGAAAGCTAAACATTGAAACCATCTGACATTGAGCAATACGTCTTTCTGAAAGAGAACAGAAGCTTGTACCTCCCTACATCTTAAGAGAAACTCCCCCTAAAGTTGAAGCCGCCATTGCCTGTTATTTAACATCATGACCCTTGTAAGGTAATCCTAGAACCCACACTTAAAGCTACAAGAATTTAATTTATAAAGCATTGGTATGCAGCGTCGGGCCTCGTGGCCCTATGAGAACCAGGCCTTCCTGTGCAGCGTGTACCCAGACTGTGCAGATGTCTTCCCTTGGTGCTGTGGGTATCATTTCTCTGTGGTGTCATTAGCAAACTATAAATCTGCCGGCATCTTTGAGATTTTCCATAATGCAGCTCCACCACTTTTATGGACCACATTTATCTAAGTTACAGAGCAAAATATTGCACGCTGTGTGCAAAATTTGCAAAAGGGACACTAATTGTAGGACATACATTTAGAAATAAGAGGGTATCTGAGTACTAGTTAGGGGTAGATTCAGTACCGTGACCATAGGTAAATCTTTAATCAGACCATTCTATGAGGCTGTGTAACTCGACGTTCATGTGGATTAAGTAAAACTGAGCTTTTCCACCCAGTGATAAATGTTGCCCCATGGAAGAGTTCGAGGGCGGCAGAACTATTAAATAGTGCAGATTATCTCCAGTTTCCCATCCAAAAACGGCCGAGCTTACTTGGCGTCCAGGTAGTCCAGGATCACCACCATCTCCTTTGGGTCCAGGGCGACCCTGCAGTAGGTTGAGAATGATGTAGAAAAATAACAATTTTAAGAAAGTAATACCTTGCACACAATATCAACGAACAGGAAGGGAGAAGGGTGGACACTTACTGAATTTAGTGATAGATACGTTGTAATCGTGACAAACACAGATAACCATCAGCAGCTTGTGCTTTTAAATTAATGTTTTAGGTTTTCAGCCTTTTCCAGTTCCTTCAGCAGCGTTGGAGGATAATTTAAGTGGATGCTAGTTTAGGCATCCCCGCTAAGACGAAGAGATGATTTAAAGCTATGTGATATTATCCCCAGACATAGCGGAATGCTGGCAGCAAAAGCCTTCAGCCACAATTGCCCCAGCAGCTTATTAGCTCTTCAGAAAATAAATGGATAATATGCCCTCGATCTGGTGCATTATGCAACAGAGACAGGGACATATTACTTGCAGCAATCTATGTGTAAGGGCTGCGGGTGGAAACAAACAGGAACTGATTTCCTCGTGCACGTGACTCACCGGCTCGCCGGGAAGAGACAGCCCGTTGGGTCCTTGAGGGCCTGGTGGACCCATAGGTCCCGGTAATCCTAGTTCTCCTCGCTGGCCTATAGGACCCTACAGAGAAACACACACGCAAACAGTCAATGGAAGGGGGTAAAATGCCACCTTGCCAAGACCGTTTTCCCAAGAGTACCTTCTAACTAAATGGACCACTGCTGGCAAGAAGTTGCAAGAAGCAAGAGGATGCTGCCAGAAACCAAGGATTGTTGCTTCACCAGAATGTAATTTTTTTCAGAATTTATTGGAGTGTTTTGACTCTGAGAATTACGGGCCACGCTCGTGAAGTTCCGCATGCTCTTTGCACTATTTGTGATGCCATTGACCTTCGGCGCCTTTAGAATTTAGAGATGACCAGTGAAGCGTGAGATACACGTATAACACAAGTGGGTTACTTACAGGCGGGCCAGAGTCTCCTCTCTCACCACGGGATCCTTTCATTCCGGGGCCCCCCTAGAGTCACATGGAAACATTCTGAATCTACAAACCCACAGCCCTTCAAAATGTCATACAGATCTTTAGAACAAAGTCATCACAATGAATGAACTTTGCTTCAAATTCTCCATGTAAATATGACGTAGAGATTTTTATTTATGCTTACCTTATAATAAGACCAGCATTTTAAGTACAAAAGAGTCCCTGTCAAGCTGTAACATCATGCTGATCTGCCTAACCCATCATCATCAAATTTGATCCCTTTCATGATTGCTGCGGTAGTGCCAGTGAGATGGAGATGTGCTTACCGGAGGTCCAGGAGGTCCCTGCGGTCCGATGCTATCCTGAGCACATGTGCACGAGTGGGGAAGAGCGGGACATTTCGCCTCATCCCTCTGAAGGTGAAAGATAGCGGAGGAGACAGAGAAATAGTAACTATACGTGTCGGACTGTCATCCCACCTGCCCCCAAAATCTTCCTGACTGAAATTCCATGCCCCGCTTCGGGAATCTGCTGGGTGATTCAAGCATTTCCTGACCCAAGCTGATGTTTCTGTGGGAAATGCAACATTCCCTGTGCCCAGTTTGTTCCAACGCACGGTTTATCACATGTCCTGTGTTCTTTCAACTGTCCTATTGAGTTGTACAGCTGCCATTTTAGTCCCAAGTGACATTAAGAACCTTGCTTGGGGGTTCAGTGTTAAAACGCACAGCAGGAAATTGACCGTGTAGATATCACCAAACCATATTTGTCCTGGTAACTACATGCCGGCTGTAGTGCACTGTGCGTTACATATGTGTGGCATTTCCATGTTGTGATACGTGATTCCATGTATGATGTTTGGTAAGACTCGACAGGGGAGCTGAGCTGGTTTTAAGACCTGTGAAAAAAGCCTGACTTGATAGCATCCATCAGCGATCTGCTACGAAGGGGTGGTGTACTCACTACTGTATTTCGATGTAGTCTAAACTTCGGTAAACATTTGCAATAAGAAGGGCACAACGAAGAAAAAACGTGTATGAGTAGACGGGCAGAATAAGAGGCCTCTGAATATCTGAACAATGGATGGATTTATTTATTCATGCATATTTTCTTGTGCAGAAATAGAGGCCTCCAAAAGCTGTTAAGTCCGAAGCCTTGCATTAAGGCCACATATCTTATCAGAGACTCGTCAGAGCTGTTGACAGAACTGCTCGTCGCGACGCTAGCGTTTACGTCTTCCCACAGCTAGTTTGAGGCTGTGTCGACATCAGTTAAGTAGAAATGTCCTTCGAAGCCAAAAAGCCCTGCAGAAACATGCCAATTTTTATTTCATTTTCGCGGAATATCTGGAGAATTCAACAGATCCATCGAAACACACAGAGTCTGGAACAATTGCTGGAAATTAATCAAAATGGACAGTATCACTTTGTGGAGCTCACATGAGGAACGACGAAACGAAACGTTCTGTAACTTTCCTATAGCTTAGCCTGACATGTTTATTAATAATGATGAATAGCGCTGTGGTGTTTAATGCAGACTCCTCAACGATCTACAGCGAGCTGGAAACCTGAAGGCATCCACCTGCAGACCTTCCTTTAATTTGGATGAGTTCTTTTAGGTGCCAGACCCTCGTGGTTAAAAAAAGACGATGTAAAACCTGTCGCCCGGGTGCATCGAAAATTAGACAAGTTGAAATAACTACAGCACGCACACATTTTTATGATAATGAAACGAGGTCTCACCGTCGACGGCAGGTCACAGCATCTGTCCCTGCTAGTCCAACCGGCACTGCAGACAATGTCAAACATCTGGAGCTGGAACTGTGGAGCGCAAAGCACATGTCACATCTCCCAAGTTAGCTTGCGGTCAAAGAAAATTAAAAGCAATGTAAAACGCCAAAAAAAAAAATGTGTTTTGATCGATTGGAATCACTCACTCTGAATGTGGGGAAAGCTCAGCTTTAAGTCACCTTAGCGTGATTTAAGATTTCACTCACTGTGGCTGAACCTTTCGACTTTGTCATTTTGCCCAGCGTCTCGACGCCATCCACCGACACGTTTCTGGCCTCCTTTATCTCCTTCTCGGCCACTTCCTGGCAGTCTATGTTCAGCTTGACGTTCTTTGGTGTGATGATCATGTGAAGCTGTGGGAACACAGACCCATAGAGGACTGAGCTTTCTAACACAAGTAGGGTTTACCCAATCTATTCCAGTTCAATAATGATATCTGCAAAAAAAACAAAAAAAACTAAAATCTTTCATATCCTCAGCAGTGTTGTCTCAATGGCTTTAAGTTAATTGTAGATTATTACATACTGTAAGGCAATACTGCTGATTACACTGTAATAGGAAACTTTGTGTCAGCAATTTTTTTTTCCAGTTCATAACACAAAGAAAAATACACACGTCTGCTCTGCAGACCGAAGTACCCCTCGTTCATCTCGTTTCGGTCCAGCGATGTGTGATGCTCATGCTTTACATGTGGCATACAATACACGGACCCTTTCCATAAAGCCTCACTGCGGGAAGGTCACGTACTGTATGTTGCTTGGTGCCCGTCCAGAACGACCCCGCCACATCTAGAGATTATGTCATTTTGAGGTACACCATCAAAAACGCGCCTCTTCCAGGCAGTAGGACTTTGAGGAACAGTTGGAATGCATATCGAACACCAGTAAGTCAGTGGGCTAACATTTTTACGGTATAGCACATTTTTCAAATCCACAGTTTGGGATACCAGTGCTGGCAGCCACACGTAGCATTATGGGAAACTTCCCTGGCGATGGGAGCTATGGCCGAACGACCACAATGGCTCTCTCATAGTCGACTCAACCGGAGGGGACGAATCTCACGAGAGATTACATCACCGATGTGTGGGGAGTCGCAGCAACGAATACGGTAGCACAGCATGTAGAAAGCTATGATCACCGTTCACGTACTGTACTAACTTCCCTAATTTTTTCTCGTATGCAAACATGTGGAAAGTGCTAGGCAGTGTGGCTGATGTACTGCTATTTTCATACCATATAATGCTAACACAGCAGGATATTCTACACGCGAGCTAATGCTACAGTTCCCAGAAAAACCACCACAAACCTTATTAAACTGAGAAAATATACTACACCCCTGTGTCAATGGCTGACCCTCCACCCCTCAGTGGTCAATGTGACTGTAGAAAGTCTGGAGGTTGACCTTCTTTGTTTAAAATGCTAAGTTTACGGTCGTTGCCTGCTTGGCTTCTGGGTGTTCAGAAACACTCGCCATATGGTTTCAGTTCTGCTTCTGTTGACACGGTTCTGTGATTTCTTCACGCCTGTATTTTATTGTTCTTGGCCTTGCTTTGTGGATCCCCCGTCTCTCCTCCACAACTTTGAATACAGCTAAATCAAAATGTTGCCGGTTCTCCCCTAAAAGTCCAGCATCAACCTCCGTACACTGAAGCGCAAGCCAAGGCTGATTCATATTATCATAACAGTGAACTTAGTTAAAAGGTTGGCCCCTGTTTTAAGTCTCTAATCTGTTCACTGATCATTTGCTCTTATTGTTTATTAACAACTTGCACAACTCAAAAATGTTGACCCTGAACTCATCAAACTGAGCGGAGCATTAATAGCCAACATGTGGTCACGAGGAACCTTTCGTGACTACACTCACACGCAAGCGCCAGGTAACGTCTCCGCCCTCCCAAGTTCCGTGCTAAATGGGTACAGATACGTAAACAACCCAAAACGTGGAGAATACGTCCTCTGCGCTGGAAAGCAGTCTGGGAGTTTTATCATAAATGCGACAATGATATGTCACCTTGAGGAGTAATGATCAAAAAATTTGAATTTTGTTTTTTTCCACGAGCAGAGCGAAGGTCACACAGCGCAAAGATACAGTGCAGTTCCCAGCAAATAAAACGAGAACTCGCACATTCAATCTCCTTCGATTTTTCCCAATTCTCTCACTCCTTGGTCTCATTATTGCATGGGAATACTGGCATGAACTGAATTGCAAGTGGAAAGTCTGACCGCTCGACACCTCCTCTTCAGATAATGGAGCGTTTGTGTAGCCGAACGCAAAAAAAAACGTTTCTGCTGGAGCGCCACATGGCAGAGGTAATGTCCTCGCATTCTTTCTGGCCGTATTAAGTGAAATTGCGAGCCTCTGTGGGGTGACAAATCTATTCTTTGTCGCCTCACAGGTCCTGCTAACAAAGAATTGTGCATTTGTCCAAAGATAACATCTCCGTTCACAAAGCCCGGCTAAGTCATGGGAGATGAATTCGCATCTGGCAGGATTCACCTGCAGGAGTCCTCCAGTATCTGCCACCACACCTCGGTTCTGTCAAAGACTAATCTTTAAAATCTGTGGACTGCTCTGAAACATCAGCACGAGGTTGATTACTCTCCAAGTCGTATCAGAGACAGGGCCTTTAAAAAATATTAAGTGAATGGCACTTTCCAAAGCCCCCAGAGAAGGGAAGACACACCTTATAACTGAAGAGATTAAAATGCTGGTTTGACAGGTTAAATCCCGTTGGCCATCTACGCATGGCAGGGGGTGAATTTGATCATTCTGATGGACATGGACCATACCAATGAGAGCACCGATGCAGGAGTTTTCCTGCCTCCCAATTTATATAATACTTTCTCAAAAAGGGTTTCTCAAAATGAAGCTCACCTCCCTCCCCTTCCTTCCTTCCTCAAATTCAGCTGTTCCTCTAACAGTTAGGCAGATCCCAGCTTTACCCCTGAATTTACAGCACAGGCTTTTTGCCTCCTCCCCATCAAGATCCTGGTTTGCGATATTGTCCTTGACTCGCACACAGCAATAGGATGACTATTCTCGGCGGACACAACAAGTCGGCGAGGTGCCTGTTGAATGGCGCAGGTTCATGGTGACACTCTCAGACTACAAATGGCATGGACAATCTCCCCTTAAGCAAAGGCTACCAGAAGCTGAGAGATGGACAGCAAGGTCCAAAATCCAGCCCACTAAATGACGAGAGCTGGGGTGTAAGAAAAAACACCCAGATTGGCTTTGCACAGACTTTCTGATGTAACTGTTCAATGCCTACAGGGGTGACCCAATATTTTCCAAGCTGTGCATTCCAATGGCGTTATATTTTTAATGTTTCTCTTGATTGTTTTTTAATCTAACTCTAAAATCTATGTACATTACATCCTTCAGAAAATAACATTCTTCCACCATTCCAGTAAAATTACTTTTTTTCTCTACCCCCCCCGCAAAAAGAACAACCTCTGCTACCGATTTTGGTAAGCTGAAGGCCCCAGAGGTCATGATCACTGCTGAGGCTGAGAAACTGTACTAAGAACATCCTCTGACCGATGGGGCTCAATCCCAGCCACTGGGGATATTACTGACCCCCACTGCTTAGGGCCTTCTTAACAGAGGTGGAGATGGAGAAGGATTGAGGTGAAATGAGATGACGTGTGGTCTTTTCCATGCTGAGTTTGAATAGTAGCATAGAGAAGTTTTCAAGGGATTTCTATCACTGGAATTCAATTAAAAACTCATCTTTTGCCTTTTGTGGAACTGTTGTGTCTAGAAGCACCTAGTAAATCTGGTTAGGCAACAGGTCCTCCCACCAAAACTGAGGGTACAATGACTATATAACCATTTTTTATGAGTACAACTTTCTTAGAGAATAAATCAAAACAAACACGTAAAAATGAATCCAGAAAAATCCTGACATCTTACAACAGACTGGAACCTGCAGTCAACAGCCATCAGATCATTTTGCATCGCGTAAACTCCCGTTTGCAACTGTTTGTGCATCGTAATGGGTCATGGAGGTCACCCAACCCTGCCTGCCAGCGAATGCTCAGATGTTCTCAGCCTCTCCAGCAATTCATCAGAGTTGCTGCCTTGAGTTTGAAGAATCAGGTTGAGTCATGCTCCGGCTCACGAAGGGATGTGGTCTTCACCTCATGTTAGGGCCTGAGAGCCACGCTAGTCCTTTAGTTGTGGTCCCCCACACCGGAACCGTCTGTCTGGAATTTAAACTTAACCATGGCCTCAGGGTCTTGATTCCAGCTGGCTTTATAAATAGCATGTGATAAAGTGTGCATACATTTTTCAGCCTGTTATTCATTGGTCTGTTTCTAATAACAGCTTAGCCCACCAGTTTCAGGATGGGCTTAAGGTTTGGTACACCTTGGACAGGTGTGTGCGTGTATGTGTTTCTACGTGCGTGTGCGCATGGCCTAAGGAGGAAATGGGAGGCTCCGGTTCACCTGAAATGTGTCATCACACTATAGGAGGAAAATTGGGGAAGAATCATACAGACAATCACAGATGGAGCTGAATTCAAACGTCAGTTTTGCAACTGCGAGGTACCAGGCAGCCCACCCAGCATGTCATGATATAAAATCTGGATATTAAAAGGGCCACTAATGTAATGGTTTAACCAAAGAGACAAATTTGCTTCGCTGACGTCATAGCCTGAGCTAAGAAAATTACTTGAAGTTTCACCTGATTTGAGAACAGCAGTCCTTGAAAATGGAATTGCCACAATGTTTGTGTGCAAGGATTATTTCCTTTAAACGGTATGCTTACCATCCCCAAACGAAAAAAATTGCCAAAAAAAAAAACGTACCTTGTGGAAGCTTCCATGGAAGACCTTTCTCACGGGCTCGCTATCGAACGTGGCTCTCTGTATCTCACCCCTGGTGTCCTTGTTATAGAACGTGATTGTCCTGCTGGAAGCTGAGAGAATAGTGCAGAGATTTAGAAACGCACCAGCAGGTGTTAGATATGAGTAGAGAGTAACTGAAAGACCAAATTCACGTGGAGAAAAAGCTCAAGACTCTGACGCAGACTTGCGGTAAATGAGATTGACTGCCCTTTGCACGGACATCGATGTGCGGGTAAGCAGTTTTTTTGTGTGAAACGCATTACTGGGAGAGGTGACTGTGGGTATAGGGCCCGGAGCTCAATAAGGGTGGTGTTTCATGAAGTAGGCAGAGGGTAAGGGAAGAAATTTCAAAATTCACAGCTGTCAGACAGCTAATACTGTTAGGAAAACAAGACTGGGTCCTTACGATCAACGGTGAGCCCCACTTCAGGTTTGTTGCCGCTGTCAGCAATCTGCCAAATGTCAAAGGCTTCTGTAGGTGTATCCGGGAGAAGACGGAAGAGGAGGATGATGGTGTAGGTTGGTGGAAGACCTTCTGGGTGAATTTCCCTGCAAAACAAACGCCCCTTAATGCCTGGTTGTTTTGGAAATTTACCAAATTGAAATAAAAACATACAGGCTGAAAGACATTTGACAGGGAACGACTCACTCTCTGGGAGTCTTATTAAGATTTCAGACAGGTCAAACTTTCTGTGCGTATGCTTTTGAAAGAGTCCAAAAATGCAACAGGTTTAGGTGAAATGACTGCGAGCAGAAAAAAAAACGAGGCTGAACTGAGAAACAAACCCAATGGTATGTTGACTCAGAACTGAACAGTCTACACGGGCTCATGCTTGAAAGCCTTAATGGTCTTATTTGATGTCTCATCGTCTGAGAGCGCTGTGGGGTGTCTATCACGCAATCACTGTTGACCATCTACCCGTGTCACGGGGCAGTCGTGCAGTGAAGTTAACTTATTCATCCATGCATCTGAGAGGAATGCCAACAGAGTCCCAAAAGAATCGCAACATATTGTAACCATTTTGAATTAAAAAGAAAAAACATCCAAAAAGTGTTTCCATTTGTGTGCGTCAAGTCGACTTCCAACCCACGCACTAAACAAAACTATTACGGGTAAATTAACAAAGGATGGCTGGGCTGTGGATGTTTGAACACAACCCGTCCAGCCCTCCAAGTGCCTGGAGATGTTATATTGGGCGAGTAATCCACAGCTCTTGACCTCTGGGTGCCTCTGTGACTCCCCCTGTAGTGTAGGAGGGTGGGGCTTGCTGAGGGACCCCTCATTGTCTTGGTTACACCTCATTCCACAGGCTGCAAAAACACACAGGGCTGACCCGATACATCAATACGCACACAGAGACTCTCAATGTGAAAGAATAATCACCGCCAGCCAGTTCCAGTACACGGTGGGTGGGGTGGCAGAGGAGCTACCAGGGGAGGGGTGTGGAGATTCCAAGGTCCGTAAACGTCAGGCTTGAACTTACTTTGTAGGCTGGGAGAGGATGGCGTTCTTGTGGAGCCGATATGTCACGTAACTATTGAAGGAGCCGGGCTCCATGGAGACGCCTTTCACTGTGGCGTACGTGCGGTCGGTCAGGTTGAAGGCCTCCAGCATCCTGAAGCCTGTGAAGAGGCGCATAGCTCAAACATTATGCAGAATTTCAGTCTCCGATTCAAATAGCTGCTTATTTTTGTACATTCTGTAAAAAAACAGGCTATCCTCAGTCATACGCAAGAGGCTTGTAGACCAAAACAAGTAGTCCCGCAATTGTAACTCCATGAAAGCTACTCAATGCTGCTCAACAACACTGCCAAGCTTCCTTCCTGATTGTGACGGACATCCTCCCTCATGGAACATATGTTAACCCTCCAAGAGCCCCCAAATAACCGAGTTCATTAGGAAAAAGAAGTCTTCATACCCGGTGATGTAAATCCATCCAGGAAAATCAAAGGACATGCTGAGGTGAAAGAGAAACGTGATGCATTACTTGACACAATGGCAGAGCAGACAACTTCTCAGAGACAGAATCGAAATATGGTGGGACTGTTATGCAGATGAAAACCGGCTTACTGGATGTAGCTGTTTCACAGATAAATGTAATGAGGTTGTCTTGGATCTTTGTGAAGGCGTCAAAGTCATCGACGATGAAGACGTGCCGTTCGCTCGGTTTGCTGCCGATGTTACGCAGCTCGGCGAAATCCACATCTGCCACACCGATGACGAAGAGACTATAACCTGAAGATGACGAGAGAGCAAGACCGTGCTTACGGACCTCTCCCTCTTTTCCCTCCCTTTCTAGGGGGGTCTGCAGAGCGAGGCCTCACCGGAGTGCTGCAGCGTAGAGGCGCTTTTTTTCACTTCGTCTTGAGAGCGCCCATCTGTGACCACCACCAAGACCTTCGGCACGTTCCTCCGCATGCCGCTGTCTGAGGTGAAGACCTTCTCGCCGACGTGTTTCAGAGCCGCCCCTGGATCGGACGGACGCAATGAGCGCAGAAGCGAACGGGGTAGGGTGCATGGCCAGTCAGGAATGCGGCACTGATTGCAGGGAATGCTACTTCTTACCCACCAGTTCCTCAGAGCACCCTAATACACGGAAGCTAAGTGTTATCCATTACAGTCGCGTGTAGAAAAAGCTCAGCTCGAAAGGGACGGCGTACCTGTTTTAGTATTTCCTCCTCTGTAACGGACCATCTGCAGGGCAGCTAATACCATCCCCTTGTCGTGGTAACTGTTGAGTCTGAACTCAGTCTTCGCGTCATCGCTGTACTGCACAAACGACACCTGTATACGGGCACAGGAGGGAAAAAGACAATCGACCGCGATCACCGATTTCGAACAGAGACCAAAGCTTTCGGGGGAACAGCTTCACGATTCTCCACTTCTACCCATTTGAGTCCCCTGCGCTCTTTTATTAAGAGGGCATTGCTTTCATGAAGGATGCATTCACACACCTGCATTCCCTGTGGACTTATGACATCCAGAGCGCCTATGGTACTGAAAACAAACTTCAAAACTTTGTGGAAGTTGTCCTCTCCGATACTCCATGACCCATCAATGAGGAACACCAAGTCAGCTTTGGCACCTTTGCACACTGGAAAGGAAAGAATAAAAAAAAAATTGTTATTCTCTGGTCAATAATTATACATTGACTGATTGTTTCTCTTACAGTTAATGATCCATTCCCTTTTCAACATCAATGGCCAAAAAAACTTCAATTCCAAGTCTGTTATGAAGCCCCCCCCAAAAAAAACAGAGCATCCAAAGCATTCCTAAGACGACCCATTTTAGGCCGTATACATTAATCCTGTGTGTAAAACTGCACATTTTCGTCAGAAAGCTTGCAGGGCTGCCTTGTGCTTGACAGCCAGCGTTAACCACACGTAGCATTTTGAAGTCATTAGCCCAGCAGGCTGCATACTGGTTAACCTTCAATAGGCAGACAAGCCTGACAGCTAGGCCCCCCCACCCCGCCAGTGGGACACATTCGAGGGCCGCCTGTGTTCTACTCGAAGGCCTTGAAGACCATAGAGAATGTTTTAATGGCTTCCCCATGTGACTCAGTCTCAGTGAGGCAAACCAACACTGCAAACTAGAGGACCACCATGTCCTTACCTTCCATAGCAGGAGGGATTGTGGGAGGTGGGGGTGGAGTTGGGGGCAAAGTTGGAGGCTCTGTGGGTTTCACCACTGCAACAATGAAAAAGAGAAAACAAACATGGCTTGATTTAACCACAGGGACTGAGGTGGTCCCCTCGGCACATGGCAAAGCGGGGGGAGTGGGTACTCACAAGTCCGTTCTTTAGTGGTAACTCCTGGCCCCTCCAGGTTGGGGGTTTGAGCGAAGACAGTGGCATTGTACAAGGAGTCGGGGGACAGGCCATCGAAGCAGTAACGGCTCTCTGAGCCTGTGATGGTGATCTCCTGCTGTCCTCGACTCGCGGCTTCAAAGGACAAAAAATATCTCAGAGGCATCTTTGAGAAACTATGATGCACCTCTCTTCAGGTGAAGTCCTCCAAACTGTAGAAGACTGCAGAGGACCTCACACATATCCTCAGTGCTGCGACTGATTAACCTTTAGGGAATTCTGGTCTTCTCACACCACCCAAATGAGCTTGATGTGGTCAACTGGTTCAGTAATGACTGCCATATATAGCTGCAAGCCTTTCAACAAGTCCTGCTTGCTTAAATGTGGCTAATGTGGTAGTTAAGAGGTAGTCAAAGTTAGCCATGCTGTTTCAACCAGGAATAAAATTCATCTCTGGTACAGAAACCACTTGCTTACATTATTGGTGGTGAATACAAAGGGAGAAAATTAAACAATATTCTGAGTTTGCTGGGTTCAGTGTGCATGACACATTACGACACTGGAACAACGTGTAATTGACTGAAGATTGAGTAATACGGACACCACAAGCCGTTGCATGAATCTACTCATTCCTATCCAAAAATTGATTAATGAAGCCCAAGTTCTCTTCCATTTGACAAGTGGTGACAACACGATACTGGGGCTGAGTGGGCGTGCACTACTTACGATTCAAGGGGTTCAGCTTGATTCTGTACGAGGTGGCCGATCTGTGGGGCGTCCACTTGATGCAGAACTTGTCGTAGCCCACATTGTACGTCATCAGGTCGGTGACGTTCAAGTACACTGTGCAGAAGGGAGGGATGATCGTGCCATAGACTAAGCCTTTAAGCCCTTATAATCATACTGAGTCTGATGAGTAAGAGATGTGTTTATTTTGAGTGTGGATTTAATGATATATCCATGGCAAAGCATTAAGTATGACAGAGTGAGTCAATGTTCCATTGATACTCCTTGAAAATCCTTCCAACCTCGCGGTTACATACATGTTGTTCCTTCTCCAATCAAAGCTCCACTTAGACCAGCGTCGTACTGGGCATAGACCTTGAGGTCATACGTGGTCCCAGGCTGCAGGTTGTGCAGAGTGTATGACGTCACGTCCCCAACGAACACTTCCATGGTCTCGTCCTTATCTACAAGGGCAAGGCCATGTGGAGTCAACCATTTATCCCTGTTAACCAAAACAGGCTGAGTCTGACAATGCATAAGAACATTGTAACACTGGCTGGATTGATTCCTCAGACTTAGCCTGGTCTCCTGTTAAAAGCATCCTCCGGTGCCTCATGCTTGACCTCACCTTGGGGCTGGTAGATCAGCTTGTATCCCAGGACCTGGGATGGCGCGGGATCCCAGGACACGCGGAAGCGGGTGTACCACTCGTCAGAGACGCGCAGGTTTCGAGGCTCCAGGAGGCCAACTGAAAAGCACGAGGAGTTTACACCGATTAGCTGACCATGTGAGTCCCACGCAACAGCAACAGTATCGGTCTTCAACAAGAACATACATAGAATAAGCCAACTGGCTTTAGCTGTGCTTTTCTCGTGTATATTCGTGCTTTATGATTAATACATATGTTTGATTTATTTATCCTTTGTTGGTGAAAATGTAGCTTGGCACTGGGAGGCCTGTGGCACGAGAACCACCGTCTGCCCATCTAAACCACCTGGCACTGAGACAGGATCTGGAAACCGAGGTCTCCATTCACTCCTGTGAGTCAGCCCGACAACGAGCCAAGCAGCTGGCAAAGCTCCATGTGCGGGCTCAGCGAGCTCTCTGGAGCCACGTGGAGTGGGGCCTGGTCTGGTCACCTGTGCGGCCGAGTCCCGTGAGGTCGCTGCCCGGCCCGTCAGGGTATACGGGTTCCACCCTGATGCTGTAGGGGGTGTCAGGCTGCAGATTCTGCAGGATGACGTTGTTTCTGTTCCCAGGAACAGTTACCTGGGGGGTGGGGGAACAAGGGATATTAGCGAAAAATAGAGCTTAGCTTTAAATAATGAAATAAGACTGCCTTGCTTTTAATGAAGTCTATTGTTGTTTAGTTTATAGAAGGTGCTTCCAAAATACATTTTTATGTGGAGATTCCAAAAAACAGCTGGTGCTACTGTAGCATAACTGTCACCAACATAAGCTGTAAAATATTCTTTCAGTTTGGCTCAGCAGCAAGGTGAGGCCTTTGACCTCCATGTTGTGAGATTGCGGCCAGCGGCTCAGACACTCACATACTCCTCGATGGGATCACCGGTGGTGGGTGCATAGGCTATGCGGTACTGCTGGACCGGCCCTTCGGCGTGGTCCCAGCTCACGCTCAGGCTGCTGGTGGTGGGGTCATAGACGCGGAGATTACTGGGCGCACTGCGGGGCACTGGGGCATTAACAGAAGAAGGGGGGGATGTCTCACAGAGATGCTTCCCGTGTCACCCTCCGTTGAGTAACCAGGTCTGTCTCATCGCAGAAGCTGAAACACTTCGCACTGGAAAAACTCTTAACGGCAGCCACTGGACCGAATAACTGCTGCATCGTTTTGCTTGTTCATACAAGCGTAACCTTCCAGGAGTGCAATGCCGAGGGGGGACACTGGGGTCCCTGCAGCCAGGAAACGTGGAGCGTTTCCACCTTCAGGAGGGAAAGACGACCCCCCCGGCAAACGAAACCGAAGGATTTGTTTCTGGACACCTCCGCGTGCCCACTGAAGCAGACGGCGCCACACGGGGGCCTTACGTGTCTTGCCGTCATCGGCCGCAGAGGGTCCCTCTCCATCGGCGTAGAGAGCCACCACGCTGACGGAGTACTCCGTGTCGGGGATCAGCTGTTGCAGCACGGTACTGTGGGTGTTCCCCGGGACCAAGACCTGAAGGGCGACACAGGGGAGAAGCCCCTCAGCATAGTCTCCTGGATTCCATGTCATGTAATTTCAAAGCACGCCACTACCTCCAACACGTCACCTCACGCAGCCCGCAAAGAAAAAAAACTCTTTTTATTAGTATCCTTCTAAATATAAATGGCGGTATGACGATAATAATGTCTCTAATGTGGTTCTGCTTTATAAGCTAAACCCAAACATGCTGTTGGTAATGCCTTGTAACGCATTCCACCCAGTGCGTTCCTCAGGGTGTTCTGCCAGATAAAAGGGCCAGACTAACACGTGCCACACGGAGGGTCTGTTTCTGCTCCAGCTGGTTTCATGTGTCTACCTAAAAAAGGTAAGCAAAGGACTGCCATCGCAGTGCTGGGGTCCATTAGTACACAGGACACAAGTGACACTCGCGAGACACCGACTAGACAGACTACAGGTAGATTTTACATTAGTGTGACACTCGCGAGACACCGACTAGACAGACTACAGGTAGATTTTACATTAGTGTGACACTCGCGAGACACCGACTAGACAGACTACAGGTAGATTTTACATTAGTGTGACACTC
>JAACJT020000021.1:18535617-18572968 GCA_009936485.2 Gymnarchus niloticus | reverse complement strand
CGAGACACCGACTAGACAGACTACAGGTAGATTTTACATTAGTGTGACACTCACGAGACACCGACTAGACAGACTACAGGTAGATTTTACATTAGTGTGACACTCACGAGACACCGACTAGACAGACTACAGGTAGATTTTACATTAGTGTGACACTCGCGAGACACTGACTAGACAGACTACAGGTAGATTTTAAAGTGTTTCTCGCACTCTCATACGGAACATCAGTTTCCCATCCAGCCAATTTTAAAACAGCAAAAACTAAAGAAAAGACGAAAAATATTTTTATCTGCTTAATATTTCTTGCAGATGCAAATGCCGATTTAAAGCCAAAAACTGAAATTCATTAAAACAGTTCAGTAACTTCTGTATGGAAGAGTTTACTAAAAATCAAATACATGTGCTTAAAATTCATTTCTGATGTGCAAAACTCTAAAGCACATACTCTGTTTAGAACAATTGATAACATATTTAAAGGTTTTGATAAAGAGTTTTGAAATTTAGAAACATTTAGATTTTAAAATGCATCCTCATCGCTTAATAGGCTAAACCTTAACACGAGACCTGAAACAACCACTGAGCCTGAAATCCTCTGATCTCCAGTCCTGAAATCAGAAAGCTGGATGATTTTGGCTTGAGAGGGCTTCTCGAACCTGGGCCACGCCAAATTCTCTGTTTCTAAGTTATTCTCTTGGCTGACGTCTTTCTTAATGAATATGCAGTGGACCAAAAAGTAATAGAGTGTTCATTTTTGCATATCAAAATCTCGAGAAAGTAAATTTTTAATTGATCAGTTTTAATCAATCATTCTGTTACTCCATTTTTAGGGTCCACAATCTCTTAAGGATTCGTAGAAAATCAATTGATTTTTAATAATTAAATAATTGCCTTTGCCATCAAATTGTTCTTTTAAGGTATGAGCACATTCAAAATATTTTTTGTTTCTCAGTGAGACACAGATGTCCCAAGATAATCTTCAAAAGGTCAAGCTGGGTCTAAACCAAGGTTAGTTCAGTCGCTTGGTTATTTGTTTGGAGGTTCAGTGGTAAGAGAACCCAGCTTGTACTGAGGTCCCTATAATGTAAACCATTCCCAACAACTCACAGACTCCGAGGGCCTGATCCCAGTCAGCGGAGCATAGGCAACCCGATATTGCAGCACTTGACCAGACGCGGGGTCCCATCGCACGTTCAGGGTGTTGGTGGTGGGGTTGTACACCTGAATGTTCCTGGGTGCTGAGCGCTCAACTGAGGAAGGAGAAAACAACAGGAAGGAGGGGGTTTTCAGAGGAGCCCACAAGCCCCCCCAGCATCACACCACGACTGGAATGTCTAATGCCAAGCTGGTAAACAACTAGAATCTTTCAGGGATGCCACCATCGGACAAATAAATAGACATCATTTGCCAAATGGTGCCTTAATGGTGCACTGAGACAAGGAGCGTGTAGGTTTCACAAGAAAGGGGGAAATGGGTTTGAATGTTTTCAACGGGGCTTTAATTCAAGCTGCTTCACCTTCCTGTTCGCCTCAGAAAATGCTGTTTTTCAGCGTAATTTAATACAGGCACGGTATTTAAACAGATTTGGTACAACCAGGATGGATCAGGTGTGAGGAAACGTTCAACATATTTAAATCTGTAAAATATAAAATAATAAGTGGGGTTTTGGGAATGAATGTAAATTAGCCCCCAATGCAATCAACCTACATGGAGATTATTTAAAATATTAGCTAATGAAGAGTACCCTGACAGAAACTGTGTAACACTGAAGTGAAAAAGTGTGAAGTGTTTGTGCTTTCCTCACTGAAGAAGGAGAAGGACGTTTTCACAACAGAACAACACTGAATTCTCGGCTGCATCATTACTGAGGTCTGTTCCAATGATGTTTCCCTGCTACTGCTGACTGGCACTTTCTGGAGGTGATTTTTGCATACTAAGCAGGGAACACAAGCTGAGTGAAGTGAAGGAAAATATAAAACGGCAAACCAAGAACCCCCATCAAAAAGAACGAATCTTTTACTGAAACTTATGGCTCAGAGTGGCAAACGCTTCACCCACAGCAACTGCAAACATGGTTTTATTTATTAAAATGTATTTATCTGCCGTGAGCAGCATCCGGTTGAAATCGATTCAATATTATTTATAGCGCCTTTAACAAGGAGCACTGTCACAAAGAGCTTTACATAGTCCCGGGCCCAGGGTCCCCTGCGAGTAAGCCAAAGGCGACAGTGGCAAGGAAGAACTCCCTCAGCAGGAGGAAACTTTGGGAGGAACCAGACTCAAGGGGGAGGCCCATCCTCCTCTGGCTGGCACCGGGCAGGACAAATTCAACAAGTTCAATAATACAATATGAACAACAATGAGGTAGAACAGCCAGATGGACAACAACATATTACTACCTGAAATTCTACCAGAAACTCAATCAAATAAACCATGCAAGCAGACAGTGCTATGTTAAATACGCACCAAAAAAAATGGAAATTAAACCATCAAGGATTTTAGAAAAAAATTATCCTCCACATAACCCAGTTTAAGTTCGCTGCAAGCCACAAGTACATTACGAAATATTAAAAAGAGGATTATTTGTTAGGCACTGGATGAATCACCACCTCCATCCTGTACTTGGGGCACGGACCAATAATGAATGTGTCTGTTCCCAAATAAGGTTTTGTAAATGAATAACGTTTAGGGTTTTCCCTTGTGAGTATCTGTGTTTTGTAATGTTGAGTTAGTGGGAAGTCAAAGGGATTTCTGTGCACCTGCTCAAGAAGGCTTCCTGAAACAAATCTTCACTATCTTCGTAACGACCAACTCACGCGTCTTTCCGTTCTCCGACATGCGCCTTCCTTCCCCTGTGGCATACACGGGCACCACAGTCACTGTATAGACTGTGTCCTGCATGAGGTTCTTCAGCACTGTGGTGGTGCTGGTTCCGGAGATTTGTGTCTAATGGGAACAGGAGAGCACAGTTACTCAAGCAGGACAGATTGAGACACGGTGAAGCGATTTCACGGCTGTCAGTCTGGTCTCCTTAGACCTGCTAACCAACCCAAACTCAGCTCTCTCACAGAAGGCGCGTCAAACTTGCCAGCGACAAAAAGGTTAATGAGAAAGTCATATGGATGAGTCTGCGTCTCCTCTAATGATGTATCTGTCCATGCGACAGATTTCTTACTGTGACCAATCGAACTGCGAAGCTGTGAATTTTCGGTACACATTAAAAGTTTTCTGCATCTTGTGAAAGGCATCATTATCTAAGACTGTTACCACACTGATGTTTCATTTCAGTTCGGGACATATCTGTGGGTTTTTACGGGTCGTTCCATTATAGATCTTATAGATCTCATGACTCTCTGACTATCAGTCTGACTCTAGACTCAACAAAACAAAAGCAATACAGCAAATAAATACAGAAAAAAGGGGCAACACTGACGGACTACCAAAAACAAATGGCGAAAAACTGTACCGAATCCTCAGGGCCCCCCGCGGCCGGCACATAGAAGATCCTGTACTGTCGGACATTGCCCTCTGCTGGCTCCCAGGTCACCCTGAGTGTACTGGTGGTAGGGTCGGTCACCTGCAGGTTCCTCACTCCACCCAGGGGCTCTGCGGTGTAGACAATGGGTAATTGGTTCTCTTTAGACTGCCTGGATGCCTCTGGTTCCCTTTTACCCAGCTGAAAATGTTCCATGCCTCCCAGCACAGATGGCAGCCATTCCGCCGTTCCTCTAGCTAGCCCACTAATTGCGCAGAAACCCCCGCGATTTCCTCTGCGATGTATCCATGAGGTCAGTGTTTATTATTAATGCGATCATGCGTGAGTGGGAGTACAGCAAAGCGTGTGTGTGTGTGTGTGTGTGACACCACTTCACAGGGGAGGGTAGAATACCAAAACGCATACGCTCCACAGTGACATAATAGAAATGTTCAAATCCTATTAAAAATGCGAACTGAATCACAATGCTGAATCACTGTTCACGTGACAAATGTAATCTATGTAGCCGAGACAAAAAGTGCCAGAAATCCCTGCCCTATAATGTGTGGACTTCATCAGGAAGTCTAGCCTACGGCTGGTAACGCAAGTCCTTACTTGTCTTCCCTCCCCCAGATATGTCTCTGCTCTCGCCGCTGCCGTATATCGCCGCTACGGTGATGAAGTAGGGTGTGTCAGGAGTCAGCTTCTGGAGAATCACGCTGTTTTTCTTCCCGCCAATCTGTGTCTGATTAAGTGAGGGGGGAGAGAGAGAGCGTCCACATTCGCTTCAGGTAACACGTGTTGGTTATTTGCCTTAACTTCTCACATACGCAATTTATTCACGCAAACACTTCACTAAACCAACAACTTAATGGTCCCACAAAAAAGAGACGTTTCCCATTCTGTACACCTCCGCAAATTCACATCACAATTAGTAGCTGGGTCATTCACCGCTGCATTGGTGACAAGCCTAGCTATTAGAGTTTTTTGGGAAAGATCTTTTTTTTTCTTAGCATTCCGTCAATGCAGCCGACGGCAGTAACTTTTATCTGGAAGAAGAAAAAAACACTTTGCGGGGAATCAATCAAAGACATTTCATAGAAGAGCCCTCTGGGCACATGCTGCCTGCCGTCATTGGCATTTGGTGGCTGAAGATGGTCGTCAAAAAATTACCGCTGCTGTTCCTCAACCAGCTGCAGAAGACTCACTGGCTTCTCTACTGGAGCCAGCCACAGACAATCCGGTCGTTTTACGCCTGTGACAGATATTTGCGAGGCAGTAATCACATTTTGAGTACCCCTCCCGATCAACAGTGCATTTTTGTACCTTTGTTTTTCAACCATTTCTGCTGCCAATGTAAATCTATTGCTGATGCACAAAACAGGCAGATGGGAGAAGCATGAACGTTGGATTTACTGTGCTGCACTTGGCTGGGGACAGGCTGTAGTAAAGGATGTAGCTAGACCCAGATGTGGAGCCACTGATGAGCGCGAGAGCAGAATGGGCCTAGGTAAAGGGTGAAACCATGGCAGAACAGATCAGGGAGAACTGCGTTTATGAACAGCTGCTGAGGGCCAGTAAGGAAGCCTCCTTCTTCTGGCATTTCTTGGTCCTTGAAATGTTAAAAATGACCTTTGCCCATAGCTGTTCATCATGTTCGTTTCTCATTTCAGATGAAATGCATCACCCCTGGTGGTATTTTCGAGAGAAGTCAAAAGCGTACACTCTTCAGACCTGAGTCTCAGGTTGCAGTCCTGTCTCAGGTTTCAAAAATTCACTCATCTGAAAATGCTCACCTTAGATGACACAGCTGATATTGGGTTCTCTTTAGTTTTAGTGAATCCCACAGCCACAGTAAACACAACAGAAAAGGCAGAGAACCCTTGATGTCATTTATGTTGAACCCTCGAAGTTCTCTCATCTATCAACAGTCACAACACTGAAAAGGCAGTTGAACCCTTGAAGTTCTCTCATCTATGTCTTCCCATAGAAGTCTGACACTTCCCAAACTTTCATAAATGTCACTTGGACGAACGGAAATGCACAAGACACTTTCTAAGTATCTGACAATATTCACTCCATGCAAAAACTGAGCATTCATAGAAAAATGTAAGCATGCTATGAGAAAACGGAGAGACAAAAACCTGGGACTTCACCTACCATCTGGGATCTGCCCCCTGCCTCTGGTCTGTAGGTGATGCGGTAGTTCTGGACCCGGCCTGGGGCGTGGTCCCATTTCACTGTCAGGGAGGTGGTGGTGGCGTTGTACACCTGCAGGTTCTGGGGGGATCCGATCGGCACTGGGGACAAAACAGGAGCAAGATTCATACCTTTGGTTGCTGCGGTTACTTCTCCAGAAGCAGAAATTACCATTACCTGACAAGTATGAACGTACTTACCGGGTGTAACAATCACTGCCACTGTAAGAGACAAAAAAGGGTTTGTGTTAACATGTGTGGCTGAGTCAAAGCGGGTAAGGATAGGCGTATCTCGGTGTGGAAGTGGTTGCTCGGGGCCATACATGTGCGTTGGCTGCCCATGAGGTCCTCGCTCTCCGACTCATCAGGATAGATGGCCGTGATGTACACATCATACATGGTGTCTGAGTCCAGGTGTTCGAGGTGGTAGGAGTTTTCATCGCTGTTCAGGATAGCCTGGAGAAGAGAGGAATGTGGAACTGCAGATCTTGCAGGGGGAAAAGCTTTGGGTCACGATCGTCCGTACGCACCGAGGTGGTGCGACTGAAGCGTGACGGTTCTCTTACGTATTGGAAGTCGTCCTGGCGATGCTTGGCCCATTTGATCCGGTAGAGTGCCACGTCAGGGGCACCATGCTCCCAGTGTGCCACAAAACTGTTTGTGGTCACATCTGTGAATCTCAGGTTTTTGGGGGCGGGTACAACACCTGTTATAGGCAAAGCATATGAGCATTTATATTTGATATCTCGTTTTCAATGCATCATCGCTTTGATCTTTTAAGACTTATGTAACCTTCATTGGAAAGTAGAGGTAGAACAAGTCCTATGCATATATTAGATGACTGTCTGTGATCTAATAGCCAGCACTCATGCAGGTTGCTATCCCTGCAACACCTCAGATTTTACCAGGTAACAACTCAATCGGTGAGCAACTCTGGAAATATCCTTACCAGTCACAGCTTGTCCGAGCATTGGGTTAGCGGATCCTTCATCATATATCGGCGTGACTGCAACATCGTATTCAGTTTGGGAGATGAGGTCCCGGAGTACCGTTCTTGTCACATAACCTGAGACTTCAGTCTAAACATAAACATTAAAATGAATGAGTTTGACTCATGTATCCTGTGCCATATCACACTTGCGACGACACTACAAGATACAATTTGCAATTCACTATCAGCAGATCCTTCAAACTATTGTCTGCTTTTTTCACGCCAGTAGACAATACTTCACCAGAAACTTAATAAAGGGATAACGTGAGAATTGTCATAAGATTTTTCTTATCCCTGCTAAGTACAGTGCTCATAGTGACCAATGACTCTCGGCGGTCCCTGACAAAGTGTGATGAACTAGCATGGCATAGCATTTCCGATCACAATCCAGACCGTCTCATTACACACTATGATTAAGTGTGTTGAGTGCCAGCATCGATGAATGTAAACGGGGAGCAGACAAACTGTTGTAAATATGGAGGTGAGCAACGGGGAAAAGAAAGCTTGGAATCCATCCATTCATTCATTGCCACTCATCCTTGGTTCCTTGTTTGCATAACAGAGATTGTGTCAAAAATTTGGCTGAATCCCCAAAACTGATCTTTGGCATTTGTAATCCCGAATGATGTCCTAAGTTGGTTTGCATCCAGAGAATCAAGGATCCCATACAACATCTTCATAACAGCCACAGCTTCCCATGAATCCTCAGGCAACCAGAGTTCCACTGAGAACACTTTCACTTAATTTTCAAGGCAGCCTTGTGAACGTCTTAGTAGTGCTTTATATTAGGCTATAAATTTGGAACCATCTACATCTCAAAGAAGCCTCCAAGACATAAATCCATAGTGATGGGTTTTGGTTCTGAAGTTCCTGTTTTCTCCTGAAGAACCCAGCCAAGCTCGTTCATCCAGGGACACACCATCCATCAGGCAATCGTGCAGCCACGTTTTGGGCAGCCTCCTCCACGTGGGTTTTAGTTGAGCACAAATCCACAGGGGCCCCAGGCACTGTTCTTTCCTTCAAGTCCAAACCAACGAGTTACGAGGAGAGCTGAGCCATGATTGATGTCGACGGATGTGGTCTGTTGGGCCAAGGGACCATGCAAGCCACTCTCTCCCAGAAAGCCCGGGCCGTAAAGACAAATCCAAGGGTCTCAGAAACAGAGGATGACTTCAGTGGTCCTTCAGACAAAGTCTGCTCTTTCAATTTATCTCCAGAAACATTATTCTCAATGAAACCTGCAATGTGAATCTGGGTGACCCAAAGCCCCGGCTGGACCATTGGTTATAGCATCGCACCAAGCTGTCTGAGGTAATGAATTGTGGGACTTTGCTTAATTGACAGAACCTTCAATCAGAAGTTGTCTGCCACTGTTTCACATGGGAACATAGTTTATTGCAGAAACGGGCAATGCTTTAGTGTTTTAACCACAGCTCGGTTTGGCTACAGCTAAGACAATCTGTGGCAAGCTGCTGCAAATGACTTCACCCTGCTGCTCAGAATTACCTCCTTAGCCTCTCCTTCCTCATGCTTGTACGTGATGATGTATTTGCGCACGTTCCCTGGTGCGGCGTCCCAGTTGAGATTCATCGCGCTGTGGGTGACATCTGTGATCCTCAGCTTTCCGGTGGGCAGGGGCACTGAAGAGCAAGAGAGAGAGGCCGGAGTTAAAAAGGAATCAGCCCACTAGGCTGTTGCTGACGCTTCACGGGGAAAGTCAAGGCATTCACGTACAGGTTACTCCCTGGTCCGACAGAGGGTCACTGGCGGCTCCACTGTGAAGGGCAAAGATGGACAGTGTGTAGGCTGTGTTGGGAATGAGGTTCTCCAGGAGTGCTGTGGTCACATCCCTACCAACTCGCAGCTGTGAAAGTCACATGGACAGACGTGAGCAACGGACACTGCAGCATGGCAAGAAAATGAAAATCCCACTGTTGCCGTTTGGGAATCCATTTCCCAATAACAGTGTCACATCAGGTACCATAAGACTCAACGACAAGAACAAACCTACTGCTCATCTTTGCCACAGAAACTGATGGCAACTAACGTGAGTTTCCAGTAAAAGTTTGACACATTATCACCTCGATGAATCCAAAGAGAAACAGACAGTTTTCCTACTGTCAGCTTAGGTTTGTGTTTAATGCTAACTGGGAAAGGTTAGCATGGCCAGCCCTCACCTCTCTCTGCTGGGTGGGCACGGTGGCATTGATGGCATTGTACTGCAGCAGGTAGCCCGTAGCACCAGTGACAGCTCCCCAGCGTACCCTCATGGTGGTGGGCTGCTCGTCATAGACAGTCATGCTCCGTACGGCAGGAAGTGGCACTGGGTGGACCAAGGACAGAGCAATTATCCAATTCAATTCAATTCCATTTATTTTTATATTGTGCCCTTGCTAGTACTTTTCCCCCAAAGCACTTAAATGAAGCCCCCCTGAATCTCTGACTAGCCTGCCAGGACCAAATCTGGAAACCATTCCCAACCATTTGGCCTCAGGAGTCATGAAAAGCCAGGGCAAAGCATATCACAGACAACTGCCCAATAACAGCAGAATAAAGAGCGGAGTCAAACATGGCTCACATGAGGGATTTAAAGTTTGTGTATCTAAGAGAATGAAAGCATGGAACAAGTGGAAGATTCAAGGGAGAATGGTAGAGACTCACAAGTGGTTTCGGTGCCTTTCAGTGGCTCACTGGCCTCACCCTCAACCATAGCATAAACGTTGATGATGTACTCTGTCAAGGGGTTCAGGTTCTTCAGCACAGTGGTGGTCACGGTCCCAGGTACGAAAATCTGGAGAAATTAAGATTTGCCATTTGTACAAAGTGCTCTGTCAGTCACTGGCAACTTGAAGCATACGGATTAAACATGATCAACTTTAACTCTGAGGGTGAGAGAACATCTACACTCAGAAGTTCCTTCTAAGTTTATGCTCAAACAACTCTACATAGCTTCTGCAGCTGCCTTTGACTGTTAAGCCCACCTAAACAAAGCAAGGCTTTACACAGTACATAGCATCAAAGACAAAAGCATGCAAGAACATCCGAATTCATTTGACTCATATGATTAGTCTGCCAGTAGACAAAGTGTTTAATCTGGCTATCTTGTACAAACCCTTACGGCTGACGGATAGAGTTGAAAACCTGCTGTCCAGAAAGTCGTTATGTAATTGAAAACTAAGCTACAGCCTAAAGCCTACTATGTGGAAACCTCCCTGTTAGCCTGCATCTTTGTTACACAGACATGCCCTGGCAATGGGCTCAGGCTGGTAAACACAGGTGAAACGGGGCTACATCTGAGTTTCTGAGGAGAGGTAAAGACCTTCTTCGCAAAGAGCATTCAGATCAACCCGATTCCTATGAACAGTACATGCTGCTAACTTATGGATATGGTAAAGGAGACCTCTCCCTAAGCTCTTGGTTCCAGGATACCTCCTTGAAGCCAGGGAGACAGCTGTGACATTGAGATCCTGTAATGTGTTAATGTCACTTGAGAGAGCTCACGAGCAGCTGTACCCATTTGACAGCCAACCCTTCATCCATTCATTTAACTTATCTGCAACCAGCACACATATTTAAACCGATGAATTGCCTGTAAAAAAGTGAATAAGCCTGAATACGATCGAGGACAGGAAACAAGATCTCTTGTGGCAGTTATCGGAGGAGAAAGCCCTAGGGGTCGAAAGTCAAAGTATTGCTCAAAAAGGCTGAGAGCTCACCTCTCGAGGCTGGGCTCCGGAAATGGTCATGTATTGTACGCGGTACCTATCGACCTGCTCGCTGGGGGCTGTCCATGTGGCTCGGAAGGAGGAGTGGGTCACTTCAGAGGTCACCAGGTCCGTCGGCGACTCTACTCCGCCGTCTTGTGGGAAAATATGGGAAAGCGACGCCATTATCTTATGACTCAAAAATTGTCTTACAATAATTCCATACAATGACATTGTTCCTCAGTCCATTCCCTCCAAAACTGTAAATGAGAGATCTGTGTGTTTTTTCCTCACATATATCAGCTGACGTTTCATGTTTTGTCTTAAAAACCAGCTCGTGCACCTCTTGGTTCAGCTTGCCCAAAGATGTCTAAGTTAATCATTTAGTTTATCAAGCCTGAATGGTGCTGGAACTCTTTGCCACATTTTAGCGCGCATGCTTCATGTCGAGAAACCCCCATGATGGCGTCTACGTGTGACTGCCAGGGTCATGGACTGCACGGTGTGGAAAACGAATGCGCATAAGACGCCATAACCAACTGAGTCGAGCCCCATCTTTGTGAGCGCAAACCAGGAAGGTCTGGAGATGGAGACAGAGGCGGTGTCCCACCTGAGCCCTTCACGCTGTTGCACAGGTTGACTGTGAGGCTGTCCACAATGTCAAGGAGGAAGGAGAAGTCAGGCACATTGTACATGTGGATCTCATCTGGATCTGAGGCGATGGCCCTAAGCTCGTTCTCATCAGCGTTCTTGACACCTGAAATCAGTCAAAGGATTTACAGCTGAAGCCTCCTTTTATTCTATGCCGAGCTCCAGACAGTTCACTTTCAACATCACACAGAAGCTTTGAAACAGCATGAGAGTGAGCTGAAGACCAACTCACCAATAGCATAGAGCTCGATCCCTTCATCACGCAGCCTTTGGGAGTTGACCAAGATGTCATCCTGCGACTTGCCGTCAGTGATGAGCACTCCAATTTTGCGAGAGTTGGGTCGCATTCCGACATTTGGCTTAAAGTTGTTCTGAAGGATGTAATTTAAAGCCAGACCTGTGGCAGGCAAGGGTTAAAAAAAAATAATGAAGATGTTTATTTAACAGCAGCATGTTGAAACAGTGTACAAATGTACAAGTTAAAACCGAATTTGCTGCCCGTAAATCATGAAAGCGGCAAAATTCACCAGTCAAAGTGTTGCCTCCTTTGTAAGGCAGGTTAGCCACAGCCTCCAACAAAGATTCCCGAGTTTTATGGGCATTCAAGTGCCATTCGGTTTTGGGGTCACCACTGTACTGAGCGAGACCTGCGGAAGACAAGCAAATCTAGTGGTCAACAACAACACAGAGCAACTGTAGAAAGATCGCCACCACGTCGACACCATGTAGCAGTATCACTTGCCAATCTGCACTCTGTCCGGCCCGATGTCGAACACTCCCACCATGCGGGCGATGAATGATCGGATGGTCTTGAAGTTTAGACGCCCGATACTCCACGACCCATCCACCAGGAGAACGATGTCAGCCTGGGCGGTGGTCCTGCACGCCACCTCTGCGATTCCAGGGAACATCACACCAAATCAGACGACGAGAGACGCATTCCACTCCAGACTTACGACAGGTGCACAACAGGAAGGTGAAATGTCTGTGGCATTGCAAATCAAGACTGCAACACAAAGTTACATCTCCAGACCAGAAGAATGAGGAGGAGAAAGGCAGAGGACACACAAAATACACATATAATGGATTCACAGTATCCACCAGAACAGACCAGCACGGTCAAATTTTCATTGCCGTTACATGTTTTCATCACAGTACAGTTCAGTATAGTTCCTATTTTCGTCATTTATGGTGTCTTCTCGCTTGTGATCCCATATATCCCGTGAATTTTCCAGCTGAGACACTCAGAAGTCAGGGCACTCCGACTAAATCAGAAATGATACCCTCTTGACACAAGATATACGAGAGGCTCTTCAGCGAGAATTATTGCACATTCCTTGTCCGTTTGGCCCTTGCTACTCCAGACACCTGCAGGATGAAAAGGATTTTCTCCTCCGCTGCGTGCGAAGGGCAGGGGCACATTGCTCAATCTGCCACTGCCTGGAATTGAAAACAAGTTACATTTGATTTACTGGGTTTTTCCCCTTGCGGAGAAATTAAGCAGATATCCAAAGATGTGTGAGGATCCTCTGTACTTAAAATATGCATTTTGTTACGACAGCACTGTCAGTCAGTAATAAAAGGAAAAATTGTTAACAACTTGATCCCTAAAATCTTTGAAAAGATGTGCAAATTCAGCCAGATGCTATTTTCAAGATGTAATTTATAACCAACAAAATCACTGAATTTGGTTTTTCTATCGAAATATTTATCCTTCCGTCCTTTTGAATTAACCTGCTATTTCAATCAATGCTAAAAATTTAATGGAGAAGTGTACTCTCAGCGAGAGCTACTACAAAGGGATGGTTCTACTGATCAAAATTTATAGCAGAAGCAATTTGCACTTAGCCTGCTTATGTAAGACTTTAAGAAGTCTGTTTATGGTGCCTAAGACCCCATTTGGAACATCTAGTCTCCTAGACCTTCTCTATTTTCACACCTTCAGGCCCTGTCCATTTCAGACAGACTGCGTCCCTCTATCTGCTCCTGATTATGGAAGGAATTTTTGCCCAAGGTCATCGGGACTCTCTGGAGTCTTTATGAAAAACAGAGTGGATTCTATTTTCACGCTAACTGGTGGCAGCCAGTACTTCAGACGTGTGAGGTTGTAAAACATTTGTAATTGCAAACAGACATTTTTTCCATTTCGCTTTAGCAGAAAAAAAAAAATCCTGATGTGTCAAAAAAGAATCTAGCAGATGGTCTATTCATTAGAAGTGTAAGCCTGTGACTTTTGGTAAGTTTTTGGTAAGTTTTGGTAAGAAGAAAGGCATGGAGTTTAAGTCATCTTTTCTATGGCTATCAAGGAAAAAAAAACTGGGGGGGAAAAAGGGAAAAAATATTTTCCAAAATTAAAATGGAAAAACTATTAGCAACAATGCCTAATTAAATATGTCTCATGCTTGCATAAAAATCATATATATTATTACATATCTTCCCACAGATTGGAAATCCTATTATAAAGGCGGTGTGAGTAAAATGTTTAGAAGAAGAGCATTACATCGAGGCAGGTTGCATCGGCATCAGGTGTAATCCTAACAAATGCTTCCAGTACAGTGGCTGGCTGGCCTAGCCCACATGCCATGTGTATGATACTTGGCTGAGTTGGCTGAGGCGGTACACACCTGGCACACCGAATGGTGGGGGTTCCGGCCCATCAGAGAGGGTGGTCCTCTCCTCCCCAGCCAATGGCATGCTCTCACCTCCATCAAACATCCCAGACACACTCACTATGTACTTGGTTTCAGCCCTGGCGACAGAAACGACAGTAGTAAATACTCCGCCCATCAGCTCGGCTGAACCGTGGGGGTCTACCCTAGAACCGTCGAACTGCACGGCTGTCACAGCTACTCCTACGACACACCTCAGCTCCTCCAGGACCACGGTGTTGTCATAAGGCCCGACGAGGAGTTCCCCCAGGTCCACCTCGTCGTCTGAGGGGTGGAAAGTCACTTTGTAGCCCCGCACATCTCCTGGAGCGGGGTCCCAGGACACCCGGAAACTGTGCCTGGTGGGCTCAGAAGTCTGGAGGTTTCTAGGAGACTTGTACGGTGAGACTAACCAGAAGAAAAGAAGAAGAAGATGCAGTGATATCAGCAGAGAGGACAGAGACAGAAAGCTATCCAAAGGGTACGTGACTTTGGAATAGCTATCAGTAAAATGTTCAGCTTTTAAAGCGTTATAAAGGAGACTGAGTATCAAATACTACAGCGTAGTCATTATGAGAGTCACAAAATGAGAAAGTCATGCCCTTTAAAGACACTAGCAGAAATTTAGCTAACAGGCTTGGTGATATGTCACATTGTAATGTCAGCCCTCCCCCCCCAACACACACGCACGCACACGCACACGCACACACACGCACACACACGCACACACACGCAGCATATACGGACATTTATATCCAGGGCTGGGCGACATGGTCCGAAAAACACAATACGTGTCACCATATTTCTCCCTTTTTCGAATACGTGAACTATAAATGCTGGGTTGTTTATAAAGCGTTTATCATGCAGCTTTTAAAAGTACGTTCAAATTAGCCACTGCCATCAGTGACATGTTTAAAACTCACTACTGCCAATCTAAGTGTAATGAGAATAATCATGATATTCTCCTCGTTAAGTCCACAGAGAGTCAGAAGGAACGGCGAAACGTCTGATGCACCGTCACGTCGCCCAGCCCTACTGCTGTCACATCAGGTTAATTATAGACCAACGTACGTGTCCTTCCTACTCCTTGCCTTGCTTTTCCTTCTCCTTGCTTGTAGACGGGCGTCACCGTGATGTCATAGGTGGTCATGGGCTGTAACCTCCTTAGGATTGTGGTGGTGTTAGTGCCAGGTACCTTGGCGACCAGAGGCCGCCCGGTACCTTCTGGCCGGTATGATACCCGATAGTTGACCACCTTGCCCGGAGCGGGCTGCCAGGTGACCTTCATGGATCTCTCTGTCTCGTCTGAGACCGCCAGAGCTCTCGCGGTGGCAGAAACTGAAAGCACAAGAAGGAAAAATAGTTCAGCTAGTCTTGACGTATGACAAATTAGTCACATGACTCCCAGGCTTTATGCGTTATACATTAGTCTAAAGGCTTACAGCCCAGCCACTGCTAAACAGGACTCACTCTGACGTTGTTGTGATGTCTGTCTATCTGACAATTACGCTCTTGCTAATAACACCCTTCACTGTACCTTTCATTACCGTGACCACAGTGGGTTTGCTATAAGGTAGAGAGTGTGAAGCAGACCACCCCAGGAAAATATTAACACACCCAGAAATCACCAGGAGGGTTTTTATGAATGGAAATATTGACATACAAGTTTTCAATGTGCCCATTGACCTCAACGGACACCACACATTACCAGAATTCCAGTTTTTCCACAGAGATGACCGTGGAACCCAAAAAAATTGTCCCAAGAGATGGATGATTGCCTCCCGTTTAAATTGTACCTGGACCTGTTTTCCAGAACAAATCCTGAACCTATTCAAGTCTGTTCTGCTCCTAGCACATTTCATGAATTCCCTGGAGGTCCGTCTTCCAGCTTCTGCTTTGCATGTGAATCGTCTGGGATATATGGCCTTTCCCAGACAGACTTCAGAGACCCTGTCCCCGCACCGCATAACGTGCAGCGGGTGTCACACAGATGCGTCACTCGCTGCCTGCTGCACAATTCCTTACTGACTGGACAGCAGCGAGAACGAACCGAAAATGTCCACAGTGGCTTGAAACTGCCTTAAGACCCCCACAGCCTCGCATTCCTGTGAGACCCACGTCACTGGTTTCCAAACAGAGGATTTAATGGGGGGGCAAGGGGCAAGAGTTTAACCTGTGCATGTACTAAAAAAAATTACATAGAAAATTACATTACATTCAGATACTAGGGCTCCACCCTGTGCATGCTGGCTTGCAGGATCTAGGTGGACCGTCCAAACAGCTTAAGCGGGAATCCAATTCTAATTTTCCAGTGTCCTAAACGGCTAAAATGAAAATTGTTCAGTACAGCCCCTGACTCTGATATATGAGGGCCACTACACATTAAAATGATCATGCTTCTGCTCAACTGGATCATCTGGAGAAGGTGAGTACAGGGCAGTTCTATAACCATCGTCTATCACTATCGGATCCCCTTACCAGAATGCAGCAATAGATGATTCATAACTTACATAAGCATAAAATCTCTATAGAGTAGGATATATATTGCGTCAGTATTCCTGCATGTCAGTGTTGCTTGTACAAGAAACCCAGAGTGTAAGAGACAGACTTCCTGAAACGGCACATGCATCAGAAGTAGAGATCCAAATACCATCCGTGGTCTCCTCTCCGTCGAGTGGCTCCCCCTCTCCATGGCGATAAGAGGCGTGGACGGCGACCTGGTACCGAGTTTCTGGGGTGAGCCTCTCCAGCACAGTGTCGGTCACGTCACCGGGGACAAACTTCTCGCCGGACTCCCCGGTGAACAGGGACCGCCACGTGACCCGATAACGCTGCACATTCCCGGGTGCTGCGGTCCAGTGTACACCGAAGCTGGTGTCTGTAACATCCCTAGTGACCAGGTCTTTAGGGGAACCCAGTTCTGAGGAAGAAACAGGACGAAAAATCACTGACGGCTTACGGGACACTTCACAGAGTATCAAAATTAATTTTAATAGTTATTTTATCACGTTGCAATGTCGACCTTGTCTCTGTCAAACCTCGGACTGCTGGCTGATGTGTACAATCCTCGCACTGTAATGACAGTCTAGTCTAGTTCTGAACCCCCACCCCCTGCGGCGGGGGTAGGCTAATCGTAGCTGAAACTGGCACATTTACTAAACCAAATCAGACTGTTAGTCAGCTCCCCCGACGTTTCAAGTTTTAATCGTCTTCTAATGAAATTATATATTTCGGAAAAACCGTCGAGCCTCTGGCCCTCAAGGAAAAGGGAGGGGACGGCTTCGTGAAGCCTCTTCATGTTCAGCCGCATTCGCAGGTAAGAAAAAAAAGATGTAATTGCTTCGTCTTCACTGCCAGCTCACCGAGGGGCTCCTTGCTGAGACACGGAGAACCATGCAGTGCGGCAGGCAGGGTCATGTTAGCATTTCTTAGCCACCGGGTGATTGACCTCGCAGAAATCCGACACCACGTCGAGTTTGCAGAGGGATATTTTCCCCCCTTGAAAAGGCCCTCAAAAATATCGGACATTTTTTTATTTCAGTGATCCACTTCCAGACATAAGCTCTCCTGGACTTGTGACGGCTTTTCACTGATCGGTATGTTCCCAGTAACCTCGCCATAACATCTGTTACATCTATGTTATCTATGACTGGCTTTGGGGAATAAAAGAAAAGAATGTAGGCTCTTTGACACTGCGTGGTCATTTTTCTCTGTCTTTTTATGCATTTCAGAACATCATACATAAATGTGCTCGACAAATTCAGCAGGGCTACTTTCCTTTTGTTTGCCTAGCGTACACACTGCCAAACCCCACTTTCAATGTTTGTACGTGAGTGCTTACAGATCCTGCACACGGTCGTTATTTTATAGGCTGATCCTAGCATTAAAGAACAAAAATATATGATTTTGCCACAGAGTTACCGAAGAATTCCAGTACAAAATGCCAGGCAGACATCTTTTTCCAGGCAATGTGGATTGACTGTGGCGGGCGAAGCCACAAGCTTGCAGGTTAATGGTTTCCACAGGCAACCTTCAGTCGTTGCCTTTGTTATTAATATGTAAGGCGTACAGGCGCAAATCTCCTGCTAACATAACAAAACACAGCCGCCTCAGTTCTCGCTTCCAAGTCCCAAAGCAGCTCCTGTGAAAAACATCATCCCAGATTATGTATCATATACCATGTATCAGGTATCTGATACACCGTTATTCAAAACTTTATGGTTCTACTGAGGGATCCCGAGGACTTCAGAAACATTTATAAATCGAGCAGCACACGTGAAAGTTGAAACAGCTCAGTAGAAGATTAAACTACTACCATAAGATGACTTCTGAAACAAGCACACTACTGTACTCCAAGGGTCTGACTCAAAAAGTTACAAGTATTTTGTGTATTTATTATTTCGGCAGGTACACAAAGATTTTCTCCGTCGTTAAACAATAAGTACAAGCTTAAATCGAAAGATCGGTGTGCTTGTGTGCATCTGATTCCTAAACGCCCATTTCCATTTGACACAGCAGCAAAAAAATTAAAGCACACTCCTACTCTCCTGAGGAGCACTACCACGGCCTTGGCCGAAATCTCAGCTTCCTGTTCCTGTTGGGTGCGTGCGTGTGTCACTCTTTCATCCAGACACGTGGGTGCAACACGAGGAGGCTTTTCTCTGGCCTCCTGGCACATATTCCAGAGTCTCTCGAGACCCTGGACAGGAAACCAGAACCACGCTAAATTCATAGGCCATCCCCACTGGAGCCTCAGTGTGCAAAGATTCCTCAGAGAGTTTTTTTTTTTAATCACTTCTGCTCCAAGCTATCGGTTTATAATGCTGTGTGGAAAAATGAGACTATCATAGCACCGGAGGACACACCAGGCTGCCTCCCACTCCCTCGTACCGTACTTGTGGCGATGATCACTGGAAATCGGTACCGACACCGACACTCTCCTATTGCCATAAACGCCTCGGCAATGAGACGATTTGTGGTAGCCAAATCCATTTAAGTGTGATTGCGCTCAATCGGGCATTGCATTTAGAATTTCCGACCGTGTCCAAACTCGCCACCTGCTACAGGCTTTCACTGCAACCTGTCAGGAAGAGAAGGCGCAGCGCAAGCACTGCCCCCCTTTACGGCTGGATTTTGCCTTACATCATGTGATTTTTTCAAGCAGGCAGACCCAAAGTGCTGCATTTGTGCGTGTTCTGATTTTAAACCTTGAGTCTGGAATACTCATTTAATCGCTTGGAAGAGGTGACCCCCGACTGACCGGCAGCAGACAGACCTACAAAATTGCCTGCAGAGGTGCAGGATAGCAGCCGACTTTCTGCGCAGGTTACCGAGGCCCACTTACTGCCGCTTCCCTGCTTTCTCTCAGGCCTCTCCAGCTCCCGTCCCACAGGAGAAGTGCGACACAGAAACTCCAGCAGCCGCCCCGATGTGCCTCTCCAGTGGAATGTTCCGGATGCCGTCCATAAAAGTCAGCCTAGTTAACTGATGCCCTTGCCGCTTTTTTTTCCTCTGACTTTCATTTCCACAGATGGAAGAGCTATCCACCCCCTGGCTTAGCCCTCTCCCCTTCGCGGCTAGAAGCAGCCTGGGGAATTTGGAGGAAGGCAGGTTTCTCCAAGCAGTTTGGCCCATGGTCTTCAGCACCACGGGCAAGCTCTCTACCCGCAGAAACAAGGTCTGCCTGTGAAGTCCTCCACAAACCTAATGTAAGCTGTGAGCTGGGGCAGCACATAGCCCACAAGGAAATGAACAACACCTGGACAGGCCTGGGCTACTCAAAACCACAGGACTTATCAAGAGACGAGAGCCAGATCAAGAAAGGGCATAAAGCCATCATTGTCCCTTTAGATTACAATTCCCCATTGATATATTGCCTGCCATAAGAATTGAATGATTTTTCTTTTCAGAAATCACAAGGTTGATTTCCATATGACGTGACTAGTGTCCTCGCGTCGAAATCCCGTTTCCAGTAACGGCCTTGAAGGTATTCATCACAGCTGAGCTGACTTTCCGAATGATTTTCTAATCCATTGTGAGTCTCTGGCTCCCAGCAGAACTGTGAACAAAGCAGCCAGTGTGTTACTCCTCATGACGTACAGGAACATGTCTGAAATGGGAGCGGACTCAGGAAGAGTCAGCACTCGCACGGAGACCCTCGAGCCTCCAGCACTGGGATGGGGTGTTTGACTCACTGAGTCAGCAAATCCAACAGGCCAAGAAACATCACGCAAAGCCAGGAGAACCACTTCAAGTGGTCAGCAAGCAATGAAGCATTCGCTATTGTCTGAAGACAGGGAGAGGCTGGTAAATGTCACGGTCCCAGGAATGTTTTACATAACTGTCAATGAAAACTATTCAGTGCTAGAAGGTGCATGGCAGCGGTGACTTCCTAGCCAGACATATTCTGCCTTGTTTGGACATGTGTGGGAGGAAGTCTCCATTGCGTAATCCTTATCCACTAATGCCACAAATATCGGCATTAGTTGATTATCAGCTCTGAAGACCTCTTTCTGGCCAAAGAGGAGCGGGGGTTTTCAGAAACATCCTGTTGCTATGGTGAAAAGACACAGACCTCAAGTGTTGGAAGTCAGTTGCTCAAGAGAGACGGAGACAGAACTGGGACCAGCAGTCGCTGTTGAGCTGTTGAGTAGCCTGATGCGTGTTGCCATGTTCCTTAAAACGCACCCAAATCGAGATGCTAGACCGCAGGTTTGGGGTGACTACTTTAATTCAGGGTATTTTAGGTTATTTTATCCCTCTCCTCCAGACCTCCGTTGCTGGGATTCTAAACCCTGGACCTAAATCTGACAGTATGACAAGCAGGAGGACACGTCATTCCACACGTATCTCCTTGCAGTTCAGCGATGAGCATCCAAGAGCAACGTCCAGGTCAGTTACCAGAGTGCCGGTCGAAGACGTGAGGGGCATTCAGACGTACCCCCCCCATGTAGCTCCTCATGGGAACCAGAAAGACAGATGCTAAGCCTAGCTGATGGCACAGGAGCCAACGGGATACGGGTTTGTCGCCGCCCTCCCCACTCCGAACAGAGCAGGCTGCATGTCGTTCACTTGACACCAAGACCGTGGTTCACCAACCTATTTTGGTCAACTCTCAAAAATGCAACAGACTGGAAAGAGCTTGGTCTTAGTCATTGTTATTAGAGCATTGAAAGTGGTAACAGAAGCTGTTTTGTTGACATGCACCCTCCGGGGGTAAATAGTGTGACACCAGCCAAGACCTTATGCTACCCACAGTCTTTATTCAGCTGATATACACGGCTAAATGCTAGTGCAGCAATATTAGGAACAGATGTCATCTTTCACTAGTTGTTATTTCTTTCAGTCTGCTCAGTTGCCCCTCTGACCCAGCTTTGTGGTCCTGACCTAAAGAGACGGCCATTCAGAATATTATTGATGGCAGGAAGTGGTGTTAAAAAGCAGAGTTTTCTCATCTTATACTGGGATTTTCAGTCTCCACAGAAAGGGCTGTATTACTGGGGTCCTGCAAAACTGAAATGGGCCTTTAAATGGACATAGAGAAGAGAAGTACCAAGTTCTATATGAATGATCAATCAACACAATTTTGAACTGAGCAGAAACTCCACGTTGACCAAAGTGGATTTCATTTTCCATTATAAAAACATATTTTTCATTTGTCCGAGCCCTGAAATCTAATATTTGTAGAAAACTATTAGGGTTATTCTAAACAATCCAATAAGCTCTGTAATGTAATGCTAATAACGTCAGCTTCCTAGTCAGCCAACCACATTCATTCACACGCCTGCATTTCCACCAGCTGTCTTTCATTAATTTTCAGTTTTTACACTTATTGTTGCACTCAATCGCAAAGATCTGCGAGTCCCTCTCGGCGAAAGTGTCCGCCATATAAATAACCGTCAGTCTAAATGCTAAGAAGTCTAAACAGACGTCTGCTCATTAGCAGAAAATGCTCAGGAACCCCGTTCAGAAAGGCTGGGGAAATCCTTAGCAGCTGCCAAAGGCACTGATAAGAATGTTCTGGAAATGTCACGCATCTCTCAAGAAACTCTGGAATGTACGAAAAACGTGAGGAACTGTGATAAGCGATTGTCCCTGACGAATGGCTTATTTTTATGAGTTGGATCCGATAGAGGAAAAACCTGCTCACGGCTTGCCGGTTCACATCCTCGTTTACAGTTCCGCGATTTTCATACGATTTTACCACCCGGTAATTAAACTTCATCCCGCCCTGCACCTCATCCCGCAGCGATGCATTTTGATGCCCATGGGACCGCTTCATTCGTGAGACAGACCGTTCCATAAATCAACAGGCGAACGGGATACCTCCCCAGCCAGCTTCATCTAAGCACTAAGATGCATGTGAGCTGTGCAGAACATCAGTTTTCATGGACACATGTCAGGTTGCAGAGCTTTCAAAGAAGGGTTTCTCTACCACCACATGTGGTGTGTGTTGATGACTGTCTTTAGAAACCGAATGACGTACTGTACAGACAAGTAATACGAGAGTAATCCTGAATAAGTGGTATGGGGAGAATGACATATCTGCTACAGTCTTTGATTTAGATTAGCTGTGGGTCTAGCTGGGCCTTAAGCTGTTTTCTCCAGTTGCTTAACTGATCCACTGAGTCCTTCAAGTTTTTTTTTTTTTTTTTATTAGGATGCTTCTAGTTAATGACCTCAGGAACGTGTTGGCATTTAAACCAGAAACCTTCAGGTCCATTAACTGCCATGCTGTCTGCTGCCCATAAAGAGCAACAAGTCAATAATAGAGGTGTGCATGAGGAGATCACCTTCCAGAGTGGTTCCTGTTCCCATCAGGGGGTCCCCGAGGCCCGATGTGTAACGTGCGCTGACAAAGAGCTCGTACTCCGTGTCGGGCCGCAGGTTCTTCAGCAGGGCACTGGTGACGTTGCCCCTCACCATCATCTCCTTACGTTCCCCACCCGCCGATGGCTTGTATGCCACACGGTACTGCTGCACCCGTCCCGGTGCCGGCAGCCAAGACAGCCGCATGCTGGAAACGGTCTCGTCGAAGACCTTCAGGTTTCGGGGGGAACCCCGAACTGAGGAAATAAAGGGAGGGAACATCATAAACACTCAAATGTCGGTTCTCCGGTTCGAAGGACATCTAAGGGGAGCTTTGGATTAAGCTCTTGGCAATGAGTGGGGCTGCTGTTTTTCTGTAATTGAGCTTTGCATATATAATTCAAATTCAGCTTAACTCACCTGAAAAATTACACTGAGCACCCAAATGCAATGCTTGGTTTAGAATGAGGTAAAGCATGCAAAGGCTCAGTAAAAGCATGAAGGTTCATTAATTATGCCCGCGACTCAAACGATCACCGGCATTCCGAGTGACCCAAGAACACTGCAATACGAGCTTTTCCACTGCAGTCTCTGGCTGCCTTAGCATACACACTGCATTAGCCAGGGGAGTGCTAAAGTGACATTTAAGTAAGAGATGTGCAAGGTCCTTGTGGGCCCTTGTTTGGCTAAAACACTGCGTGGATTAAAGATTTTTTCAGCAGCTGTGAGACGAATCAATAGTAAGCAAACGTCTTTGAGGCAGTCTCTTTGAATTGGATTTTCGAAATCGGGCCGACATTTCTTGTTGACATTGTGTATAAGTGGCACCTGTCCAACGCACTCCACCCACGGCGACATTGAGGACGGACTGCGTCAAAGTCCTGTGTCTCAAGCTGCCCGTTTTCTAAATCTTAAACTACGTAAACGTTGGAAAAGCATTGAAGATACATGGAAACAAAACTGGAGAATTTCACGGGTCTCTAATGTGAGTAGGGGTACGCAGGTTACCTTCTTTAGTCGTGCCCTCAGTGAACATTTCCTGTCCCAATCCAGACTGATACTCTGCAGCCACAGACACCCGGTAGGTGGTGATGGGGAATAACTCCTGCAGCACAATGGTGGTGTCAGGTCCCTCAGTGACTGCCTGTTGTACCTCTACACCCCCTTGAACTGGGACATAGGTCAGCCGGTATCTCAATACGGCCCCCGGGGCTGCTTGCCAGGAGACCCGGAAGCTGTCCGTTGTTTCATCTGAGACCCGAACACGTCTCACAGTGCCGGTTTCTACAGAAGAGAAGTTCAAGAAATTTAACCTCACAGGTCAAGTTTTTCGGACACTTTCTGCTAGCTTAGCGAAGTCTTAATTTATTGGAGAAGATTCGTTATGAAGACTGAGACTTGCCCTCCAGTGTTGTTTCCTCTCCTGTCAGGGGGAAACTGTCTCCGTGCTCGTACTGGGCAAACACGTTCACCTCGTACTTCGTGAAGGGGGTGAGGTGGGGGAGGACTGTGGTAAAGGTGTCAGCGGGAATAAACAGGGTCACGTAATCCCCTGTCACATCCACAGTGGGCTTAAAGCGGACCAGGAAGGACAACGCATCTGTCCCATCGAAAGTCCAGGAAGTCCGGAAGCTTCTAGAAGTCACGTCAGAGAACTTCAGAGACTCTGGTGGGACTAACCCTGGAGCAGAAGGCATGACATCATTTTCATTATTTGTTTTGCTCACCTGCTCAGGTTAGCAGAAGAGAATTCCGTAACACACAATATGTAAGAAGTGCAGCACGTTCCATCCATTAATATGCTGTAAGCATAAGAAACAAAATCACTGGAAAATAAAACTGTTGCCGTGCAGAATTTTGCCATGACGTCACATGGTTATGAAAATGACCTAAATATTATAGTGCTTTTTCAAAGTGTCTAAAATACATAATTAAGCAGCAGTCTTTAGTGAAGATCTATGGAGCTCATATGGGAAGTTAAAGTTTAACGTAGCCCTGCTTTTCAGTCAAAGGCAAAACATCCAGCATGGCTTTGTTAGTTATTCACCTCAGTCAGAGGGAATCGCACTGGCAACCAGAGGATAACAGACAGCGCTAACCGCACGACGCAATACGGGGCAATTCATACATCAGGTGTCTTGCGACAAGTGGTTCTGCATCAACAAGAAAGACAGGCCTCAGTCTAACTCAACAGCAGTGCTGTCTATCTTCATCAGACAGTCACATCCATTTCTACCTCTAGCTACATCTCTAACATTACTGCCATGTCTGTTTATTTGGCAAAGCACTCACTTCTCATTTTAATGTTGAGGAGTTCCTGTTCGATTCTCAGGCAGATGGACTGAGTTAGCTCCTTAGATATCCTCTGGAAGGCATCGAAGTCCTCTACCGTATACACATGCGTCTCTGCTGGTGGGTTGGCGATAGCCTCCAGTTCAGAGCGGACGGCATCCTTGACACCGACGGCAAAGATCTCCACATCTGCATTCCTCAGCTTGGTAGCTGGTTCTCTGAAGGCGTCGGAGGACTTTCCATCCGTAATTAGGATCATGACCCTTGGCACATGGCTGCGAGCTCCTCTGGAAGCCACGAAGATCTTCTCCCTCACGTACACCATGGCTTTGCCAGTGTTGGTCGAGCCCCCTCTGTAGGGGAAAGTCCTCACAGCCCTGACGACCGCACCACGGTCATGGTGCGTGTTCAGGGCAAACTCGGTATGTGGGTCCCTGCTGTACTGAACCAGGCTGATCTGAACCTTGTTGGGTCCAATGTCAAAGGAGTCCACCAGCACTTCCAGAAACGCTCTAACTTTGGCAAAATTGGCTAATCCTATGCTGTAAGAGCCATCGACCAGGAGGACAACGTCTGCCTGTACATCCACTCCAAGAGAACATTCTGAAAAAGAGGGGGAAAATGACTCAAAGTCCATTTTTTATCAGAAATTTCAAACAGTGTTTAGTGGAAGATTATGGGTTTCATTCAGCTGACTTGAGTGAATGAAAAACAGAACTTGGAAGGCTGTGTACTCTTTAGTGTGATGTGTGGTTCCTCCCGCCATAACATGTGTAGATATAAACATGGGAGAATGGGTTAAACTATTGAAGGGACCAGTTGGTGTGGGGCGGTGGCTGTAGCACGCTGGCATCTGTGAGGGCGTTCTTACCCAGGGACACCTTGACAGGTTGGGTCTTTTCCATGGCCATAACAGGTTCACTGGGTGTCAGGCCCTTTAAGGCGAACAGGCTGACTTCATACTCAGTCTCGGGGGACAAGTCTCTGACGCTCACTGAGGTAAGAGCGGGGCCAATGTACAGTTCCTGCCTCCTGACTCCAGCCAACATAGGGACCAGCTGCAGCTTGTACCCTGTCACATCTCCAGGGGACGCATCCCAGGTGACGCGCATTGACTTGGACGATATCTCGGTCACTTGTAGGTTTGAGGCTGGTTCAACCACTGTGGAGCCAAACAAGGAATTCCCATTCGCAATAATGTTACAGTGATCGTTTTTAGCTTTTAGCTTTTAGTGTTACTTTTCATATAAAGTTCTCACCTTCTTCTCCACTCACAAGAAATGCTAGCTGGTCTTCCACACCTGCGCACACTTCGTTAATAAGCTGTCGCTGGACCTCCTTGATTAAGTCAAAGTTGGGGACATTGAAGATGTGATTCTTATAAGGTGTGGAAGCTATTTGCTTCAACTCCTCCTCATCGGCTCCTTTAATCCCTGTATCGGACAATCATGCGTATCATTGGTCAGTGATGGTCTGACAACAAAATGCACAAAAACCGTATTCCTGAAACACAACTGTATCACTGGTTTCCTGCAAACACATAGGGAGTACGTAGAAAAATAAAGAAAGCAGCAAGTAAAGCCTCGTACCCAGGACGAATATCTCCACGCCGATGTTCCTGAGTCTCCGTGCCTGTTCCTCCACGGGGTCCTGAGATTTCCCATCCGTTATAATCATGGCCACCTTGGGAAAGGTCTTCCTAGAGCCGGCCGCCTCGGTGAATGTGTTTTTCACCAGATAATCCATAGCATCACCTTCAAAGACATCGCAGAACCGTCAATATTTTAATAACGTTACAGGTATGTTTCAGTACGCAGAACACCACCGAGTGTGAAGGACTCACTTGAAACAGCACGTCAACAAAATGAAGAGTCACAAAAGTTTAAAAAATGACTCGAAATAGGACAGCTGAAGGCAAAGGTGATATTCTTAGTCAAAAACAAACACTAAAGCATTCGTTCTCCACAGATCCCATTGTTGACTAGGTTGTAAACAGCAGGTTATGATCAGGTTTAACTAGGTCCCAAAAACCTGGTCCTGACATCCAGACAGCCTGAGTGACCTGATATAAGTGATAAATGTGATTAATAAAGGAAGCAAGGATTCTGCAGCAGTTAGCTAACACCCACCCAGAGATTAGAAAACCGGGGAACTAAAAACCTTCAACCGAGTGAGAGAAAGGACCGTAAATGTTATTCATTTTTTGACAGAGCAGATATTTAGAAGTCCTTTCTTAGATGGCACATCTCTGTATCCAGTATATTATTGAAATGCACGCCCAGTGGTTTGCTCTTAAAACATCTTTCACATATTTTCTGCTCATATAAATGATGGTAATTGCAGTAAAATGATTGAAACGTACAAGGCAAAGTCATACAAAATGAAATGATGTCAATGTGTTCTTAAGAGGACAACGGGTCCAGAGGATGACGTACCGGTCATGGTGTTGCCACCCTTATAAGGTAAGGTGTTTATCGCTCGGATGAGCTCGCCCCGTTTGAAGTAGCGGTTGAGGTTGAACTCTGTCCGCGTGTCTGTGCTGTACTGGACCACAGCCACCCTGGTCTTGTCCTCGCCAATGTCGAAGGCACCGGCCATGGCTGCCATGAAGTTACGAATGTACCTGAAGTTCTCTCGTCCCACGCTCCAAGACCCATCGACCAAGAAGACCAGGTCTGCAATGGCGCTGACGGAGCATGCTGGAAAGGGGGCACAAATATGTTTGGAATAAATACATTCATAAGCAAAGTGAAGGATAACATATATGACCCAGCTGTCACATGAACAAGTAGTTTGTAAAAACAACAACAAAAAACAAAAATTATATGTACTTAAATTTTCTACTCCAAGATAAAAAGGGTGTATCTTAAAAGTTACATTTTCAGTTTACATTTACAGTTTGGGTCTTTCCAACAAATGACCATTCTGTTTACTAGAGGGCTGGAATTAACTACAAAAGTGAACAAAGGACTTTATCATGGTCAAAGGGTCACCTTCGGAAGAGTCGAGGTAGTTGAGAGGATGGAAAATGCACTTACTGACTGCATCTGTCACCTGGGGCTTCCGTGTTGCATACGTGTCACCGGACTGAACTGCAACAAAAAAAGGAAACAAAAGGGATGAATTAACAATGACTAATGGAAAGCAGGGCCCACACGCTTTCCACCAACACGTACACTCACATGTGTTCTGGGATGTAAGCAAGTGTCATGTTTAAATAAACAATTATCATCTTGCTTCTGTATCTGGCCAAAATGTTGCTTGTGCAAAATGAAATCACCCAGGCACATGGCTGAATCAAAGCGCTGTCGTTTGGAAATGTACTAAACAAACAAATTCCCTCCCAAAAGTTATGAGCAGCCTTTCACATGCTGTCATTGGTCTCGTTCTCTAATCTTTTAAAATCTTCCTCGTAGGCTCAAAGTCAGAAAGGTAAAGCTGACCCTCAGGCCATGGAAGGAAGCCATGTTACGAATATGCTATTTCAGATGATACGTGGGTCATCCCAAAGGAAAAAAAAAAAAAACAAACCACTCCCCCGACATTTGGTGTGATCTGGAATGCTCACGGTGTGGACGGCAGACTCACTGGTGAGCTGGCCAAAGATGGGAATGCTTTCTGATGTACTGTCATATGAAGTTATTGTAACTACATAATCTAGATCAGGGGTCAGATCTGTGATGGATGTTTTATTAGCAGAGGCTGGAAGGTTTAACTCTCTAGCAGGTTCATCTGAAAGAAAACAAGAAACAAAACAGAATAGCAGTACCATTCTGCAAAAATGCCACTTAAAGAGACAAAATCAGGGAGCAACCAGCTGTCTGGTAGTTACCAGGACCTAGCTAGTCCCAAAGCACAAAGGGAATAATTTTACATATGTCATTCTACGTGTCTGAAACTGGGAAAAACTGGTGGGGTATTACGTTCAGTTCTTTTTGAAGGCGCATGTCTAGCTGAGATACAGCTGGTGTACGCTTTAGAAAAGGACAGATTTCCAAACTGCTTTTCTCTCCCATGCAGTCGGAAACATGTGTTGGCTGTGATATTGACTTTCAAGTTTTGCTTATGAAGTCAGAGATTAAAAGCTTATCAAAGGTGGCCTTGGGATTGCCTCACAGGTGAGTAATCAATTCATGCAGTGCGCCTTCTTCCCCAAACCACAGTGGGCCTGCACCTCTTGTTTCCATAGTGACCATAAAACACTCACCTGTGTCTGACACCACCTGTATTCGGTAGCCCTCTATGTGTGTCGCAGGTCTCCGCCATGACATCTCTACTGAGTTCTCATTTAGAATTTTAAATTTCAAATCAGAGGGGGGTTGAACTGCAAACAAGAGGGAAACCAATGTCAACATTCAGCGGGCAAAGGGAGAGAGCAAAAATGAAAAGAAAAAAACAAAAAAATCACTCAAGACTGGTGTGTAGCAATTGGTATTTAAAAATTCGTAAGCAAAGCACAAGACTTTTGCACAAATGCATTTTCCAAGACAAACATGTCAGGGCTGAAGTTAAATGCATTCAATGTTGGGGTAACAGTACAGAAACCAGCACCACAGCGACAAGAGGCGATATAAAAAAAAAACAACATAACAGACACGACGCCATTTTGGGGGGAAAATGACATCTGTTTGAGTTGCCAGACCACACATCCACGGTCTGCAGCTCAAGCACAGGTTCAAGAAAACAGCGGGAAAACGCGACATCCCAACACATGACCTCCACGGTCGCAAACATCGAGTAGACTCAACATGCTGAATGCAATCGACACGACGCATGCCCAACAAGCCCTTGGAGGTTGCTCACATGGAATGGAGTTGAATTAAAAGAACACAACAGTACAGAGAACAATGCACAGTATTTTCATTCCCGAGTTACCGATTACACAGTGGACTCATGGCAGCCGGATTACGGGCAACAGTGATGGCGAGAAAGGGTGGCACCATATGTCATATATATAAAGTGCATATACATATATTGACATACGGGAGAAGTAATCATACGGTTTGACAGTCAACCACATACATCCATTGCAAACCTCATAAAAGAATACACAATGTGTCAGGAAAGACCCTTGTGTACTTTCTTTTGCATTGTCAAAGTGTGCACAAGACACATGGCGTGATGGCAAACGGCTGACACAAATCCAATGGCGAGCCAGTTGAAGAACAGGAAGTGTGCATTAACAAAAACTGACGAACGAAACCAACAGTGGCGAAGTTGCGTGGTCCACATTGAGCTGGTCATGCAGAAGGACCACACAATGAAGACTGTTAACATATTTTAAAATGATATTCTTTTAAAGTACTATTTCACATGCAGCATACTCCAGTCAAGGGAACTGGGTTGTTTTAAGAGTGCTGATAGTTAATGAAGGTTACAGTCAATAATGACACCACACTGGCAGCCCATTTCCAGGCACGTAAGCTGGTAAGAGTGAAAAGCTTACATAAAATAGCTTTTCTTCATGATTGCACATTAAGATCTACGAGGAACCCGCAGCACGGAAAGCCGATGCAGCTGACCAGGAAAATGGCCACATTCACAGCCATGTTCAAGTATTTTCCACAGGAGACATCAATGAGGTTGAAATGGTCTGAGGAGACATGCAAGTCTAAAAACACCTTTTGAAGGTTTGACATTGATAAAGAGGCATTCTTTATCAATGTCACACGAAGTGTGGAGACTTTGAGTTTTACATGCGGGTCAATGGGGTGGACGTGATTTCTGGGCAGCTCCATCTATGGTTATTATATAAAAACGTGTAAAACCTGCAGTAAAATTAGTTGCCAGCTAATCAGAGGTGGAAATGACAAGAATGAGTGACAGTTCCAGGCATGGGACAGGAACACTGAAGAGGCATGCAAGACGGTGAGGGAATTGGGGAGGGGTGAGAATATCATTGTAAAATAGTGCTGAGAAGCCAAAGCTCAGGACGAATGTGACGTACAGGCAGGACAACAAGGTGACCCGAGCAAAAGCTTGATCTGTACATGAAGAAGGAGGACCACCAACCTGGCCGATCGACTCAGGGTAGGGGGGCTGTGGCGTGCTCCCTTCCCTTCTCCAAACCCACTGTGGGGGAGAGTCTTCAAACACTCCCTGAAGGAGCGCTGAGTAAGCCACACTTGAAAACGCTGTATCGACGGCAGAATTGGCCCCAACTCGTGAAATAACATTTTTTCAAAAAAGTCATCATAAAAAACAGAGCACCTGGAGATGATTTGTTAAGTGCTTGTTATATATATATATATATTTTTTTTTTGCTTCCTTGTGGATGTTTTATGACTTCCAGAGCTCGAGATTTTTTTAACACATTTATAAAGCAGAAATTTTTCACTGAAGGTTTCATGAGGATTTCGGTCTGCTCTTGCAAGCAAAATGCCAAAAAAAAAAAAAAACACTAAAAAAAACGAATCAGGTCAATCTTTTGATGCAAGCTTCTCTGTGGCAGGGTGACTTGTCAGTCTGATTATGGTATCGCACCTGGAACCATGAAAGTCCGCCATGACTGACAGGGCACCCTTTCTGTCACTCTAGTAACAAGGTTGACTCCTTATACAACTCATTGGCTAACTATTTCTTCAGCCAGACTTTCTGCATCTCATTAGACGGGGCAATACTTTCATCAGACCTTTCTGCCTTTTACTCTTCCTACGGTGACCCGGCTAGATCTTTTTGCCCCTCATTATTTGTACACCAATTTCGCCAGACTTTTTTTTTTTTTTTTTTTTTTTTTACCTCATTTTACCTCATTCTCGCTACGCGAGCGGAGTTTGGCCAGACCTTTTTCACTCTCATTATTCGGCCAGACCTTTTCACCATTCGTTTTTCGGGCAGTTCTTAGCCAGACCTACGGTAGGCCTATACTTGCTTCTAACGAGTCGGCAATAGTTTCGCCAGACCGTTCGCCGGGCAGCGAGGAGGGAGGGGCATGTCTACCAGAGATGCAGACCAGATGCCAGAGTAATTACACGGCAAGTGCTGACATTGAGCATTAGTCCACGTAAACTTCCCATATGGATGGGGACTTCTTCATGTTGCCAGCTTAAAAGGTTAAAAGCTTAAAAGGACTTTTTGTTTCTGTGCTTAGAAAAACTTAATTTCTAATACTCACATTACATCTTTTTCTGCCATTAAAGTAAGTATATGAGAAGGATATTTAATTTTCCAGTTGAATGGAAAGTTTGAATTATCCCTTCGGTTTTCCTGAAAATTTTCATATATCCTAATTTTGAGTAACGATTGTGGATTTAGTTGTCTTATTTCAAATACTCTGTTGTATTATTCCGCAAAGGTCGTTAGTATGGCGTAGTTCAAATTATATTATTAATTTTAAAAATAATTGTTACGCAATATTTAGTGGCATCACAAACAAAAACAAATAATGCTATTATTTAAAACGCTTGTAAAAGGCTAAATTTCCACATCCCCAGTTACAGTACACAAAAACTCAAACAGTAGTTGCTTTTTTCGGTTTTCTATCGCTCTTTTGGTGCTGATGAGTTCGCACAAGATTACAACAACATATCAGACTGTAGCTACGTTTCTTTTTGTGGTAATTAAACTTCTAAGTCCTGTGAAACTAATTGAAATCATCCGAAATATCCTTTTTTTTTCAGCCATCCTTGCCTAGAAGTGTCAAATGATTTCCTAGGACTAATATACAGCATCTAGGAAAATTCTTTGGACCCCAAATAATGAAAAAATCCAGGTGTAAAATCAGCTCTCGACTTGTTTTATGACTCACAGCGAATAGCAACCTATGTTTATTAAAAGAAAAAAGAAAAATCTCACTTTTTCCACACTGAAACTCCTGCAATGTTAATTTAACACCGGCAGTGTTGAAATTTACTCCCGCTGTTAAAATAACACTGACCGTTGCTACGCTGCGGAGGCGGGAAAGGATTCGGTGTGTAACCAGAGACAAGACCCTGAAATATTCTTAAAAAAAAGGCAATTTAAGTCAATATCGGTTAGCTGACAAAAGTCTGACAGGGGAAGATGTTGGGAGTGAGTTGTACGGCATTCGTCGCCTCACACCTCCTGCTTCCAAAGCTTCAGCTGAAGCCAGAGCTGAAGCTTCGAACCCAGGACGTGCTTTAAGGGTGACCACTGCGCCACCCCGCGTCCAGGGCAAATCGGGCTTCTTGGTTTCATATACCGGTAACATGCATGGTCCATGTATGACGACCCCGTACCTTAACTCTTTAATAAGATACACAGTGTTGGCTGTGTAGCTCCCTTAGGGCGCCACCTTCATGTGATTTACTTAAGATTAGTCTTTACCCTATAATCATGGTGAGACTAAACTGGAAAACGAATGGATGCAAAATGAATAACCAAGCAAGAATTAACAAAGGGTAATGAAGATGGGGCATGGTGAAGTGTGCTGAATGATGCATTTAATGAAGCCACAACTTGAAAGATGTGTCAGTAATTAAAGTAACTGTGAACAGAAGCCTTTTGAGGTGGCGAAGGGACGACACAGTGTGATATATTAAAACAGAATCACACATCCGTGTTTCTGTGTGCATTTTTTTTTTATTCGACCAAAACCAAAGATAATAACGATTTACAGACACATACAAGTCTGACTCGTTAATATTACGGGTTACTTTCTTGACATTTGGACACGGAGCTCTCTGTTGACAAAAAGCCAGATTGGGAACTTGTGCATACTTGAGTGGAGATATGAAAAAGTGGGGGTTTCGGCGAAGGGGAGTGACAGAGGGGACCAGATGGAAGGTGACGGGGACAGAAGAGCGTTACCTTGAGCCTCGGCGGAGGACAGGAGCGCTGCGAGTAAGGCAGCTGCTGCCAGAGACAGCCTCATCTTCATGCTGCAGCCCCTGGTAGCTCAGCAGCACATGAATGGATCTAGAGGAAAGCGTAGGGTTAGCACCCAATGGACCACATGGAAGCGCATCTTCTGGTCATGGAGTGCTATTCCTGAAACCAATCAATTAATAGCCAGATTCGCTGCATTGGGTCTCTTTCTTTCACCCATGACCCCAGATGATGATCACGGCTAAGGTGTCCAATCTGATCATCATGGCACTTTAAAATCATCTCAAGTGAGGAGCTAAGAGGATTGGACGGGTTAAGCGCGCCTCCTACAGCCACAGAGCTCGTCCACATATTTAAGGTCCCAGGAATTCCAGCGGTATCATAATAAATTATTACAAAATACAACAGATCAGCACGGCAGCTCAACCACACGCAAATCTTTTTAAAACAGGTCATGCCGTGTATACAACGAAATTTTAACTATCTGAAACACTCAAGGACTTACTATTATTAACTATTTAAGTATTTCACCTAATTGGAATACATTTTATATTTTCCAAGACTAATAAATCTTGGACAAAACGTAGCTTTAAAATCATGTATTACAATACTTAAGATGCAATTTTTTGTTGTTGTTTTCTGTTTCTTCTTCATGCCTGCCCAGTTTTATCACAAGATGAATCAGGGTCTCCTTCAAAAGGACCCGTTTGGGCCAAGCATTTGAACAGAGAGCGTCGCTAACACAGACGAGGTTAACTTAAAACTTAACTTCATTACACATCTGCCTATAAATTAGGAAAACTGAGTATTTTCCAGACCATCTGATTTCCCGAGGTCCATGCGACCTGTGGGAAAACTTAAGATTAAATTTAAGATTAAATTTAAGATTAAATTTAAAATGAAATTTAAGATTAAATTTAAGATTTAAGATTAAAGCTTTTTTTTTTCCGTTTGGTGGTGGTGGTCAAATTGTGAATATATTAAGCAATTAAAGGAAAATGTTATTTGAAATAGAATGCTAACCTGTGGGAAAGTGACTGCCGGATCAAGAGAAGGTAAACGGAATGAAATGATCTTCTGTGGAGCTGCTCCTCTTAAGAAGCGGATCAGTGGCAGCCGGTTCCTGCTGACTGCGAGGGTCCCCGAAAGAGAGCTTCTTTCCAAGTGGGAGGACTGTCCCCACAGCCGGCTCCTTAATAAGGGGGTGTTCCCAGCTCTCCTCAGCCTGGCCAGGGCTCCACTGACGCAGCTCCTACAATCTCCTGCATTATTCCCCAGCTTCTCCGCCTTCCTTGGCCACGATGGTTTTTTCCATGCTGTTTTATCCCACGGCTCTCATGAGCTGCTCTCTAATCACGGACTTCTTCCCTTGACATTCAGTGGTAAATTGCTTCTTCCTATCCGAACATTCATCAGCTTCCAATGACCTCTGAGCGAATTAAGCGCGCGCTTATCATATATTCTTCTTTTATTATCACTAATAATTTCATTTCAATAATTGTCCAGCATAGGTCCAAATTCTTTTTGGCTATGAGAGCAGCAAAGCTCATTTTTCCACAGCTATCAGATGTCACATATGAGAGTTTTAAGCGGGGAATGCAGCGCTTTTGGAAGAGAAAGCACCAAGCATTACTTCACAAGTGTGAAGGATGCGCACTGCCTGTTACGAACTTCATGAACGTTATGGCTTTAACACATATGACGTGTGGCCGTCTGAGAAGTTCCTCTCAAACACTGCGCTTCTATTTCCAGATTTGCTGTCAATCACCGGCGCTTTCCTATTGTTCTATTTTTGGACCGGGTAGGTACAGCACCATCCCTTCTTGGGTCTGAAATCCACTAACAGCGACGGTAAAGCCATGATTTTGTAGTAAACATCGCCCTCTAGTGGCTGAATGAGAAACGGACTCTCCCGACTGAATAGGGTATTCATTTGGCTCACGCTCTGACCTAAACTTACCAGGAATAAATTGGAAATGGTTCTTCAGAGCTTTTTTTTTTTTTTTTTTTTTCTGATAATCCGAGCCAAGCCCTTTCAGTCTCGAAAGGAATAGGGGCTGCCCTAGGAAAAATTGGGAACCCCTTTCGTAACATGTAAAGTGAGCTGCCAGTCACGCATGCTTGATGTACACCACTGAAATGCAAAAATGCAAGCATTAAGACGAATAGGTCAAATTCAAATGACAACGTCTGGGCTTAAAAAGAAAAAAAACTAACCGGTCTAATAAACATTAATAAATTAAAGGCACCCTAACGACGTCCTCTTAGAGTTCATGTTTTTCGCAACGTTTGCAGATTAGGAAAACGATTTCTCACAGTCGCATTAAGTCATTAATTGGCAGAGATACAGTACATCTTTTAGAAACACATGAAAGCCACCTATTAATGATATACCGGGTTATGACTTTTTAAACTGTGTGCCTACCTTTCCACTTCTAAAGCCCTTATCAGCTTGAAGTTACCACGCAGGCAAAGAAAAGCTTAAGCAATTTGTGTAAAATTCAAATTCACTGATGAGTTTCTGGACAGTTCTGCCTAAACAGGAATGATCACTGCAGGGAAATGTTTTATTTAGTGCATTGAGTCCAGTAAACAATTGAACAACTTCTGCTCACATCCAAGGGAGGAATAAAAGTAAGAGAGGCTGGCACCAGTAGTCTCCCAATTGGACGCAGCTACTCAATATTTAAAATTAGACACTGTATAGGAGTGACATCATCCCAGACACAAAGGGGACACAATCTTGGCCCATCTCCATCCCTCGTTTCCCCACGCTTTTGTCCAGATGCGCTGATTCGTAGGACTGTGTAATTCCACAGCCAGCTTGTACCGTGATTTTGTGCTGCTGGGACCCCTTGTCAGAAACTGAGTGGGCATGGCCTGTCCATCGAGCCAAAAGCATCACGCGATCGTCTTGTCAGAAAGAAGCACGCTGATCATCCTTCTGTAGAAACACGAGCATTTTCCGTCGTGCTTATGAGAATCTGAGATGTGAAAACCGCGAAGGTACAGCAGCTCAGAATGTCTGAGAAACATGAACTGGGTTTACTGATGGACAGTGAAGGCTGATAGGGGAACTTTAACTGGAACGTAACAAGGCACTGCTGGCTTTCAGATGCAGATGAGAGGAAACTTAAGAAAATCAAAATCTCTGTAATCAATAACAGACCTTGCCTGCCCTTTGCCAAACTCCGAAAGGTTTCCACATTCTATGTGAACCACTAACCATATGTATATCATAAACATGAAATTTCAGATCCAATGAAAACAGACGCAAATCAATTTGAAACTGACCAATTCACGACGCAACGAATGGCATTCTCACCCTTGCCTGTAGGATAAAGGTTGTCCAAATGATGTGACATTTGTAGAATATGGCAGTCTTAACACATCCATCATGCCCAAAGACAGGCTGGAAATACCAAACTCTGTGTAAGACAGTGGCATGTGCATGAACAATGAGATTGTTTCCTAGAAGACATTTTTCCTATCTGGCACAGCGACACCACTGACAGTCCAGCCAGTGACATGTAAACATGTTGCACAACAAGAAGATTAGAGACATGCTGAAAACTGGCAATGAGAACTTAATGTTATTTATCTGCAGTACAACAAACCGAAAGCAATCCCATCAGAAAACGTTACGTTTCCAAGACACTGCAGGCACATGGTTAGCAGACAGCGGACATCTCAAATGGGGGGGGGGGGCCCGTGTACCCCTTTTTCTACCAGCAACACCGCCCTTCTTCCCTCCGCTGAAAGTCCCACCTTCCTAAAACATAACCAATATACACACACAC
>JAACJT020000021.1:18521605-18534201 GCA_009936485.2 Gymnarchus niloticus | reverse complement strand
AACAACACAAAAACACAAAAGCAATCCAAACAGAAAACGTTACGTTACCAAGGCGCGGAAGGGACAGGGGGAGGGGGCGGGGGGCATGGGGGGGGGGGGGGGGGGGCTAGAATTCCTTACTCATCAGCATTGCTGCCTTAGTTCCTGTATGACATAGCCAGACCCTGGATAAATAAAATGTAAATTTAAGACCAGCTCCTTAAGTTTTGTCAACATTACATACCAAAAGGCTTGATTTGCACCAATATTCTAGTTTAGAAACCTGCTCACCAAACGGGCAAACTGCATTTTTATAAAAAGTTTCCCCAGAGCCACATCATCGGCATACTCCAGCAGTACAGCGTACGTAAACGATATAGCTTCACCCGTGTGTTGCTAATATTCGGATGGACTACAGAAGAACGTGTACAGTTTAAACACACCCTGGCATGAGGCATAAACATTTTTAATATGCTGGAGAGGAGTGCCACAGTCAGACGTGCCGGAAGGGAAACATGGTTTAATTAACCCGTGCAAAATGTTATGAAAGCATTGTTTTGAAATCGATTTATTTACTTGACAACGTGAAGCAATGTACTTTGACGAAACCAAAAGCCAGAAATAAAACAGAAATGCTGATATGGTGTGAAGTACATCTTTTCCAAACCTGTTTAATCCACTCTTTTCATAGCTTAACGGTCAGTAAATTAAGACTTCAAATACCAATACTCCGCAAAAGTAAATTTAGGGATGTGGTCCCATACAAGTCACAGATCGGCAGAATAAGCCAAACCGTCACAAAATCTCACCTCTATTATTGTATATTTAAAACCAACATGGTAAATATACCGTGTGGTACCACAAGACTGTCTAGGCAGACATTTGTACAAAGTCACATAAAATGAGTACAGCGTAACACCTTCTACATCATAATGCAAGTTCAAATTCAGTCATTTCTAAATACTGTAATGCAGACAAGCTGTCATTTGTGGTAGCATGCAACATACTGTATTAGGATATGTCAAGAGCCATAGCATCCAGTGCATTCTCTTACTCTGATGAATAAATAAAAATAGTAAACAGAACCTTACTGTCACAGTAGGTCGCCAGTTAAATAATCTGCATGTTTTATACATTTTAAAATTTAAAACAAGCACATTCGCATAGCTCAGTTACATCTGCTTCAAGTCATTTGCCATACAGTAGTACACGTACACTTTCTACAGATTTATTTACAAATTTACTTTACCTTGGAAACTGTTGACCTTAAGATAGCACAGCAAAAAAAATCGCTCAGCACTTTGATATCCCCTTTCACAAGAGCAAAGCTGCAGAATTCAGCCTGACAACCTTGCCGCGATCAATGCCAACACAGCAAGCAGAGAGGTTCTTGATACACGTGGGCCAGGGTGTCAGAGGACTCCGGGGGTCTGAGGCATGCACAGGGGGCTTCCCGGTAGGGGCTCCTCAGTTGGGGATGTCGGCACTGTTATTACGACTGCCGTACTTGTGGTGGATGATGAGCAGCACCACGCCCAGGAAGAAGCAGACGGAGCCCACGGTGATGTAGGCCAGGCCTAAGAAGGGGTTCTTCCCCCCCATCCAGGAAATGGTGCTCAGGATCATGCGCTTCCGGCCATCGAAGCTAAGAACGGGGAAGTCTGAGTTCATCGCGTCAAGGATGGGACCGTGCTACAGCTAAAACAGCGAGGATGTCCACACTATACTTTAATGTGTTTAAAAAAAAAAATCTAAATTAATGCCTGGAAAATCAACTCAGCCCCTTAACGGGAAGGCAACTTTTCTATTTATGGTCGAGTTTACATAAAATAATAACAAACTTTACACAAGCCCATGATCAACAGAAGGATACTGTAGGTGACATCCAGGGTGTAGTTACCACTCGGCAACGTCGGGGTCATGCTGCTTTTCTTCTGGATGATGCGGTACAGCTTGCGGAACGTGGGCAAGGCTGCCGTGCGCATCCACACGATGAAATCTTCGTTGATGAAGCCATTGTTCTCGGGGTCTGTGTCCAGCTGGTACACAGGCTGGTCCCAGTTGACAGGCTTGGCAGTACCTATGGGAGAACAGAACCCAACCCAACTTAAATCACACAACTTGGAGTGCAACACATGACTTGAAACGGTGAAAATCAGGTTACGAGTCCATATCCAGCACACGTGGGATATCAATAAGGAAGTTATTTTAAAAGTGTATCACACTACAATATCTTTTTTTTTTTTTTTTTATAAAAGTAAAGAAAGCTTGGGGGTCAGAGAGCAGGCTTAGAAAGCATCCACCTTCCTTGGTTTAGTTGGGGTTAAAGGCTTTGCTCCAGGGCCCAACAGTCATGATTACTCTGATGGCCACAGGACTCAAACCCACACTCTTGCAGACTCAGGTACGGATCTCAAACAATGCATCAGCTTACCCTGGAAGACGGCACTGAGGTTTAAGTTGGTTCCACCAGGGTTCCGGAATTTCACATGCTTATCAGTCCACCACGCGATCCCCCTTTTCACCAGCGGGATCACAATTCTCGTGCCATTTGGGTCAATGTAGAACAGCTCCAAGGTGTCTGAGGGGAAATCAGTTCAGCAAAGCACTATCAGAGCACCACCCTGGACACACATCACTTTGAATCACACTTCCAAAGTCTTACCATTGAAAAGGCTATTGGCGATGGCACCACAGGGGGCGATGGGCTTGTTGTCACTCATACGATACGGTTCACACTCTTTACTGGGATTCTGTGCACAAGAAATAGCATTTAATAGGGTCTCTTTGGCTCAGGTTGTGAAAGAAATGGAAATCAGATGCAAGGCCTGACCGAAAGCCAGAGATAAATGTTAGAGGCAACACCATGTAGATTACCAAAGCTGGTGTTGAGTTAGGCCTCCACGTGGAGCAGGAGGCCGGCCCACCCCTGAAGCCCAGGATTTCGCCGCGGTTTTACCCACCTTCAAGGATGACTTGTCACCATTGAGCTGACTGTCATCCCTGGACTTGACATAGCGTCTGTGATTCTGGTAGAAGTTGGACAGTCCGTAGTACATGAAGACATTGCTCTAGAGGCAACAGTTGAAAACAAAGTTTTTTTTATTCATTCCCATGAAGAATCCCATATGCCAAACTACTCTCCAAAGGCAGGTATGTATATAGAGATGAGAACACGTTCTGGGGTCATATAGTATGGTCAGCAGCACGAGCCTTGGAAGCAACTGAGGTTCTTGCTGAAGGGTCCAAGAACAACATGGTGATTCTACTGGCAGTGGGATTCGAACCAATCAACTTCCAGACACACCCACAGACTCCTAACCCACAGAGCCACACACCACCACGAATACAGCTCCCTTCAATAGGGCATTAACATTCTCACATGAAGTTAAACAAGTTAATTTTCAAAACAAAACACTTTGTACTAGCATTACACCAAGGTGAAAATCCAAGATATAATCTGGAATTGGAAATCCCTTGAGTAAATATGATAGTTATGGGAAAAAGATTAGTTGGAGGCTACATTCTTTGATGGCTGTGACTCATTTGCGTAATGACATCTGAAATAATAGAAATATCAAATGAACCACAAATTATTCCATGACACAGTACTACAGCGTGCGGGTGGCTTTGATAAAAATCGATTGTGCGGTCAATTTCTGCACTCTTGACGGTCTGATGCACAAAATTACCACAAGGCCAAATTTAAAAACAGAAACCAATCGACCCAAAGATCAAGGCCAAGCCCATTAGTCATTGAAACCAAATTGAGCAAGAGACACTTTCAGTGTTGTGATGTATAATTAATGGCAATGAAAAACAAAATTACACACAAGATTAAAATTGGTACGAAATTTTTGGACGTTCAAGACAACCAGTTAAGGTTTAATCAGAGTTACACCCTGCTGCCAATTCAATCTTACAGCCATTTAGTTCTCAAATTATGAGATTTGTTGACTATTCAGTATCTCATGGATTACATCCCAATGCATGCATTCAGTGAAGTCAGTTTTTAAACGGACTACAAGGCAGCGTAAAGCTCACCTCAAACGGCTGATCCAGAGTGAAGGGGATGGAACACTGGCAGGGAATCGAGCTGTTCCAGGTGGAACTCTGGGAGCATATGAAACACGGGCTTGACACGTCTTCACCAGTGTAGTCGACCTGCAGCCACACGAAAGACGTCAGACTTAACTCAAGCGTTAAGGACAAAACGATTAAAAATTTACAGGATCCGTATGTCATCTCGGGCTTTAACTCCTGAGGGACTGACCCTGCAACAAGAACACTTAACCGCACTCTTGTGATTAAGCGCCAGAACAGCCAGTTCTGCCAGGCAACTGCGCAACCTGTACTGCCTTTTCTTGCCCTTTAATTTTTAAGATCTGGTCAGCTAGAACTTGTTTCGCCCATGCAGTTATAGCTACTGCTACACAGTAACATACAGTACTACAGAAGCAGTTCAGGGTGACCGCAACCGCGAATGGTCAATCGCTGACCAAATGAGACCAGCACCTAAATGCTCCCGAATGGTCAATCGTTGACCAAATGAGACCAGCACCTAAATGCTCCCGAATGGTCAATCGCTGACCAAATGAGACCAGCACCTAAATGCTCCCGAATGGTCAATCGTTGACCAAATGAGACCAGCACCTAAATGCTCCCAAATGGTCAATCGCTGACCAAATGAGACCAGCACCTAAATGCTCCCGAATGGTCAATCGCTGACCCAATGAGGCCAGCGCGGTCAATCGCTGACCAAATGAGACCAGCGCGGTCAATCGCTGACCAAATGAGACCAATGAGACCAGCATCTAAATGATCCCGAATGGTCGCTCATTTTAAAGGCACCTCAAATTCCTTTATATTGTTAGAGGTGACGAAGAGGCCGATGCCGATGGGAATGAAGATGAGCCCAATAGCGAAGAAAGCCGGCAGCACGGTGCCCGCGGTCAGGATGGGCTGCCAAGCCGGCAGCCTCTGCTGCTTGAAGGCCGTATTGTCGGGCTTCCTACTCTTCGCCGCTCCGCTGCCAGCCGCCGACAACGTTAACGTCGTCGTTGTCGCCGCAGCCGTCGTCGCCGTCGCTGCCGCCCCGGGATGGTGGCCGTCTTCCTCCTTGGCGCTGTAGCCGGACGCCATCATAGCTGCACCTCTCAAAAAGGCAGGGCAGGCGCCAGATGAGCCTGTGCTGTGATATTTATACCCGCGTCCGGCGGCAGAAAGTCGCGTTCATTCCGAAGAAACCGGCCTCGGCGTTCGGGAGATTCGGAGCCCGGCTGCCATGACGTCACCGCCGCGTCAGCGTTGAGAAAAACAACGCTCTGTCCACACCGCTTCACACCGCTTCTATTGCCACATCTAATGCGTTTACATAGAATGCAGATTCACTGCTGCAGTATCTGTTGTTATAAAATGTAAGTTTTAAAACCGTTCTTCGTTCCTTCTGAGGAACTATACGTATCCTGTAATAAGATTTCCACTCTATAACTGTGCACAGATATAGACTAGTAGGTTTTATAACACACAATGCATAGCAATCTATTTGCCCTATTCCAGGTTATATGTGACCCACTAAATTGCATTCAGTTGATTTGCCCGAGTCCACCCGTTTGAAGTTCACTTGGTCTGGTGACAGTCACAACCTGAGCTGTTTATCTATTCACAATGCAAATATTTTATTAGGCAGACAATATTTTAATAGCAAAAAGGTCTCTGGTCATGACAGGAATGTGAATCTCTACCTGAATTCAAAGACCTTTTTAGCATAACCTATTTTCCTATAGTATATGGAAAATAACATATAGGGAATGGTACATTATATGAATTGAATAATGTTCATTTAACTTAGAGGATGTCTAAAGGGCCCAAATACAGCTATTGTTACCGTGTAAAAAGTCGCCAAACACAGTTTAGATTTTTCCGTCTTCTATACTTATTGTGCATAAGTAATGTGCTGTAGATCTTCTGAGCACTGCAGAAATTATGATAAAGCAGCATTACATTAAAAAAAATTCTTTATTCTCTCAAATATGACGCATAGGGATCGTGTACAGTATTTCATAGAAAGTGATAGAAAAATCAATCCGCAGTGGCCCCGTGTGAGACACAGCATGGAAACAAGCAGCAAAACACCCAAACATGCAAATGAAAAACCCTCCATTTCAAAATTAACATGAGCCACATGCTTACATTCACACAGAGGCTTAATGATTTTGTTCATAACTCCTTGAATGGCTTGGAAAGTACATCAGGCAGCTCACGTCTTGTATTGTCACAGGAGCAGGTAAAGGACAGGCAGGTCTCCTAGCCAATGCTACAGTAGACTCTCCATTTTCTAATTGGCTACCAGGTGGAGGTAGATCCGGTTCTTCAACCAGCACAACCAATAAAAATAAGACAAAAAGGGTCCTCAGCCCTTTCCTCCAGTGGGAGGAGCAGAGATGCCAGCAGTGGACCTCTTCAATTCAATCTTCATGGACTGGCCTTCTGCTCGTGACTCCACCTTCGTCATGGTGGAGATGCCAGGGGCACCCACGGCCACTTTTGAACTTTTCATGCCCTTGGACATGGGGATGCGGGTGGGCACGGCCTTAGGAGACTGCCCCTCCTGGAAAGCGGGAGAGACAAAGCGAATGAGAGAAGCCCGCACAGAGGGGATTTTATAGGAGCACAAATGACAGGGGAATTTATATTGTACTGGGTGACCAATCCCCAACCAGTCTCTTACTGCCAAGAGTTGTAGTATACCTGTTGTTGTATACCTTTTCAGGTTTTTCGAAGTTTCTAAAAACAAATAAGCACTAAACACTTCTAAATTCACCATGATATGGATGATGGATAACATTGAGAGTCTGACGAGGATATTGATGAGTGTGTGTACATCTTCCTGTCTGGGAAAGTCAGCGATCACAGGTGAACTGGAGAGGAAGAGGAAGAGGAAGATATGGGCAGCTGTTACACGAGAATGAGTTTTACCAATACTGAGTGCATGTGTGTGTGGGACAGTGTGTCCGTGAGTGTTTTTATATGCACATGCGTTTGACTGCGTGCAGCCACGCATGCGTTTTCTGTAGACGACGGGTGGCCCAACCCTGCTTCATTACTGCATCATCATGACGAGCTTCAATAAAACGCTCACAGCCGTGCCATCCATCAGCATGACAGCCCACATCGGTCCACGCGTGCACTTTAACCGTTTCCAGTTAACTCGCTGCAGAGCAACTAAATCTTCAGCAATGTGGCTCATAACTTCGGCAGTCAAGTTAAGACTCTTCAAAACGGCACGACTGTCTACTGTTGTACTTGCTGGTATAGCAACTTGAAGATAGCCGGTTTAAACAAGATCTCAAAGTTTAACTTAAATGTATACAATTTGAGAGGCTAGAAAAGGTAATACTTCCTCCCTTGTCTGAGAAATCAAGTACTTTTATTTATCGTTTTAACTTGGCACCTTGCCTAATGACAAGATTCTTACTTGCAGCCTGTAACAGATGTTCAGTGTGTACGTACATGACATTCCCGCTAGAGCATAAGGGAGCTCCTTTAACTGTACAGTTCTTTTTCAGTGAGTGACCATAAGGAGGGTTTTTTTTGTTTTCCCAAGTCATAAGTGCTACATGGATCATAGTTTCATTTATTGTTCGGTCCTAGAGTTATGACCAGCATAGCACAGTTATACTATCTGCAGATTCACGTGTGCAGAGCAGAGGAGACACTCACCAGGGACTGCGTTTGTCTGGAAGGTGCAGAGGTGACAGGGGTAATCAGGATGCTGCTGGTCACCTTGTTGGCCACAGTCTTGGTGGCAGCACAATGTCGGGGGGAGCGTAGCACGGTCCCAGTGGCAGTCTCACTGACGGGCGTAACCGTGATGGTAGGGCTGCTGCTCTCTGGAGGCCGCTTGAACTGGGCCCCCAGGTGGATGTGGATCTTATTGTCCTCAGTGGTTGTGATGATGCTGGCATTGGGGTTGTACTTCCTGGCAGGCGTGGGCACGGTGTGCTTCTCGGGTGTCACCTTGAACACTGCACGCCCTACGGTCATTTCCTGTGACTCAGGGGAGCCTGCGTGGTCAGGCACTGCTGAGGTGCTGAGGGTCATGATGGAGACTGGCGAGGTGGGTCTGTCAGACAACGATGCCTTCTTTTCCTCAGGTGACTTGGCTCTAGAGACAGTAGTAATGGAGACTGGAGACTTTGCCCTCTCTGGACCTTGCGAGGTCTCGGGAGCCTTGTGGCTCAAGGAAATGGTGCCAGGACTTGGAATGATGGTGATACGTGGCTTCTGAAGGCCCAGGGTAGGGATGACAGTGGTGCTGGAGAAGAAGTCCTTGGCAGGGCTGCTTATTTGCAAGGTAGCCGTGCTGTTCTCGTGGTCGGGGGTCACGCGAATGTGTAGTGGCTGACCCTGCTTCTGGGATACAGTCAGCTCAGAGCGGGAAGGCTCTCCATTGGCTTGAGTTGACTTTTCAGGGTTGCTCTGTGTCACGCCATCCTTCTTTTTCATCCAGGGGATCCAGGACTTCCTCATAGTGACCTCGGTAGTAGGCGGTGGGTAACGCTCCAGTACGGTCGGTCGCTCTGCTGGCTTTTTCAGGTCCTTTAGCCTCAGGTTGTTCATGATGTGATTCTCCTCCTGGACGGATTTCCTGATGAACAGTGCAGCCGTCTCCTCTTCGGCAGCCTCGTTGATCACCATGTCAGTCTGCACTCCAGTCGACGTCAGAGGAACATCCATGATCCTCCTGCCATTCATGCTGGGACGTGAGGCACGGCTGTAACGCTTAGTGACCTCCAGCTCTTTCGTGAGGTTGAGGACTTCGTGGCTCATGCTCGTCCTTTTCTTCTCCTCTTCCATGAACCTCTGCTGAAGGAGGGAATAGTCCACCTGCAGCTGGGAGAGCTGGTCCTCCTTGTTCATCAGTTCATGGATCTTCTCCTTGAGGGCCAAAACATCAGACTGGAGGTCTCTGGTTTTTGCCTCCTCCATCTTGCAGCGCTGCCATAGCTCCACTTCTTGACTCATGGCCTCTCCTTTTTCTATGGCTTTATTCCTCACTATTTGGCTCTTCATTTCCTCCAGCTGCTGAGAAAGCACATTTGCTTTGTCTCGCTCGGTCCTAAATTTCTCCTCCAGCAAATCATACTCGTCCTCAGTCTTCATCAGATCTCCTTCCACAACTTCCAGCTGTTTCAAGCGATGCTTTAACCTTTCAATTTCCAAGGTCAGCTCCTTGACTCGGTTGTCATTTTGCGCTGACAAATCTGAGCATCCGCCATGCTCCTTCTTCATCTTCACATATGAAGCTTCCTTTTCCACCTCCTCAATCCCCTCTATCCTCTGCTTCATTAAGCTGACCTTTGAGCTCAGATCTTTACACTTCTCCTCTTCACTTGCAAGCTTGGTCTTCAGCTCATCCTTCTCTTTGTTGAGAGAAGACACCTTCGCCTCCATCTCAGATTTTAGCTTGAGCAGCTTCTTGCTCTCCTCAATGAGTTTTTCTGTCACCTCCATGACCTTAGCTTGCTCAGTCTTATACATCTTATTCAAATCGTAGCTCTTCTTTTCCTCCTGTTTGATTCTTTCAGCCATGTTCTTCCTTTCCTCCACTATTACCATGGTAAATGACTTAAGCTTTGTAAAGTCATCTCTTAAGCTCGCCTCAGCCTTTTCCAGCCTTGATTCTGAGTTTTCGAACTCTTTCACACGACTCTTCACCAGTTCTAGCTCCCCCACCAGTTCTTTTGATAGGTTCCTCTCCTTTTCCAGGCTGCTGTGCAGCTGTGAGCACTCCGTCTTGCTCACATTAAAGGCCACCTCAAGTTTCTCCAGCTCTGCCATCCTCTTCTGCAGCTTCTCCACCTCTAGCTTAAGGTCCTTGCTGCGGTTTTCTTCATCGAGCAGCTTCTTCCTCAGCTCCCTACACTGGGACTCTGTCTTCGTGATCTCCTCGTCCTTGCCCTCCATTTCCATTACTCTCTTCCGCAGCTTCTCCAGCTCTGCCATGAGACTGGAGTCACCACACTCCCCTTTGCCGATTTTGTCTCTAAGCTCCCTCAGCTCCTCCTCAGACCTCTGAAGCACAGTGTTGCTCTCCTCCAGTTCCTCAAGCTTGCGGGTGAGGCTGACCAGCTTCAGCCGTAGCTGCCGGTTCTGGGACTCCTGGTCGGCCAGCTTGGCAGTCATCTCTTCATGCTCCTGCATGAACCTTGATGCCTTGAGCTCCAGCTCAGCCTCCAGCTTAGCCACCTTCTGGCCGTCCTCCCTTGCCCTGCTGTTCAGTTGACTCAGTTTCTGCTCTTTCTCCTGGAGTTTCTGGACCAGGCCGTGTACCTTCTGGCTCTGTTGATCGATCTGTTCAATGTGGAGCTGCCGCTCGTCCACCAGCATCAGGGCGAAGGATTTAAGTTTGACCAGCTCTGCTCTCACTTTCTCCAGTTGTTTATTGTGCTCCCACTCCTTCCGTGCCTGATATGCCTTCTCTTGTTCCAGCAAACGCTTTAATCTGCCAAGGAGAAGAAATTGAAATACATGAAATATATAATCTGTGCTTTTTGGGTGGGTTTACATATCATAGAACTTTATCAAAAGATTTTCCTTTTAACTATCATGAACTAGACCAAGAATCAAATTCTTCTGGTGCCTAATTAAGAGGAGCAACAATGTTTTTCACCAGACACATGTTAACAAACGTTGGTAATGTCCTTTGACTAACAGAGATCAATCAAGGCACGAATGTTGTACACCAGCCCTAAGATTCTCTGACATCAGCAGCTGGATGAACTGTGGCACAGATGTGAAGAGGAGGAGCCTGAGAGATAATGGCTTGGCTTGTGAGGACGGTGTGCGGTCGCGTGGACCCCCGCCATGTTGGGGTCTCGGTCGTCTCACGATCCACAAGCTTTCACAGTCTCACGGCAGAAAAGCAACCAAAAAAGAGCCCAACCCGTGCAGCTGAAATGGAAGCATGCTTCACAGGGAGCTGGTGAATGTGTAACTAAGCCATCAAGGGCCTGCCCTCTACAACCCTGCTCCCCCTTCCACAGGCAGCCAGTGTTCTGCTATGCATGACGGTCCTCACTGTCTGTTAAGGCACATGCCTGAAGCATGCCTCACAAATGACAGACAGAGGCCACTGATCTCACCGTGCAGAAGATACGGAGGAATGGCAAACTGCTCCGTGGCACAGCACAACTTCTAATCATGTGCACTTACCTGCCGCTCGCCAGCCATTACAGGTAGGCCCGAGTCGAACAGGTCCTAGGCAACTGGCAAAGCCTTGTGAACTGGTTAACTCGTCCCCTAATCTGTGGGGAGCTGACTGTCGCATTCCAACCATGTCAGCATGACAATGAAACGGTGAATGTTGTTGGGAAAAAAGCACTGGACTATTGGCTGATGATGTCATCCTTCCCATATATGGCAGAAAGGGGGCAGTCCAAATCTGGGCGCTGAAGAGGCAGGACCAGGGGAAGGAGTTCCTTGGGTTTTTAAAATCTCCTGATGTACAACTCTTACACACACACACACACGCACGCGCACACAATTTTGCTAACTGACTAAAGAAAGCCTGCCCCTATGGAGCACAGCATTGGATCGGGGTTTTTGTTTAGTAACTGAAACAATTGCCAGATTTATTAACTAAACAGTTTTAACCATGTTGAAATATGCAGAACACAAGGACAAATTTTATAATTAAAGCATAAGTTAGTAAAGATCAGTTCAATAGCTGGGGTCTAAAATTAGAGCAGTCATTTGCGTTCATTGTTCATCTCACACATTAGCACTAAATGGCTCCAAAAATAAATATGCAAAAAGCTGAAATAATAAAGATGAATAAATTCGGATGTTTCTGGAATGTATGTTTGATATGGAAATCCCTAGAAACGTGAGGGTGGAAGGCGTTCGTTTTTTCCATTCCCCGCAGAATTCTCTCCAGCTGTGAGTCCATCATTTAAGCCGCACGGTCATGAAGGCATCGGGGGGAACATAAACACCTACTGATGAGATCTAAACAGTAAATGTACGTGCCACTGACAGGAGACTGACAGCAGGAGGCCGCCACGGATCCCGAATCGTAGGAAAACGAGCGCCAAAAATGGAAAGCATGCTAGTAAAAAAATAATTATAATACTTTCTATGTTTGAAGCCTTCAAACACAACCAGCCTCTTAAGGCTTGTTGACAGACAATATAAATGGCGGTAGTTTGAAAGGATTTTGACTCTGCCCAACAGGGACATCGCACTGATGGCCTGTCGGACGACTTCATGCACTCGTCACGTGACAGGAAGTGTCAGACTTTCCCCGAACTCACAACAGGAGCCTTTCCTTCTCCTGGAATTGCTGTCAGGTTGAGAGACGGACAGGTGCGGAGTTTGGTTCGAGCGTGTAATGTGCAGGCGTGCGTGGCCTCTTTCTTCAATTGGTCATTACGGCAACACCGGTGGCAATTTTTTGAGGCCCCCCCTCGGAGATTTTTGCTCCAGTAGAGGATGGCAAGGCAGTGCTGCGGTGTTGTGTAGCTCCTCACCCCCCCCCCCCCCCCCCCCCCCCCCCCCCCCCCCCCCCCCCTGTCCCCCGCCCCCGCCGCCGTCCCCGCGCCCCCCCGGCTTCC
>JAACJT020000021.1:18492390-18513012 GCA_009936485.2 Gymnarchus niloticus | reverse complement strand
CGGGCAGAAAAAAAGGAGAAAAAGAAAATATTTCAAACGGTTTTTTTTTTAGAGCCCCCCTTTTAAAATATTTTTTTTTCCAGAGCCCCCCCCCCCCCCCCCCCCCATGGTGCTTGCTGATGCTCTCATCAGGACCGAAGTCTCAGGCATTGAATTACAGCCATTCTCATGTTAATGCCCATCTTGTGGCACTTCCAGGACCATGAGAGAGAAAACACCACAGCTCCAGGCTTCTGAAAAACTCACACATAATGACCTTATCAGCACTTTGACACAACGGCGCTGTGGAAACTTTGCTAAATGGACATCTATAACAAGACGAAACTGATCGTATTTGTGTAAACCAAAACACCAGCAGACACCACAACATGATAATTAAATCGATTTTTTACTTTTCGACAGCCTGGCAGCATTTGTTAATTCATGATAAAAAGAATTCACAGATTAACTTTCATGTTTTGAGTGGCGTTTATGATGCTAGTGGCATTCGGGCGTATAGCTGAAAGCCTAGAGCTGTGCTCTTTAACCACGCGTGGTGTAACTTCAATGGATGCTAAAAACAAAATCTTTCTTTCAACTGCCTGTATTTTCTCCTCATTGCATCTCAGCCTGGTTGGGGGCGGGAGGGAGGATATGACCCTTCAGGAACGGCAGCAAACGTGTAGCTTTTGAAGTTGACGCCATGATGTGCAGTCATACGCTTAAAATTAGCTATTAGCATAACAAAGTGACATACAAAGATTTCAAAGAAAAATCCCAGCCAGTGATAAGCTACATAACAGCCACAGAGGAACAAGAAAAACTCATGTTTTGTTGCTTGTATGCAGTAACATTTGGTTAAGACTGAAAACCATGAATCCATTACTAAAGAGTAGAGCAAAATTGCTAAATACATGAGTATTTGGAGGCATAAGAGTGGAGTGAAGACCAGAACACAAGAGAAGCATGCTTGTGTGGTCTCCAGAACCATGGAGGAATGCCATATATGGATTGCTTTTCCGCAAGGAACTTCCTGTTGGGACGTTCCCACTGTTTAAGCCGGGTTCTTAAATATGTGCAGCTTCGCAATAAAGACCAGCAGGATACAATGAATGTGTGTGAAGTGTAAAAACTTTGCTGTCTTGGAACGGGTGCAGCATTTGGCAAGCAGGCCAAGAAAGTGACGTAATGAAAGGTTTACCGGTCTTTATTTGGCCTCTGTGATTAATCCCTCCTGATAATGTGGGCTGAATAAATACTTTCACCCTGTAGTCTGGATGCCTGACAGACCTTCGTCCCTGCAGCTAAACAAATGCAGGTGCACCTTAAAGGCACGGGATAACAAAGCTCACGAAAGTTCAAGGAATTCACATCAAACACTGTTGACATTTCGTAATTAGCCTTAGTTTAAAGACAGCTGCAGTTTGATTAAAAAGGTCACATTATTTACATAATTAGTCAGCTTTAAATACTGTGAAAACCTGGTATTGGACACGTCCACTTATAGCCATATTTCCTCACGTCCTCTCGGGGACAACAACTTGAGGTCAATGTAAGTTCAGCTATTTTTTTCCTTCCCCAACCCTAGTCCTAAAACGTGAGCACCCTTAAAATGTGAAACAACTGTGCTTCACTCGGCTAGAAGTAAATTCTGAAACCTTCCTTGCAGAGATGAAAGGTCAAGCACTCAGTGTGGCAAGTGAAAGGCAGGTCTAAACAAGGACCAAATTCCACCCAAGGCCAGACTTGGACCCTGGTTGGCTGGCCCATCTGTTTCCGGGAGACTGATCGAGCTCGGGTATTTATAGGTGGTCCCTACCCCACACTCTCCACCAAACGTGCCATCGGGACATCAGGGACTGCTAGGGCATATCACTTTATAAGCAATCAGCATGCTAATGGATTCCACTCATAACCAAAACCCAACCCAGCTCCTTACTGAAACTGTACCAACAGTAAATCACAGTGGCAGTCAAGGCACATTTCAGCAGGCAGGAGCCACATGAGGTTTCCACGACGTGAGATGTTGACTTTTGCTTTGAGTATTTCTTTAGACTATTATGGGCGTGAGATGTTGACTTTTGCTTTGAGTATTTCTTTAGACTATTATGGGGGGGGGCATAAATACCGCTGCATATCAAATCACAAGGGATGTTCCAGCTGGTACAAACAAAATGGTGGACATGGGTCCAAGCACCACGCAAATGGTCTATGCTGTAATTTCTTCAAGGAATGGGAATCGCATTTTGACGCTCGATAATCCTGCTCAAACCATCAGCAACTTTTCTCCCCAGAAAACCCATCACACTCGAAGCCACGGTGGACAACAAACAGCAATACAACCCAGTCTTTCACGCGTTGGTTGAACAGACCTCTGTTCACAGCTGCCCCTAGTGAAAAAGGAGCCCAGATTTGGGACCAGCTCCTTAGAAGAAGGTAATGACCCATCAAGGTTGTTGCTTCAGATGCCAACAATCCCTAAGCTCTCAAAAAATGTCTCTGACAGCAGAGCTTGATCAAGGCAGAATAAAACTTAAAAAGAGAATAATAATAGATCAGAATCCCAGTAGGCAAAACAAAAATAAGTGTGCGGGAGAAATAGCCTTGATGACACAAGGAGGACCGGGAGGGAAAAGCTCAGGGTTCGAAAGCTTTGAGGAAATCCTATCTGTGAACGTCAAGAACTTTCCAGGAAAACCAGTATTGGCAGACATTCCTGGGAAAAGAATAAAGCTGAAGTTGGTAATGATAGACGGTTTCAAAGACTGAAGCTGAACCAAACACAACTGCATCACATCGTTGTGAGTGAGTCATGTCATGCACCTGTAATACCAGTACAAAGATCTTATTATCAGAGCTGTCATTCACATTGATTTCCACAGATACTCCATCTCACCCGGCACACCAAGGTGACCTGAAGCCTACACTATGTCAGCTACATCAGCTGGATTCTCCACCTGTAGAGATTAACTCGCCTCGTATAATCAAGGCCTAGACATCTGCCATTAATAGGCGCGCCCACATCCCAATTCAGAAGTTCAGAACATGACATTCAGGTCAACATTCAGATGAATCCCCAGCTCATGAGCTTTCTTGGGTAGACTGGAAAGACAAAGAGCAGACTATTCCTATATCGTCAGTGATTAGTCCTCCTACGAGCAGAGAAGGACTCGAAAAAAGCGACAGCTCTTCATATACTCTGGCAAATCAATTCCAGATAAGTACAGTACATCCAATTTTAGGGGCATACAGTAAATTCCACTGTATATAGCAGTAGGCTTCTATTAATATTCCTACCCGTATAGCTTGTGCTGAGTTAGACGATCACCTTCCAGGGTCAGGTTACACCACGTTTCAAACACTTCAGTACTCAGAAATAGCCTTCTGACTGATGGTGTGATAGGTGATGTCATCCGCTCCGTATGTTGTACGTGAACATAGTCTGACAGCACCTACAACCTACAATGTGCACGCAAGCTAGCCCAAGACTAATCACAGTAACACACAGGGCCACAAGTGGTATATTACACAAATGCCAAGTGTAAGCCGATGACACCACGTGATTACAAAAATATATACAGACGTACAAACAAGCGCCAATCAAATCAAAACCAACGACCAATCCACAGAAGTAAAATCCAAGTGATGGCAGTCCAAGCAAATATACAAGAAAGGGTGAAATATGGGAAGATCACACTGCAAGATGAAGGCATGATGACGACTGAAAGGTATAACTGTCAGACCCAGGCCGACAACAGTGTAAACAAATACACACAACAGAAATACAGGGTGAACAACGAGACATCAAGCAGAAAGCGCTCCTGCAAACATTCAAACAAACGTCCCTGCTCTCCTTCTCTCTCAGTCCCTTCCTTTCAGACATCTGCCTTAAAGGGGAATGTACCTTAAACGCTTAGCACCCTAAAAACTGAACATGCCACCAGGTTTTTGGAGGGTAAAATACACCCCTAGTGGCAAATACCAGAGTGGTCTTTGGTGTGTTTGGCTTGACATATGCTGTGACAAAGTGCCATAATAACTTAGTGTTCTCATTGGTTATATAACACGGCCTGCTGTCACGCGAAGCGGGCTGGGTTTTGGCTAGCCCATCAGTCTAAGGATGTCATAAAAGTACTCTACAATGCTCAGACTACTTTGAGAACCGGGCAGAGAGTGCGAGTTAACACTAGGAAGGTGTTCATTTAACAGCCCATAGAAGGAGTTTGGTTCTCACAGGCTGGCTGGTTGAATAAACAGGAGCCTGTTCCCTAGTTCTCAAAAGGTTACTGACAACTCGGAATCAGCTGGTGAACCTTGCAACACCTCAGTCCTTAGCTAAGCTCTCCGAGGGCAAATATGACATCACTTAGGTGGCACCTTAAAAAGGCAAACTAAAGGTTGGAGGCCATATGTCAAGTTCTGGACAACATAAAAATAGATGCAAAAGTCAGAGCTTAGCTGACACTCGATTAAAATGATGTAGGGCATAATTCACAAAACATCAGCGAAAGGTTACCAAGCTTGGATGCTTACCGGCATATTATGAAGGGGAGTCAATCAGACGGAGGTGAATTCTAAGGCAAAACCAGCACATTTTCATAGAAAAGTGAGGACAAAAAGCACTCAGAGTGGCTCATTGATCTTGGATGTAACAATTCCTCATTACTTTGCATTTTCGCTGTGCTCAGTGAAAGTTTGAGAAAACAAAGTCTCTCAACATACATGGGTAAGGGGTCCGAAACACCTCCTATTCAAAAATAAAAAAATACACATTATATATATAAAATGATCTTTCCAAACAAGCTATCTCAGTAGGCCACCTGAAGCTGACTGTCCGCTCACTGCTCCTGTTCCTAGTCAGTGCTGCTATCCCAGTAGGCCACCTGAAGCTGACTGTCCGCTCACTGCTCCTGTTCCTAGTCAGTGCTGCTACCCCAGTAGGCCACCTGAAGCTGACTGTCCGCTCACTGCTCCTGTTCCTAGTCGGTGCTTAGTTTTGATTAAAAAACATCCCAAACTGCGGTTGGAGGTCAGTCTGGTTTTGCTTATCTGGCCTCACCCTCCCCAGTCTCGTTAACACTCCCGATATGACGTTTTTTTCGCCCCCACCTTTTGCTCAGACAAGTAGGATGGAAAATCCCACCGTTGTCATGATCGCAGGGGCCGGAAAGGGGAACCATTGCCAACGGAAGGGGGGGCAACAAAGATAAGAGACGCTTTATCGTTTGAAACTGCCACACTGAGGCTTGTAGGCTCTGGACCAGAGCGGTGACATCACTGGTCAAATGTAGCTTGGCCTTGCATGCCTCTGTGATGGAATGGCATGTGTGAGCGAATCCTCCACTGAGATTACTAATGGCTAACAGAGCCTTACATGTCTGGTATGCGCCGATCCTATCTGCACCGGGTTGTCGTCTCTCTGTCCTCCACTTAGACGAGCATCTCCACGTCGCGATTCGTCAGTTTCCCGCACGTTACATGAGAAAATGAATATCTGCGGGTCGAGAGTGAAGTATTTCCTCACAAGGTTATGAGACAAGCTACTGATCATCCAGTCAGATAATCCTCGGGGGTACCTTAAACTCCTGCCTGACGACACCATACTTGCACAGGCTCGGAGCTTTAACTTTAGTCCTCCGCGGCTCTTGCAGGCCTTGCGTCAGTGGAACCTGGGACTGCCCTGCTCTGCTCCAGCTGTGCAGATCGGCCAACGGAGGTCGGAATCGGCTTATGCGAGTCAGTCTCCTCCGGCAGGGCCGGAGAGAACAGAGCCACGGTATCACTTCCGTCCTCAACTGACCTCCTACAGGCCTCGTCCCCTCCCCTTCGATAAAGTTCATGACAACGAAACTGTATCGTAACCCGACAACTCGATCCCACGGACACTGATGCAAAGCAGGCCCTGGGTGCGAGCCCAGCATTGACAACAAAATGGAACCTTACTAGGCAATATGTCTGACATAATGTCGCCCCTCCCAGAATTAACAGCTAATAAGCTTTCCAAATACAGCCAAGTCTCCCTAAGATATGCTTTTTCCAACAGGTACAAGTTAGAAGACAATGAATTGACCTCCCCTTCACTTTCTTCATCTCGTTCTTGTTTTTCTAACAGTTTTTTTTTTCCATTCTTCATCTGTTGTGCTACCAAAATAACTAATATCATTTAAAAATTCAGGAAACGTCATTTTTATTAAATCCACACAATGGCTTTCTAACCTCTATCTGTTCTATTAATAAAATGAAATAAAAAAGAAAGTAACAAAAGCTGAATCATCCATTCGGCATGCTTTGTTGTCAAGGAGATTTGGGACTGCCAGGAGATAGAGAGGCTGTGACTTTACCGGGTCATCAACTGCTGTCATGAAACACTGAAGTTCCAGCCCCCTTGAAGACGACAAGTACTTACAATATCAGTTACAAACGTCAGTGTAGAGTTGGAACACAAACTCCCCGGTAACACCAAAGTACTGCTATGCTTTCAACATTTTTAAGCCGTACGTGTCAGAAATACACAAGTCACACAAGCAAAAACACATTCCTGAACCTTCTTGCTTCCATAACTTGAGACGCGCTGAACACATTGGCGACTCCAGGGTTTACTTTCAGTAACCGTCTGCGCGTGGGGTCATCAAGCACTTTCAAGATAGCTGCCAAATACGGAAGAGGCCGTTCAGCCGGGAGCATTTTTGTAGTTATGGGCCAAATGAAACTCCCTTTCAATACCAATTCCACACGGTATACCTTTTGAGGGGAAGCAAACCACAATGCCTTCCTGTATGGTTTGCTCACTGTCCCAGCACTGACCGTCCGAGCTAACCTTGGCAATAATATTTAGCATCCTGTCCTCAGTGGCAGTGTCATCATTTTGGGCAAAATCATGTCACTTCCAGAGGAAAAAAAAAAAAAAGTACTGAATGTTTACAGAGGGAAGCAAAGCTCAGAAAACGAAATGGATTAAAATAGCCAGGAATAAAAACTAACAGAAAACATCAGCTCTGGAACATCGTGTCCCCCGCCACCATGCCCCACCCCTACCCCACCCCTACCCCACTCCATCACTGCATGACACCTGCGTGAGGACAATGCTTCAATGGCACTGTGAAGCTCATTGTTTTTAAAAAGAGCGCAATGTTCCAAACCTGCAGTGTTCCCGTGTGAAATCCAAGCGGAAAGATCAACTGTTCTGGTCCGTTTAGAGACTGATATATTCATCCTTAGAGAGCCATATATTAGATTTATCATCATTTCTAGAAATCAGCACCACAGGAACTCTAAAAATAGCAACGCGAGGTAATGCGATGGATGACAATGCAGATTCACTAAATAATTCTTGAAACAAGATGCCATTCAATTCTGCTAGCTTAAACTACGGTCCAGAGCATTTGTTAATTAGATTTTATTTCATTCTTACAATAAAGTGATCATACTTATAACGTTCAGTGGTGTGTCTCTACAAACACTGGAAAAGTTTCAGCTTAATTCGGTTTTCGCATCTACACATGATGAGGAATGGGACGGGCACATGGGTTTTAATTCTGTGGTAGCTGACCATTGATCAACCATTGCTTGTTAAATTATTTAGTTAGCCGACCACGTCTTTTTTGGTACTTAAAATTTTGAACACAGGTTAACTACATTCACTTTCAACAAACGATATTTTGTGAATATATTGCAAATAAATAAATAAATAAATAACATTTGGGTGACAATGAACCCTAATCACAACTATCTAGAATAAGTCTAGAATAAGGAATGTAGTAATAGATGTTCCACTTAAAGAGTAACAGTGAACGTTTAAGGTTAGTCTTTCCCCTTTATTTCTAAACTCATCATGAGCAAAATTGTCGGGCTTTTTTTTCTTGGAAGCCAAAACCTCTGAGTATTCGGTTTACCAATATTACTCCATTGACATGCGACCATCGAAAAGCTTAGCCTTCAGAATTCTTTCACCACCCTGTCATTTGCAGTGAACCAATATGATCCTGTCACAGTCCATACTCAAGGATAAAATGGCATTTGTAAATGGACTGATGCATAACAGAGATTGTGTACGGAGAACCGAACATTAATATCAGAGGCATTCATTCACTAGAATGAGACATCTGTGTCTGTCATGTTCCAATTAGGTCTGACATATGAAATGCAAACAACCAAATAAATATTGTCACAGGACTGAAAATATGCACGAAAATGCACATGTCATTCAAACCATCTTTTCCATTACTGTGGGAAATCAGAGAGCCCAATTTAAACTCCTCAGCCACTTCTATCGAACATCGAGCCGAGTTCAGCACATCAGCCCAACGAAGAGCGACTGCTGAGCACATGGTCTTGGATGACCTGCGTTTTGGTTCAATGGAAGACACCAAAGCCCAGCACTCTGAAGGGGTCTGGGTCAGGAGAAGCTGCTGACTTACCTGTTTACACCGTTTCCAGATCAGCCAAATCACCAGCTAGGGATGTCAGTGCAGAGTCCAGACTGGTCTTTAGAGTCAGCTGCTCGCTTCCAAAGTGGATGTCATGGCACGAGAAGGGCTTTTGATATCCTTACTTTTATTTATTCGGCCCTCCCCACCCTCTTCCCCCCCACCCCCCGGGCATTGAGATCATGCAGGAAATACTGTACAGTGGGGGAAGTCCAACTGCTTCATTTGCTCGCCCGCCAAGTGAATAGAGATGCACACACGCACTGTAAAAATGCGGAGAGAGAGAAGGGGAGAGGAGAAGCTTCTGTCCCACCAGAAGCCTTTGCTTCAGAGGTTGATTGTCTTCCTCCGAGCCGAAGCAGGACCTCTCCTACAAACACGGCAGATTCTCCGCTCACTGCCTGGGAACACCGGACTACAAGCTAAATTTAACGACCCCTCCCAGTTACTCACGGAGGTGAAGCAGCTGTGCGGCGGTTGAGGGAGGCCTCTCCTGGTGCCTTCCGACAGCTGAGCCAGCAGCCTCTCTCTCTCTCTTTCACACATACACAGAGTGGAGATCTAGGCTGGCCCCGTCAGCCCCAGACAGGCGAGGAATGAGCCTCTCCCTGTGTGTTGAAAGGGGCAAGAGATCAGGCATGGGGTGGAGGGTTGGTCATTCCCAACAAATGACAGGCTCGCTTTCCTCAAAAGAAATGCAGCAGTCAGACTTCCAGAGAAACACAAGTAATGAGATTTCCTCTCAGTTTTAGTTATTTTAGGCCATTTCTGTGTGAAAGAAACATTTTTGAACCATATAAATCGATTTATAATCTTTTAATGATGTTAAAATGGAAAAATGATGCCATGAGAACAGAACAGTTGTATTTCTGTTATTCTAAGGGTAGGTGTCACTGAGAATAAGGACGTAGAAGGTTAGAGTGACAGTCTGCCATGACATTTAAGTCCCAACTACTGTTAACTTTCAGGAAGACTGACACACAAAATCACCAATCAGCTCAAGGTACGATCAGGTCCCAAATCATAGTGAACAATTGTTTACTTTTTTCTGTAAGTTTTAGTCCACGTTGAAAAGAAATGAGATAACCAAACATCTCAGTGCTAAAGCAGCAGGTGAGTTCAGGATGAAGTAATATTTCTTTTTCAGTTAAACCCATTCCCCCCCCCCCCAAATAGTTTATAACGGACTGCCACACAGGAGGCTTTCTGTTTATCCTTGCAATTAAGACGTCACACCTGCAGCAAACGTGTAACAAGTAATCTGAACAGACAGGAAATCCATGTGCAAGTACATCGGGAAAAAATAAGACTACATGTGCAGAGATTCAACATGGAAATGAAGCTTGATTGATCTCTATGTCCTTCATACAAGTGGACATACCTTTAGAAAATGACATTTGGCTTAAGACTCCACAATCCCATGACTTCTGCACCAAATTTCTTTGAAATTATTAAATGCACTATTTTACACACAGTAGGAGTATAATAAACATAACCAAATCCCTGTCCATCTGTGTTTGCTGCACACGTTCCAAGTTCTATTAATGTAAACAGAAATCAAGTAAACAAATGTAGAAACTTCTCAAAGGTCTTCTTTCCAGACTTCCCTGACATCTTAAGGCTGGGATTAAGGCCTTTTCACAAATGTGTTTACAGAGGTTATTTTCAAGTGCATCATAATTAATGTTAGTGAAGTCCAACATGTGTACTGGTTTCCCAACATAAAAGGTAACATCCCCAGAACAAAAGCTTATAAGCTCAACCTACAAGTGTGTAGCACAGTTGGGTAATGGGTTTCATTTCCACTGAAGGTGTGTACAGACATGTTCTAGACCTTTATCAAAAAGAAAACCCCAACCATTTAGCACACAGCTTGGTAAACTTAATTAAAAAACAAATTAATGAACAAACTTTCTTTAAAAAACACCAAACAGCTGCTAGAGTTAGAAGGAGAGCTGAGCCTTTTCAGTTGACATACAACATTTTTCTCCCCCAAACTAGTAAACATGGAGGGAAAATGTCGTCAAACCCAACAAGAGAGACGCCCACGGCTGTGCATGGCTGTGCATGGCTGTGCTCTCAGAGGCAGCCAGAGCCAGAGTGTCTCCCACAGGGTTTTTATTAACTGCCTGCTTGCGAAGACATCGTTTTGGAAGAGAAGTAGGCAGATACTGGTGAAAAGCATCACTGTGACTTCCCATAAATGAGGAGTTTGGAAGCAGTTGACATATCACGCAATGTGAGCTCAGCCTCAGAGGGAGAACAGTGTTCTCTGCATGATATGAAAACTGAGATTAATGTAAGTCATAAATGATCATTTGGTACAGACAAAGTGATTCAATATATCCTTCAGTTTAAGCCAAACACGCAGTTTACTGTAGTACTTCAACATTATTAATTCGAAAAATATATTTTCAATGTGACTGTAAATTAATGATTGATTTCTGTAGAAGCGGGGGGGAGCTTACTGCCACCAAGTGGTCAGAGATATTCACGTCTCTTAATATCCATAAATATATTATATAATAAATATAAGTCGATTAGAATGCAAAACATAGCTTGCATTGAATGAATCACAATTTTTCCTGCTAAAAAATTTGCAGGTCACACTGTCCTCGAAAAGCATTTATATTTTGCCTTCTGTGTCACGACTGACAGGATTTAAAAGGTCTGCAGCTGGTCTGCGCTGACACTTATGATTGGGTGATCCAGGGACGGTTCCGGGGGGGGGGGGGGGGACTTTTTTTTATGAAAAGGCCGGCGTTCCCGGGAGGGGCGGGCGGCCGCGGGGGGGGGGGGGGGGCAGAGGAGGGGGGGGGGGGGTGTGGCGCGCGGGGCTGGGGGGCGGCGGGGGGGTCGGGGGGGGAGGGGGGGGGGGGGGGGGGGGACTTTTATTATGAAAATGACGTCGTTCCCGGAAGTAGCGTGCAGTCACGTGGGTGTCGTAGGCGCAATGGAAGCGTGGTATATGGACGACTGTGATGGTGACCGGAGACTGCCGCATAAACTGCGGCCCAATAAAGCGGTGTCCCTGGAAGGCCTAAGAACATTAGGGGTGTGTTACTGGAAGGTGGGCTGCAGGGTTCTTCCTTTCGGTCGGGTGACTTGTTGCTGTACATGACTTCAGGAGACCATTGTTTGCTGCTTGCATAACTTGTTAAAAGTTGAATTGAGTCTTTATTTATTTTATTTTTTTTTATAACAGCTACAGATTAACGGATTTGTGTATGTGAAGTCAGGTAATGTGACCATAAAAGCGTCCAGCTCTGGAAATATTCGTGCACAACGCTGAAAGGCATTTTTTTTTTTTTTTTAAATATTGTCCGTCAGTGATATTCTAAAACATCTGCAAAGTGAACTGTTTTAGTAATAAATATCTTGTCAATGCATTAAAGTAAAACTCATTGCTTACTGTGTACTGTATATGGCAGTCTATTAAAGTACAAGCCACTGTAGCTGTAAATTTTCTAGACTGTTTTACTTTAGTCGGTGTTGTGTCATTGGGACACAGCTGTGAGTGTAGCAGTAGATGTTTTCCTCTCCTGTGATCAAATGCAGCATGACCTAAACTCAAATGGCGCCAATTAAACCCTCTTCTTTCCAGCTGAATGCCGACATATACGAGACGGACCCCGAATTGCAGAAGATCCGTGATGAACAGGGGTATTCTTACATGGACATTATAACCATCCACAGGGAGGCACTGCCCAATTATGAGGAGAAGGCAAGCAGCAATACCTCACCCTTTAAGTCTTTAAGTCGCTTCCAGGTTTGATCATTAGTGGAGAAAAGAGAGCCATGGAACTGTAACTTTAACCAGGGAGAAGATTAACATTTCATTTATTTCTACATCTATGCTTTTGCACCCAAGAAATGCATGCTCTCCTGGCTTCATACTGTAGTGTCCTTTTGAGGCAGGTGTTTCCCTTATGAACTTTTAGGACAAATATAAGAATGAGTTTCTACAGCAGTGAGTATTAGTGACCTAAATATGTGATAATTTCATCTGACTGACATAGATGGAAAGTAAGGGAGTGTTAGAGCAGATGCAACATCGTTCCTGGCCCTAACGAAATTGCTCCTTTCAGCTAAAGGTGTTCTTTGAAGAACACCTCCACCTAGACGACGAGATTCGCTACATCCTAGACGGGAGGGCTTACTTCGACGTCCGAGATGCAGACGACAGGTGGATCAGGATCGCCTTGGCCAAGGGAGACTTGATAACACTCCCGGCGGGGATATATCACAGGTTCACGCTGGACCAGACGGTGAGCTTTCCTTACTCTCAATATTACATGAACCATTACCATGCCTTCACTGTATTTTAACCACATGGAGAAGCAACAAGTGTGTTATTGTTTGTAAAAAAGGGGGGGGGGGTGTCTTCTCTGATCCCAGAACTACACAAAAGCAATGAGACTCTTCGCTGGAGAGCCTGTTTGGAAAGCTTATAACCGACCTGCGGACGAGCATGAAGCCCGGAAGAAATATTTGAGCACTCTCAAGTGCACTGCGCAGGACCGCTCAACTTAAATTATCACCGGGGGTTTGGCAGTGTGTCGCGGTAGTCTGGTGGCCTTGTGGTTGACCGCTAATGATAAGACGATTTATGTTCTGCTAAGGAAAATGTAGAGGGGGCTGTAATAATCAACATAATTGGTGGCTTTTCATTTTGTGTCCCTAATGTAAGCATTGATACGGGGTAACATTTTGGCTGTGAAAATAGGCTTCTAACACGGGAACTAGAATATACATATTAGAAAATTGTGACCAAAGCAGAAAGCATGATCAATGGTTGCCTTAAAACACAAGGTAGGATCTTAAATTGACCGTGCATATGTCTGGGTAGCAGGATTTGTGACAGTGTTACATTTCACAATGCAAACTGATTTTCACACACAGCCTGACCACTGTGCTGTTATCACATGTACTATGCCAAGCAGTACTTTATACTTTCAGTTCATTCTGTCACATGATTTTAATGAACACTGCAGTGTTGGACCCCAGAAAGTGTCAGGCGACAAGCTCTCAAGCAGCGGCCAATCCACTGGTCAGCCAGTCTCCCTCCAAGCACCATGGCTGGCTCTTATAGCTTACAATTGCCTCAGTAAGGAAAGCAGAGTCAGCTGTACCTAACAGGGTTTCTACTTGCATGAGATGGGTCTGGAAGGGCAGTTCAACAGATGCCCAGGCTGTGTGTGTAGAATACGTGCTCTGGATATCCAGAAGGGAAAAAATATGGCAGGAACTCACAATCCATATAGCTATCTTGGGAGGGGGGGGGGGGCACTGCAAAAAAAAAAATCCATCCATCTTCATGATTGATCCAATAATTATGCATATTACTTATAGCACAAACAGCACTGCAATATCATTTTTCCTGAATACTTTTCAAAACAGCCATACCATCAGAATACATCAAACAATCTACTAATCGCTTAGCCTGGGGTCCATTCTAGAAAGCAGGTTTAACAAATCCTATAGTAAAATCTGAATTCTGATTGGAGAACTTCAGGGAGATTCAGGGAATCGAAAAATCCTGAAATCAAACTTTCAGTTTTCTCCAGTCAGAATTCAGGTTCAACTATAATGTTAAATCTGCTTTCTGGAAAGGACCCTTGGTCGGGGTCATGGGAAGGGGTGGTGTCTGTCCCAGGTAGCACAGACTGTAAGGCAGGGGTACATCTTGGTTGGGATGCTAGTCCTTAAAATATATTTAGTCCTGAAAGAAAAAAAAATAAATGTTGCTGATTGAGTAGTGGAGGTAGGAAGACAAGCCTACGTACTGGCAGGCCTGTGCAAGCACCCAAGGGGCCCATAGATGTTCCTCCAACATTTGGCATGAATGATGGCATCTCTGAAGGCGAGCACTTTGCTCTGGTCAAGGTGTCACAGTGACACTCTCTCCGTGTTATTCCCCGTGGACCTCTTTCTGAAACCCCCCCAAGACCTACCACTTAGCATCACAAAATGGAGCTCCTGAAGGTAATTGGTCCCACTGAGCCATATTTTTTTTTTTTGTGCCTTGTTTTGCCTTTATCCGATTCGTTTCAGCAGAGCGTACACAAACATTTAGGTGCAGTAATATTTCAGATGCTACCCTACTGTACATTAAGCAAAAAATGCTAAAGCTGTATCCATCCTGGACTGAATGTGAAAAAGGAGGCTAATGTGAGTTACAGTTACCCATTTGAATGCAAGCAGTAAAATTCTGATGCAGTCCTTGCACTTCTGTGGCACTGCAGCTGTACAGCATGCAAAACGTGTTCTCATCAACTCAGCACGCCAAAGGCCTGGGGGAAAAAAAAAAAAAAACAAACCAAGCATACGACAGCCCAAAATGAGGCTGTCCTCCAATCACTGAGAGTGCTGGAATGCAACACGGATTCTCTCTCATCTGGCCAACATCTCTGGGGAGACTATTTGGTGACTCCTGTGCATCTCATAAATATCCAGAGAAGCAGCCATAAAATATTGTGTGATGATGTTGGGTGGCCAGGAAAGCAGACCACTAGCCTGTAAAGAGCACATTCTCCAACCCTCTGAACCAGTGTCCTACACACAGAGGCAATGCGCTGGCAGTCACATGATCTCAGAAGCTACACATATATTAAGACTGGTATTTCTGAGCACTTAAAAATACCCCAAAGTAAGAGGCAAATGATTTAATTCCTTCTAAAGTTGTACCAGTCACTGGGAGAATCTGTTCCACACACAGGAAGAAATAATATTGTGCATCCTTGCCGCCAAAAACAGGGTAAGTGTGAAATTTACGTTCCCAGGGTATGAAGCAGTAAAATGTTGCCATACTGCTTTCCTGTCCAACTAAACTGCAAGCCATGTGAAAGAAAGTTATTTTGAACTTCAGTAAAAGTATATTTAGAGCAACAGGATTCATTTTTTTCCTCCATAGTCAAAAACCAAACCCTTTGAAGTATAACTTAGTATATAAACAGAAAAACAAGATATTACATTCATATTACAGAGAGAAAAGGTAGGATGCCTGAGGAGTATTTTACTGATTTTTTTTTTTTTTTTAAGTAAAATATTTACAGGTCTGCATTAATAATGTATATCACATTCCATTTTTAAGGAGACCAGTGCTGCTCTGCACCCATTGCTTATTTAAAAGCCCCGCCTTCCAACTTGAACACACAGATTCCACAGGTAACATGCATGGACCGATGTCACAAACTATATCAAATCACCAAGATAGTATGTCATGATTACTGTACACCATTCCAAAATCACATGCCACTTTGGGTTGGGTTGCTGTGCATCTGTGTTAACGCTACAGCAGTGAGTGGGGGATGGAGGTGGGGTAGCTAGCTGGAGATCAGCTTCAGACACTGGGTATTGAAGCTGTCCCCCTCACGACAAGCCACCGACTCGAGCAGTGCCTGCTTCTTTTGCGTGCTGCGTGAGGACTCCAGCTCATACATGGTGGTGAGGTTGAAGAGCACACTCTCATGCAGGTAGAGCGCAGGGTCCTTCTGCACCAGGCCCTCCAGCTGGCCCAGGGACTCCTTCAGTCTGCCCAAGTACAGCAGACACACAGCTGCATTGTTGTTCGCCTAGAGGAGAGCACTGCAATCAAACTGCAGCGAAAATTTTTCTGTACACCTCCTTCATATTAATGTATGATTCTCTGAAACGGAGTCTCATTCTGTGAAGATGAGTGATTAAAACAGGCCGTTTACTTCAAAAGAAGTCAGAACTAGCTGAAGACAAAACACCAAGATGTTGTGTAGTTCAGCTGACTAACAGAAAGGGGCAAACAATGATTGTGTGTGACCATAGCCAGAAGAGTGCATGTGCACCTGATATACATGACATGTTTAGACCAATTATAGAGAGCGGGAGGCCTCAAAAAATTTCTGATTGCCTGCCTGTGAATGAGACGGTGGTCACCATGGTGAACACTGCATCTTTCACTGCATGACGGGCAAAACAACATCTTTATGTCTTTCTGGTCTTAAGTATATGGCCAGCATTAGTAAGACAAAATAACAGTATGTGCCATTATGTCAGAACACATTTTTCATAGTGTGCATGTCGACCTTGCAGGACTAATATCCACACTCCAGGTTCTTTCACATTCTCTAGCTGAGAAAGAAAAGTCTGCCTGTAGCACTGCTTGACTGGCTCCTAGTGAAACTACAAGATACACACCACTGGGTTTTTAGGGTCGATCTTCAGGACTTCAGAGAATGACGCGTGAGCTTCTGCGTAATTGTTCTGACTGAGGTGTATGAAGGCCCTGGAAAAACAGGAGGAGATGGAGCAGCTGGTGAGGGTCTTCACAGGGAAACAAATGAAGAAACTGCTCCGTGGCATCATGGGATTTCCGAGCAGTCACCTGTTCATTAGAATGTAGGTGTCCAGATTCTGTCCGCTGCCCTTGGCTTGACACACCTTCTCCACCTCCTCGAAGTACTTCTCCGCAGTTTTAACGTCTCCAATCTGAAGCGTGACCACAAACAGTGCAACACATGGCACATTTGCCAAGTGCTGTCGTGGGAATTCGCTAAAAATACATGGTGATGTCAGCCTCCTCCTGCCCCAAAGGTGAGGCAGGAAGAGTGAGATGAGGTGAGCGTGAAAGATCACAGCTTCAGATAACCGGGGAGTCACCAGGGTGATCGCGGAGGTGACTGGTGAGAAATGCGTGACCGTGAGTTTGCAACCAATGGGGAGCATCTGAATAGTGCAGGCAACACAGGAGCCATCGACACATACAACCTGAATGTTGCCAGACTTAGTCCTACAGAAGGATTGTCGTTGTACCCTTAGGAACTGCTTTAATAATACATCCAACTGGTAAAATTATACATTCCTTTGAATTGCTACACTACTTGGTATCAGTTATGAGCAATCCCTATACATTTCAGATACCAAAACACTTACTGCTGACTGTACATAGAGAAAACATCCCTCTGCTGCTTGACTGTCTATATATAAAGTAATACTGAGAAAGGTAACACAGGAGAACTGGCAAAGCATGTGGGGGTGGAAAGGTGGCATTTGGAGGGCCATGTCTGTGAGGGAGCGGTCCCGGCTTGTCTCACCTGCAAGAATATCCTTCCGATGCCACTGAGAAGCTGCGGTCTCCGCTCGGACTCGTGCTGGATGATGGAGTGGTACGTCTCTACAGCGAGGACGTAGTCCTGGGGAGGTTGGAAGGCACAGTGGAAGAACCCCAACTAACTACATGGGACCACAGAAACGGAACTGAGTCGGAGACAAAAATCCAAAGCCAGTTAGGACCCCTTCTCTGAAAACTATGTTTAACAAATATAAAGATTTAAACACTTAAAATACGCATGTTTCATGTTCAGTACAAAGCTGTCTGATCCAGGAATGCATGCTGTATGCAGTCACACATGGAGTGGTGGTCTCTGTTGGACAGCAGATGGCGCTGTGGCTCACCGTAAAAATACCCAGTCCTGGCTGCAATTCACCGATGCTAACAAAGAAGCTGATTAGTTGGAGCGATCACGCTACGGAGCCTTTGCACTGCTCCTGCCTTCTAATTAATAATCAAGGTTTGTGATCTGGCGCAGGCAGGGAGGAAACGTGGGGTGCGGTCGGCTCTCAAGCAGCGCGATGAAAACACTCGAGCTCCTTTGGCTCCGAAAGATACTGGGTTTACCTTCTTGGCAGTATGGCACTGTTTTCAGTCCTGTGGTGGTACGAGTTAGATACTGTGTACTAGATAAAGTCAATGTACTAATTTGACTTCATGTACTATGCACTGGTCAAATGCTGCCAACTGATAAGACCCTACGTACCATTCACTGGTTAAGGCCTGGGTGCTGGTTAGACCCCAGGTACCATGCACAGGTAAGGCCTGCTGAATAGTCCCTGGACCGACACCCTGATTCTGCCTCAACATTCAGCAGTAAGCTACCATCTAGACTGCTGGCAGGTGTGGTGTGAAGAATTAAATGAAGGTGGTGTAAGCCGGGGGGGGGGGGGAGTGGTGAGGGTGACAAGGTCCTGTGGCTTTCATAACTCCCAGGCGTTCAGCTTCTGTCATCTCGTCTTGACTGTGAACATGCAGAGGCCCCGCCATGGATCATCTTCCTGACTCACATCTTCTCCCTCCTCCTCCTCACCAGATTTACCATTAACCCAACACCACCTACTCCAACACATGCCAGACCCTCAATGCCATCCCATAATCCTCCGTTCTGTTACCGGCTTCATAGTCGTCCCAGCCCACACAATCCCCACACAACCTGGCCCCCCTGACGTTGCTTCTGCCTCCTCAGCCTCCCTATTATAAAAGACATTTTTGGCTCGCAGCCACTTACCCCCCCCCACCGGCTCAAAGGAAGAGGGTGGAAAGCAGGAGGCACATGTATTCCTGGAAATATGGTAGCCCTGCAGCAGCTCCCCGCCGCCCACGTACCTTCATCATTAGCAGACAGTTTGCCATGGAGTACATCACTCGGCACAGACGTGACCTCCACAGCTGAATAGAAGCTGCAAGAAACCAGAGGAGCTTCAGAGACCGTGATGGCAAATTGCTGCATGCCCCCCACCCTTTTTTCCTTCCCAAACCATCAATTATTTGTCTGAGAAAAGGGGAAACATGGAGAGGAGAGAAGACACTGCGACACTCTCCCTCATTTATTCCACGTTCTGTCTCCTCTCACGCTGGTGTGGTGGGGGGGTGAGAGCAGGGAATGATGGGTGATTCTTCAAAGGGTCCCGTGAGGTGCGCGGGACTCGCAATTCGGCACCGAGGGCAGCTAGGAGAGGGGAGGAGGGGTGGTCTGGGCCGAGATACTATGGAGTAAAATATTAAAAAGGCACGTCCGTGCATCCCTCCTTGATCGGGGGGCGGAAATTATAGCCTATAAGCTGACAGAGGATATGCAAATCGACAAAATAATGTCCCCTTTTTTTTGCGAGCAAGCAGATGTCCCTCAACGCGAGCAGGAGCATCAGACGGAACGGCCCAGCTGGGAGGGGAGCGAGGCTGTCTGCCTGAGATCTGGGTGCTCGCCAAGGGGGGGGGATCACAGATCACAGGCAGTGTTTCTGTGGGGTGGGGGTGCCAGCTAATGGGTTTTGGAGAGGCCCTGCTTTCCACGGGGACTTGGTTCAGTCTGTTTGGCCTTTGGAGCCTTTCAGGGCCGAGTGAGGAGGCTATTCCCATGTGAGCTGACATCAGCACCCATTATCCTCCTGCTTCTCCTACAGCCCTAACTTACAGATGCTGCTTTTAATGCCAGCTTGTCTGTATCCTTTAATCACGGCAGCCAAAAGAGGGGAAAGCGGGTGTGGAGAGAAGTGGCAATGGCCTATTTTTACGGGGACTGTCCAATATGGCATCGCCATCAACGGCCTTAAAAAAACTGGATGAGCTATTTTGGCTATTACCCGTTTTTACGGTGACTGGCCAATATGGCACACTGCATCGCAATCAACAGCCTTAAAAAAACTGAATGAGCTATTTTGGCTATGAGCCGTTTTTACGGTGACTGACCGATATGGCATGACCATCATCATCCTCTTTTGGCTGCTCCCGTCAGGGGTCGCCACAGCAGATCAACTGCCTCCATCTCCTCCTGTCCTCCGCATCCTGCTCTGTCACACCAACCACCTGCATGTCCCCTCTCACCACATCCATAAACCTCCTTTTTGGCCTTCCTCTTTTCCTCTTGCCTGGCAGCTCCATCCTCAGCACCCTTCTCCCAATATACTGAGCATCTCTCCTCTGTACATGTCCAAACCAACGCAATCTGGCCTCTCTAGCTTTGTCTCCAAACTGTCCAACCTCCAGCTGACCCTCTAATATACTCATTCCTAATCCTGTCCATCCTCGTCACACCCAATGCAAATCTTAACATCTTTAACTCTGCCACCTCCAGCTCTGCCCCCTGTCTTTTTGTCAGGGCCACCGTCTTCAGCCCATATAACATAGCTGGTTTCACTACCATCTTGTAGACCTTCCCTTTCACCCCTACTGGTACCTGTTTGTCGCAAATCACTCCTGACACTTTTCTCCACTCACTCCACCCTGCCTATACTCTCTTCTTCTTCACCTTTTCCGCACTCCCCGTTACTCTGAACTGTTGACCCCACGTATTTAAACTCATCCACCATCACCAAATCTACTCTTTGCATCATCACCATTCTGCTGTCCTCCTTCTCATTCACACACATGTATTCTGTCTTTGTCCTACTGACCTTCATTCCTCTCCTC
>JAACJT020000021.1:18476639-18491188 GCA_009936485.2 Gymnarchus niloticus | reverse complement strand
GGGGGGGGGTGGGGGGGGGGGGGGGGGGGGGGGGGGGGGGGGGGGGGGGGGGGTGGAGGGGGGGGGGGGGGGGGGGGGGGGGGGGGGGGGGGGGCGAGATGGATGTCACCAGCTTCTCAATCGAACACAGCGAGCATGCTGCGCTTGTGTGCGCGCTGACATTTCACACAGCGCACGACTTCAACCAAAGTCAGCGTCCTTGGGGTGGACGGTAACGGCGAACACAGCCCCAGTCAAACGGCACACTGACGCCATCAACAAGGCCGGAGCCAGCTATTCAAAACCATGCTTGGTGTTTGGTACCCGACGAACACCTCGGTCTGCGGTAAAACATGAGCCGGTGCTGATGGGCACCCGGGCCTCACCTGCAGGGAGTCGGTGGTGTGTGTGGTGGGCTGCCCATTCTTCCCGTAGCCCTGGCCATGTGCCGTCAGCAGGCGAGCCGTCAGGTCCACGGCCGCCCTCCAGTTCTTGGTGCTCTGGACAGCGGGGCGAAAAGGGAAACCATTAGAATAGTAGCTGCTCTCCTGGCCGCGCGCGGCTACAGTCAGGGCCGCCCATCATCGATGAAAGCAAGGTCAGTCGCCGCTGTCGCCGCCACACCCCCAGTGCCGTTCATCACCGAGATTCCTCTAATTAAGAGTCTTTTAAAACAAGGAAAAAAAAAAAAAAAAAACAGCAGAAAAGACCTCTCAGGCGACAGAACCTCCCCCGTAGGAGCAGTGGGGCGGGGGGCTCAGCGAGACCACCTACACCCCTAAATCTTCATTAGGGCGAGAAATGAAGCTTAAAACGATCGGCGAGGAAACGGACAGAAGCAGCTGCAGCCAATGAGATAGAAATGAAAGAACGTTCCGGGCATGGAGACACCCTCCTCACACCGGGATGAGACCGCCCGTCCAATAGCGCGTTCTTATAATTTAATAACTTCTGTATTATCACACAGGACCACGCTCCTTATAGCGGATGAATTAGGAGGGAGACATGCGCTGCGGTCGTTTTTGGGGAAATTCGGGGGCCGCTCCACAACACAGGACTCTCTAGACACACATTGCCAATGTTAACAGTGGAAACACAGCAGCCGGGCTGCCCTCACCAGGAAAGCCAAAGCCCCCTCCGACAGCAGCACGCCCCCCTTAAAGGCTGCTTTTTCGATAATGAGCTAATTACACACGCCGTTCATCTCAAAAGCAGCCAAAAGTTAAGTGTAATAATTAATACGGAGAAAAGCTGTTAAGAATACCAGGTAATTAGCAGGTGGGATAAGGTTTGGATTTAATTCCAGCTGAGAAGCGTTAGCACATAGTTGGAATGAAGTATGCAAGAAGTCACATTTAGCCTGATGTCAGTGTGCGCTCCCATAATGCCTTTCTCCGGGTAAAAGCTAAGCAGTGCGAGTGACATTATATTAGTGTCAGACCAAGCCTGTCCATCAGGCTGCTTCAATGCGCGTCCCAACGGAGGAACAGGATGGCACTCGAAATGAGGGGCGCTCCTGCTCCCTGTTTGACCAAGATGGGGGGGAAGATGGATTCATAACAAGGGAGGAAGAGAACAACGAGAAGAACTACGTGCAACAAAATAATCTGCGATTCTCATCGGAAGTTTTTAAATTACAATATGATACTATGACCATGCTTAATGATACAGTGATATGAGAGAACTGAAACAGACAGGAGGCAGAAAAGAGAGGGAACAGTGAGAAAGAGTGCTGGTCGAAGAGGAAACGGGTCAGATTTAATGAGATGATGAACTGCTGAAGAGGGAGGCTGTGTGTACAGAGGAACAGAGAGGAGCTCGACCCACGGGGGGTGCCGCAGAGCCCCGCGGCAAGAGCAGCCCGCCCACCCCAGCACCCAGTACGCCGCCGGCTGCCCGCTCTACATCAAACAGCCAGCCGCGGTGCTGCAAACTCGTGCCAATGGAGTATCAGAATGCGGGTCAGGTATGCGACTGCAGGACTGTCAGTCATGGGGGATGGGCAGTTGCCCCCCGCATTAAACATGGATTCGTCCGTGTCATGTACCAGACCTCTCAATTAAAGCAAGAGGGGTAAGAAAACAGAGAAGAATGTGGGTCCATGAATTATTAATTCTCCTTCCCCATTCCCACACGGCTGAGGCCACTGTGACAGGTGGGTCGGCAGGGCAGGACCTACCATGCCACCTTCAGGATGCGACACGGACCGTCCGCCCAGAAGGGAAACACTGAAATATTACCACACTCAGCTATGCCTATTGGTATTCTACACTTAGAATGCAGCAGGATAAACTCTGGCCTCTGTTAGGTGGGCACAAATTCATCCCCCTTCTTTGAAAAGCCGGTAACGACGCTGGTGGGAGCCCACATGACATGTGCCAGTCGAGGACCACTGGCTTTCAGGTCGGGTCCCCTTGCCAAGGAAGCTGCCTTCGCTCTGTCTATCGAACAGCCATTCGAGCTCAGCTTCACCCCCCACAGATACACAGCCTCACTGCATATAAAAAACAAAAATAAAATGAAGTAAAACTGAGTGCTGAGAGCAGTCAGGAGCGTCTCGCTGGCCTTGGCAACAGCGGAGTGCTTTCATCTGCTCGGCAGAGGTGCAGAACTGTAAGCCTCTGAGGGTGTCACGCGTCAACGCCGGCTGCTGATGTAAGATCAACACTGCTCTGACCGACCCACATCCCGTCAAGTGGTCAGGCTCGTGTCTTTCCCAACTAAAGGAATGGACAAACCTTCAACACTGAGGAGGAGGGAGAAGAGGAAGTCCATGTAAACGAGTAACATAAACCACACCCCCCTGAGACCCCAAGCAAGCAGGTCTATGGCCCTGCCCTTGTGAAAAATTGCTCCCATGCTGCACAAGACAATCTGGCCTTTGCATTCCCTCCAAAATCACAGAGGGCGGGGTGGGCACACACTGAGAGACGCGTCAATACACCCCTCGCCAGACATATGGCCAGTCCCAGCCAACACTGGCCGCGTGCCCAGTGTCGCCCAGTAGGAAATTGAGAGGTCATTGGCTCTGGACCAAGGGGGTGGCGGCTAATCTGAGACACATCCATGCTGGGAACCAGCCAGAGGGCAGAGGGTGGAGATGACGACGGGGGAGGAAGCCGCAACGCTCAGACTGAGGTTTGATAATCCGACTCCTAGGTTTTCCAACACGTGCCTGACAGCTAAGAGCGAAAGGAGCCTGACGTTCGCCTGGCTCTGCTGCAGCATTACCATCGAAGCAGACCCTCAGCTCCAAACAACTCCTTCCCCATACAACCCCCAGGCCTCCTTAACACCCCGTGATGACTCAGACACAGGGAACTGCAAGAGATTGCCTCGCCGAGCTGGTGCCTGCATTCGACACGTGCCTCGCCTCTAAATTCCACCTCGGAACGATCCGGGATCTCATAGAACACCCCCCCAGGCCAGGCTAGAGGTACGGTGCCAGGGAAACCGTCCTTTTAGTTGCCAATGTACCAATGGATGCTGGGAGCACTCTGTCTGTGTACACGCCGGAGAGGCAGTTGGCTGGGTACCACCCTGTATCTATGGCGATGTTTCACCAGCCGCCTCACAGCTGCCTGGGGGCATTGGGGGGAGTGGGGGGTCGTAAATACCAGAGAGGAGACTGTCTGTGGTACAGCATACTAAAGATGAGCTTGTTGGCCAAAAGAGGAGAAAAAAAAAAAAAACCCTATCACATCACACATCTTTCAGCACTGGTACATGCTGCATAGTACTGCGGGACGAGAAGGCGAATCCCCCAGTAAAGGATGGAGAACCAGCGTTTTGTCTGCGCCATGCCATTTAGAAGTTAACCCTGCGCTGTCCAGCGTGCCTGCCGTATCGCCATGTCGTCTAGCCTTAGAGAAAAGACCCGTAATCCCCTTCATTAATCAAAGTCTGTCGGGACCAGCCTGACACCCAACCTGCCAGTCCCCTCGTTAGCACCGTTGTCAGAAAACACCAAATTCCTCTGCTCGTAGGCAACGGCGCCAAGGGGAAGTGGGCGGCAGAGGTGGGTTAGCGAGGTGTCACATTAACAGGAGACACTGCGGTGCCCCTCTGCCCCTCCCCTGGGGCCAAAAATACTGTCCCATCACCTGCTGAACATTCTGGGACTATTTAAGTGGAATTTTCATCTTCCTCTCACAGCGTTAAAGCCACAGCCAAGCCGAGGAAGGGATTTAACGGAAGTGGGGGAAGGGGGGGGGGGATGTACTCAATGTACTCGAAGTAGGATGGGGGAAATTACCCAGGAGCCCACCTACATTTCGAAAATGCCTGACTGCCGTATTTTCCAAGCACTGAGTCTCTGGCAGCTCCATTTTTTGAACTAATTATGATTATTTTCCTAATGTCTCTCACGGCGTGAAGCCAGCTGACATTTTAACGAAGGCACTCTGTCCCCAGGAGACAATCCCCCACACTGGGAAAATGCATTTTACCTGCGGAGATCTGCATTCGGCTCCACCGCTGTGGGCCATGTGTACGGAAGGGGTTAGGGTCTGAGACAACCTGGTACAAGCCTGGCAGTAGGTGCCGAGAGCGGCTGGCGGCGTCAGAGACCCAGTTCTGGAAAAACAGACTAACATCCGGGGTACAATTCTCATAGTGCTTCTGTTCTTTTGAGCTGGCGACCCGTTTTAAAGTAGGATATTTTCTGAGGCTACAAAATGCAAAGACTGCAGCCTTCCTGGTCAGATGAGGCAACAGTAGGAGGCACTCAGCCCTTCATTGGTCCCCTCCTGAGAAGGAGCTCGGGCAGGATCTGCCCAGACCATAGATGAGAAGTCTACCCCTATTAAATTTGGCCCTACTTAAATCTTCTTTGTTGTTATGCATCTAAACCACCAGAGCGGCAGCACTGAAAATGACACAGAGTCAATTTCCCAGCGAGCTTTCATTCTCTTGATGTCAAATACCAAAGAGAACCCTTAGCATTCCCCTATCACATTTCTGATACACTCACTATTTTGCACTTTATTGTTATTTAAAAAAGCATATCCATGTGACTTAAACACTCCTCTCCAATTTCGATTTTTAAACCATCAAAATAAATAAATGGTATTCATTATCTTTACAATTAGATGCCATACTATGTTTTCACAGTATAATTTGCAATGTTCAATAGTAATTCCGATAGGTGCTTTTCATGCAAATTATATGCCTTAAAACAATCACTGGTAATCAAAACAGTTGAGCATAAAATTCTTTATTAGTAAAAATAAATAAGTGATATCCTTAATTACACATCCATGGTAATTGTTCGCACCACGTAAAGCACAGCAGTAAAACACTAAAAGATAAGAACATTAATAAGGACCTATTAAAACTTTTGATTGTTTTTGGGTACCTCACAGGTAATTGCAAGCTCTTTTTCCCCACATGTACTCAGCTGGAGAGTTTCACTAAATGGCTATAGGCTCCAGGTGAAGGGCATGACTTCAGACTCCCCACCTGGCAATGCACAAGGCATTAAAAGAAAGGCAGAGCAACTCACGATTAGCTGCTTGAGTCCCACAAAAGACTGATCCACTGAGTTGGCGGTGAGGACCAGCCTCTTCATGGATGCTTGTTCTCCCAAGAACCGCAACATCAGCTCCTTCACAGCATCACCCTGAGATGAGGGATAAAAAAGAAAATCAATCCATTCATCCAACCGTCCATCAATCAGCCTTAAAGAATCAATATCACACATATTTTCCTACTGTTTCACTTTATTCCTATTGGGCAAATAAAAAAAAAAAACGAAAAAAAAAACACTACATTTATATTTTCTTCGAGAGTATCTTTTAACATTAGGTCATAAATTCTGTAACTATTTAAATAATTTTTTTAAGTATAAATTGTGTTTTATCACTATTTCATTACTGGGCATAACTAAAACTTTAACTCAGCCGATAAGTTTAATTATACTGAAGTCAGCCACTCAGGCATTATGGAACAAACCTCCACCTCATTCAGCCAATTAAAAGACAACTCTAATGGACCTCTGCCTCCTAACTGGTTGAAGGAGGTACAGGGTGGGATAACTTCTTAAAGGGGCTGATCTGAGGGCAGTTAAGTCCCTCCTCCATCATAGCCATGGGAGGAAATTCAATTACCTGCAGATTATCAAAGCGGAGCCCTGGCATGGAGAGACGGTCTCGCTCCACAAACACAGGACTCTGCTGCTGAGTCGCCACAGAGATCAGGAGCTTCTGGGTCTCCTCAGACGGTAGCCACGCATCATATCTGCGGTCCACCTCGCTCATGTTCAGTGCCGTGGCAAAGGGGTCATCTCTGCCAGAGAAGACAGACTGAAGCTGGGAGAATGGTGGGGTGTGGGCCGAACCCAGCTGGGCTGGTGATCCTGGCATGGGAAGGCCGGCAAGGACGCCCGGGCTACCAGGCTTTGGCGGTGACGGGGGCCGCTTCTCGGTGGCGCTGGCTGGCAGCAGGGACTCAGCGTTGGGGTTGCTGACCGAGATAAATGAAGAGGATGTGGTGAAGGAGTCGAAGAAGTCCGAGGCGGGATTCACGTGCCCATTGTCGGTGAAGAACTTGCTGAGGCTTGGGCTCGGCTGGCACACCAGTGGGGCCAGCCGGTTAGTAGCCTCCATGTTGCTGCTGAAGCTCGGGGACTTGACCAGCGCCGGCTGGAAGCCATCCTGTGCTAAGGCCTGGCCCTGGCCTCGCTGTTGGTTCCCTTGGCTGAAGATGGTACACACTGGGATGGTCTCTTCATTTGGTGTTTTCTTGGCTGCATCGAGAATGGATTCCTGAGGCTCTGTGCTTTGCGGGCTGGGCGTGTGCTCTGGTGGCCTGATGGTGTCAGTTTCCCCTTCATCAGCCACTTCCCGTTCTCCATCTGTACCCTTATCCTCCACGGTTGTCGGAGGTGCCTCCACAGTAATTTCAGGTGAAGATGCGCTGGCTTTTTCTTCGGTCCCTCCTGCGCCCTCTGCGTCCTTCTGCTCAAGCTCCTCTCCATCCTCAAACTGCTCCAACAGAGATTCCATGTGGCCCGCATCATCTTCACTATAATTGGGCGAATCCGATATCATGACACTCTCCATCATCTGCTCGTTCAGCTTATCCAGCATGTTCTCTGATGAACTGTCATCCTGTGGGGTGACGAAGGCCTCACCGTCAAGGTCAATGTTCTCCTCCTGGAAGAGGACCTCTGGAGACGGAGCAGAAGGTGCTTCTGAGAGTGCAGGGTCTCTGCTCTGTTTGGTTCCTGTTTCTCCAACAATGTCCAGGGACGCGGGCCTTTGGGTCTGACTGTCATGGCTCTCCATCATTCTCTGCCTGTCAGTAACGTTAGAAGTGTTATGGGAGAAAACCGACCAAACACCCAGCACTCGCTCATAAATATGCAGAGACTACACAGATGATCAGTTCACCATTTGTCAGCTTTACTGAATAAAATGGCTACATCCTCCAAAACACTGATGCAATTCGCCTAGATAAACATGTTGATGGTTACACAGGCAGTATCAGTAAACAATACAACATGAATCCATACACAACCCCATAAACGTAATTTGCTCATTCGCCTTATTGAGTTTTCTCGTCATGCTAGTAATATATCAGTGGAAATGAATGACTAGCAACGATAATTCAGCCATGGATCCGGATTTTTCTTCAAAAATTAATTCCAGGAATGATGTTAGCTAGACAGCTACCTAGCTGTACAACTATTCGAATAAAAACAAGCACCCTGCCACTGTTCTACACCACATACAAACAATACACTTCGAAACACCAATCTTTATCGCCGTTCAGAACTGTTCTTTTATTTAAAATGACACACCTATGTAGCTGCCTAATAATTTAAAAAGATTCAGTAACACAACACCATCGATTTACCTGGGGATGATAACAGCGATATGATGTGCGCATGCGCGAAACCTCGGCAGCGCACGACGCCTACGGCAACCCACAGGCGCCAAACTTTACGGCGGGGGTGATCGTTCTTATTCCCGAACATTCGTACGCTGTTTCGTAGGCCATGTTCCCCTATAACCGGCGTCTATTGCGTAAATTTCGTGCGTACACTTGCGTAAAGTCTTTTTTCAGGTTCGCGGAACTGCTCTGCTTGTTAAAGAGACTGAAAGCTTGGCAGATGCGGGAGTTGTAATGATAAACGAATAGAGCTGCACGATTGATCGCCGTCTGAGCAAATAAAGCTGTATTTTGCTGATCATGGAGGACGATGCCCCTGTTATATACGGTCTTGAATTTCAGGTACAGTGTCGACCTAACAGCATGCCGGTTGAAAGATCGGTGGTTAAGTCGACCATTGACAGCCGAATCGGCGACTTCAGTATATCCACCATAATTTAAAAGGTGGCCGCTATAAGACGACGTTGGGTGCTTGACAGTTTTACTCTTCTGTGTTGCCAGAATTTGGCTGTGAATGATTCCAAATGGTCCCGGTATCTTCTCTTCATTATTCTAATATGGTGCTGAAGACCCTTTAATATCGCGGTTAAGGAACACCTGAGAACAGAAGTGGGTTTAAAGGGTGCCAGTTCATTGTTAATAATAATAATAATAATAATAATAATAATAATGTAAGCACTATTGACCATTGGCTTAACAGTGAAAGCCATCACAGAGGTGACAGAGGAAGCAGCCCTTACTCAGATGGGGTGTCATGAAGCTTCAGTAACACGTCTTTTCCATATGCCTTCCTTCCCAGGCTCGGGCACTGACAGCCCAGACTGCCGAGACAGATGCCATACGATTCCTCATAGGCACGCAGTCTCTGAAATTTGATAACCAGGTAAGTGTACCTTTACAGCTCTGCCCACAGCTCGGTCTGTCAGATTAAGACCTGGTGTGCATTCGTGCAGTGAGGAGCCCAAGGACCGCTCAGAGGGTCAAAGCCGTTAAAGCCATGGCTGCAAGTTGTCCTGATATTCCCATACTTGGCCTTTATGTTCTATTTTGAGTGTTTGAAGCCAAAAGAAGTTGTACACTATGTGTTTCACCATTTGATGGTACATGTATTCATCTGTTGTTTAGTAAACAGTGTGTTATTCTATGTACACAAGTGCCAGTCCAGTGTGTTGGCATGTTTCTCCTACAGAAGAGCCAGAAAGCATGTGTTATATAAAGTCCTGTATGTCACTCTCCAAAGCTTTGATGGCAGTTATATGGTATCATATTACGGTTTGCCTCTTAGATTCATAAAAACGTTTACATGATTAATTGGACTGGATTTCTGAGACTTGCAGTAACTGTTATGGGTCGATAATCTGATGTAATTTTCTCCATTAATCCGATGCTCCCATGTTACTTGTGTGGTAACATTTAGGAGACCTCACTCTCCGCTGACACACTCCCGCCTTAGCCAGCTTGCTCTGACCCTTGCGTGTTCTACTGTGCCAGGAAGGCTGTCACCCCGTCACCTGAGATGCCTTAATGAGGGGTCCCTGCTCGAAACAACTGTCAGACACTTGCCTACTTTACACGCAGCTCAAAAGCACATACAGGATACCCAGCTGAGACTGGAGCCTTATTTCCTGTATTTATGTTATCATCCAGGGGTGACCATCAAGGTCCCTGGAAGGCACAGGTAGAGTCGACACTCCTCAAACTCTGACCATGCCCAAACTGAACCTCCCTCCTTCATTGAACAGAGCCAATTACATTCAACCGTGTTGGAAAACCTGGTCACAGTTGGCTAATGCCAGAACCTGGACCCTAAGGCCCGGTGCCCTCTGTCCAGTTTCTGGAGATCAGAAGCTCCTAATTACCATGCCTCTGTGACTCCCCCCCAGGGTGAGGGGAGAGGCGCAGGGGCATGCAGTTCAGTCAGGAACCTAATTCCCACTCGCTCTCCTGTATGCCTGCACTTGTGAGCTGTTAGTTTCTGACATTTCTAAATGCAGTGGTCTGTAGCGCCAGCTGGAAGTGGCAATAATTTGCCCCATTATTAATTCTATCATGGTGCTACTTGGCATGTGATTTATTGTCATATTTAGTTACACGCCATTGAAGATCAACAGGAGGATGGCGGGAACATCTCGCCATGCGACGTTCTTCGCTTGAGTTTCGGCGGAACCTCGTTAGCTCGATTCTGCCAGTTAAGGGTCCTTCCATCAAGCGTGCTAGGTGCCATCGCCTGTTAAAGTGAGGTGGTCTTACTCCAAGATGCTACTGGGCCTGTCTCGCACCCCCGGCTGTAGCCTTGTTCCCACCCCCGTTTTCCTCTGGGCCTGGCCTCAGTCTCTCCAGGTCTCCTCCTCTCCAGTGGTGAGTAGATTAGCACAGATTGGTGCAGCTCCACATTGAGCAGCCATCCCATGAAAGACCACGCCCCCCCAGTACCAACGACAGCAGAAACGCATGATAGCCTCTCCTCTCATTCCTCTGACATCTCCCTCTAGTGCCAGTTGCCTTGCATAACATACACTGATTTCTGCTTGCACCCTATTTTTTTTTATTGACGGAGGCACTTTTTATGCATTATATTTATGTTTCCAAACTTTATATAGCTGGCTGCTTACTGAAGTGAGTGATTTGGACAGGAAAATTAGGGTGCGAGATCAGCCAGTCAGTTCTGCTCACTGTACCCCAGCCTGCAGATCTGGCTCTTGGTGCCCAGTACTTGTTGATTTTGCCACGTCTTACGTCAAAGCACTTTTATCTCGCCATTTTCTACAAGGTTTTTTTTTTTTTTTTTGTACCTTCCAGCCTAGACATCACGACCTGTTTTTCAGACCACACGCCTCGAGTTGACAGAGCTCCAGTTTCCTCCTCCTGGGCTGCACTTAATGTTGTTCCCCCGAGCTGAGACTTCTTAATGAAGGCCTGGGTACTGGAGGACAGCGGTCTGCCATTTTATACCCTCCCTCATCTTTTTTTAACATAATTAAAATGCCGGGGAAGCTTCTCTAGTCACCAAGTAGGATGACTCACTCTAGGTCTCCAGTACTCGGATATGAAGCGGCCCTAAATCACACGTGGGTTTCCTCATTTCCGCCAGTTCATCCCAGCCCCTATTATGGCCCTCTACCACCACCACCCCCACTCCAATTATTCTGTCCAGCCGTCTGAATTTATTTGTATTGCCATCCACCATAAAATTATAACTTTGCGTCATAATTTTTGTTCGATGTGGTCCACCCCAAGGTTAATGGCCTCCTCTGACTTTGAGCTGTCTAAAGAGGTGTCAACACATCTCGCTGAGGCTGGTTTCCTCATAAAACGTGGCGTTGGACGATGCATGGTTCCAGTTATTGCCTGGTACAACCAGTTAATAATCTGAAACAACATCTCATTAAGAAACCTTGATTTTGAAGTAATGTGCCACTCGTCTAGTACCATTCCTCAAAGTGCTTACCCAGAATTCCCTGCATTACAACCCAGTCTCTATTTCCTGCTATCAGTGAGCATTATAGCACAATAACAACGAATGGATGGCAAGGAACAAAAAAACTTGCCAGCTCTTTCACCAATAGTATTTCTGCAGACCAGCATTTAAATATCGTATCAACCTGCTTCGTTGCATATTTGAAAAACTGAGTTTAAGAAGGAGGAGAGAAATTGCTGCAAAATTTATAAACGCTAAACGAATGAGTGAGCCTCAACAGCCACCATAGGCAGTAAGCAAAGGAGGCGTGTCATTACCCGGAGAAGCGACTTCTCAGACAGAAAGCCACTCAATGTGACCAGTTTTACAGTCGGATTTTCCTCTGAGGCCACCTGCGGGCCTCATCTTCATATTCTTTGAACCGTAATAAGTGATTACAAACTGGTAGTGGATAAAAATAAAATTCTTTTTTTCCTGAAGCTGTGGGATTATTTGCAATAAATTTCATATCAGAGGGACCTGGAAGTCGTTTCTCGCTATATGTAATCATTACAAATTGGTCGAAGCCATTGAACCTGCCATTTCAGAAAAATACTTGTCAAGTCAAAGCAGGCATGGCCATGCTTTGACTTTCTGCAGCTGATTACAAAGATAACCAATTACAGCTGTGACTATCCCTCATGATTTCAGTCGCCTTGCAGCCGAGAAAAAGGAATTTTGAAATTTCAACGGTTGTGTTTTGACACTTTCTTTTTGTGGATGTCTTTCGTTTGGCTCGTGCTGATGAGAAACGCGATGATGTATATATAGGAATGGCTTAATGCGGTCTGAAATTCTCCACTCCATAGAAAGACACGTTCAGCTGTGCTGTCGTCTCCTCGAGTGTAGATGGCAGAAACAAAACTTGTGGTCTTTTAACTGAACAGCTTCTGTGAAATCACACCTCTGTCCTAATAGGCTAAATTTGCTTCGGATCAAAGGTATCACCGTGTCAGGCAAGCAGGTTAATGTAACGAAATTCAATGCTATTTCTTAGTTTTAGGGCGGTGGGGGAGCGTGGAGGCTTTGGGCCACTTTCGGAGGGCGTCCGATAATGGGGAAGGCACGTGGTTGTGTTTCTGCGGGTCTCGCTCTTACACCCCCGCGTCCTCTCTCCCCGCAGATACACATCATCGACTTTGATGATGAGAATAACATCATTAACAAGACTCTGGCGCTACACCAGGCAGGAGAGATATGGCACATCAGTGCCAGTCCGGCGGATAAGAGCGTGCTCGCGACGTGCTACGACAAAAGTAAGTACGCCCCCGGCCGTGCCGTAACGCCTGACTCCCGATTACCGCTGTCAGGTTATGAGGGCCCGCACCTTGCCTGCCGTGCTCTCTCACTGGCGGCACTGCCAGAGGTGGGCGCTGTACTCTGGCTCTCCCTCAGCCTCTGCCCGCCACGAGGCGATTATAAAATTCAATGAACGTGAAGAAATTATTTGGTTGGCGGGGGGGTATAGTGATTAAATTTTCAGTTTATTGGACCGAAGCCCACAGCATTGCCTGTTTGGTGGCAGTCTGAATGACAATCAGTAAAAAATATGACCCCTCCCCTCCAACCCCTTGGTTGGGTCTGGTGCCAACCGGGTTCGCGACGCCTCTGCTTCAGCAGCGCACAACTCAGGGTTATCCATTATGGGGCCGCGACCTGCCGGAAAAGCGTCGCTCGGCTTCCCGTGTCTCTGAGTCGGGGGTCTGCCGTGTTCCCAGAGAAGAATGTGACTGGAGCCACGGTCGATTGCTTGGCATCATTCTTCCATGAACCCAGGAAACCACCATCCAGAATTTATTACTGACCTCACAGGAAATTAAACATACGTATATCATTTACAGAGGGGAAAAGTTCAGAGCATTATGATGGAATTTGCTTATTTAAATAAAATTTTTTCATTCTAAGCATTTGAAGTCAATGATTCTACGCTTCGTGAGCGGTGGTAAAGGGTCGTTCTATGAGAACAGCGCCCTCGCTCGGATCTCCACCTTATATCCCTCCATGATCTAATAACTGCTCATAGCAACACTCTACGTTCCCTTTATAAAGCACGATATTTCCAGCATTAGTGCTAATGGGGGATCGTTTGCAGAGTTACAGGCTGAATAGCAATGCTGTCTATGTCTTGATTATTATTTACCATGTTTCCCTTTTGTTGTCATTACCATAGCTGCTAATCAGCATCAGAGAGATTCTTGGTGGAGAACAATACTGTATCTGGCCACTAGGGGCAGCATGACCTAGAGTGAGACACGTTTGAGTTGAGCAGATGGCATGAAGGAAGCGGTTTCAGTTAGGGAGTCCTGCTCTAAATAAACATAGGCAGATATGTCAAATGTGCCTGTTCTCTGCCTAGCATCTGTTCTTTGTCCAAGGATGCGCCGGAATGAACTGGCACCTCAAAGCAGTCTGAAACCCCCTAATATTCTTATGCTCGATGTGCTGTTGAGGGATGAAATGATGGGAATAATTTAAAAACACAAGCCCTTCTTTTCTCCGATCTCTCTCTAAATTTAAACTTGAGTACCACAGGGGGGATTCCTCCTGTCTGTTAAGGGCCGTCTCAAAAATAATAAGTTGGTCTGGAAGTCCGTGCCCCTCATCTGGAATCCCTTCCTCAATGTGAACAGCCCGTGTGCTGCACTCCACAGATTTCTGGGCTGCCATGATTACAATTTGCTACTGACGGTAATGTTAATCCCGTTTTTGCGGGCCGTTGTCACGCTTTTTAATCATGCGATTCACGGTGCACACCTAATGAAACGTGTATTTGTGGTTCGGGATCAAAGCAAGGATTAACCTTGTCTAATTCTATAGGTCATCTCTCCTGTTTTTTTCTTTACGCTCCCCCCCAAATAGAACTGCAGTCATTTATGACTTTATAAAATTGTAATATGGGAATACCCGCCTGTTTTTATGTAGCGTGCTTCTCTGACACTTTCTATTTAAGGCGCACTGTGATTGGACAGTTTCTTGGTTCTAACCAGCCATCCGCCTGTCCCCGCAGCCTCCGACAGCCGGGTGGCGACGTGCGCGGCTGTGTGGAGGATTCCCAAAGACTGGGAGGCAGGCAGCCACGAGTCTCCCGACGACTCGGCGCACAACCCGCAGAGCCTGGAGCTGCTCTGTCACCTTGACAACACAGCCCACGGCAACACAGCCTGGTATGGTCCACACTCTTGAGTTAACTACCCCCCCCCGCCCCCCCCACCACCACAAC
>JAACJT020000021.1:18451652-18471869 GCA_009936485.2 Gymnarchus niloticus | reverse complement strand
AGGGCGGCCTGGCGTGCTGTGGTCCATGGAGTCGCGAAGAGTCGGACACGACTGTGTGACTAAACAACAACAACAACGACAACAAATCTGGAACCAAACTCTTTATATAGCGCCAAGCAACAGCATACGTGGTTATTTTTGGTTAAAGCCCCATGAAATTTACATTTAGGTTTATTTATTTGCCAAAGTGAACTGCTGTGAGAGAGCTAGCATATGCTAGCATATAGCAGTTAAGGAGCTGCCTAAGGTACAAGTACAGCTAGGCCGAGCATCCGATGAGGGACCAGCAGCCAAGTGCAGGTTAGCAATGGAGCAAGAGCTACACAGCAACATAGCCGAGACCTTCGAATCAAAAACCATGACTAAGGTAATAGACAAGTGCCAAAACTGAGCATCAACAAGAGGTGTTTGATGACAAGGCTGTTCAGTGGTAGAGGTAACCTGGAAGAGATGGGTCACTGAATGAATGAATGAATGAATGAATAATTTGATGTCCAGATGTCCAGCTCTACCACCCTGGAGGGCAAAGGTCAGATAAAGTTCACCTCTGGGAAGTGGAGCCCACACCACAACTGCACCCAGCTGGCTACCGCCAACGACACAGCCATCCGCGGCTGGGACCTGCGCAGCATGAGGTAACGTCCCTCTGGCAAGTACGCCCCAAACCCTGGCATAGGCATAATCGTGCACACAGACCCTCCTCTCGCTGATTTCTGAGCTGTGCTTCTCCTTAACCGTCATTCTTCTCAGCCTCCTGTCCTCGTGCCACAGGATGTCCTCACAAAACCCCAAGGCTTTGATTCGTCTTGCGTTTTAAGGTTTATTTGTCCATTTTTACCACATTCTCAGTGCCCGTGCTCATAACAGTTCAAGAAACCATCCTTCCTGTTAATTTTATTTGTTTCGTTCTGAAACCCGCTTAACATGTAGTCTGGCCTTTTCGTGTTCACAGAATAAAATGTGACCGCGTTGCCTCTAACAGAAATGTACGGACACGGAGTTACAGTGTTTAATTGTGCGTGTGAGGTCGGTAATCAGAAAGCATTATCTCCTAAGTATGAGCCTTAAGGAAGTCTCGACTCTGAGATGCAGCCCAGTGGCCGCAGCATATAGTAAGTCATAAATATATAAGTACGTCAAACGAATGGAGTGAAATTCATGAGGAGAGCGATGGGAAAGGTCAGTTCACATGTAGGTTTTGCCTGAGGAATAGTAATCTCTCTGCTATTGATTGCGCTGTGAAAGTAGAGGCACTGGGTACTGAGTGAGCACAGACCAGATCGGGAGGGGCGGGGGGTACGTGACTTAAGACTGAGCTTAGACGAGTACTGAATTGCCTTGATTGCAGCACAATTAAAGAACAAACATCTGTGACGTGCTTCTTGGAAGCCTGCCTCCGTGCGATTCGACGTGGCGAGTGTGGGTGGGCTGTCTGCAGGGGCGTGGACGTCCCCGAAAGGCGAGGTCAGAGAGGGACACCGTGGCGATGTCACACCTCGGTCCACTGCACCACACGACTCCTCCAACGCATCCGCACCCACCCCCGCCAGTCAAAGTGGTGGCGTCACTGGCCACAGACAGTCTGGGCATCCCATGCCAACAGGAGGCTGGTGTGTACCAGGTCCTCAGAGTATTGTGACGGGAGTCCAGACACCCAGGACCACAATTCGAACCCGCGGCAGCATTGTGATGAGGCCGGCGAGGTCTTAAAAAGGCGAAACAAGGAAGAGACTGAAGCCTGCCAGAAAAGGTGTCGGGGAAGCTGGTGCTTCGTGCCTGGCGTGCCCTGACGTTCCAGACCGCCTTACGGGAATTGAAATTATCCGACGCTTTTTACAGACGTGATTTCTGGGCGTTTTCTGCTCTATTAATCTGTCAAAGTCACCAGGAGCAGACCTCCCAACCCTAATTAATTGATTTCATTGCACCATATTTGAAATTCAATTTTTTTTTTTTTTTAAATCTTGCTTCTCAACTAAGAAGTCCCCCTCCAGAGTAAAGAGGAATGTGAAAGTAGCAGGCAGGGCCTCACGTCCTTGGCCTTTCCCTCTCGGCAGCGTCTCTCCACCCACGAGTAACAGCTGATAGGCCTCTGTGTCACTCCTGAGAAGCAGACAGAAAGGCAGGTATGCCACTGCAAGTGGGGGCCATTTTCAAGAAGAGCTAGGGTTCGAGTTGAAGGGGTCCCCGTCTGGAAAGACCTAGGAAGAAGACTGAAGGAACGCTTCAGACTCCGACCCAGACGACACACCCTTATTTGACCTTGGGGGCTGTTTTATCAGGGCAGCCATGATGCCCCCCCCCCCACATCCTCCGACTCACACCTCAGAATTTTTTTTAGTGCCGATGAACTGCATTTCAGCTCGCCGGGGTAACTGCTCACGGAGACAGGTAGAGCGCCTACACAGTTGACCGGCGTTGACATTTGACCCCTGGCACGGCAGTCGTTTCCCGGCATACGGTCTCCGAGGCGAGGCTTTGAAGCATTCTGGCAGCCTGAGCCACCCCCCAGCTGTGTCAGCCCAGGCGAGCGTGACGGAGCGCAGGCTGCGAGGGGGGGGGGGGGACGCCAGTCACACCTCCATGTCCCGTCGGGGACTGCGGCTGGCGTAACCCTGTCAGATGCCGATTTTCATCTTAACCTCCTGCCTCCCACGTCCTCGACACGTCCCGTGGGACAGAACTCCCACGCAGGGTCGGACATTTAACGCCATGTCTTGCCGATTTTGAGTTTTTACAGGGGAGCCGTTATACTTGGTGTTTGTTTAGCGGAAGCCTTTCTGCTCAGAATGGAGGACCAGTATCTCTCTGTGTCTCCTGTGGGCCCCTGTCCATTCCGATGGTTCCACGGCAAGCTGGACTGCATCCAGGTTTTCCAGGACATGGAGACAAAGCTTCTGATCCCCCAGCTGGGGACATATTTCATTCTTTTTGATATTCCTGCCAGCATGTCGTTGAGTGTGTTTGAGGCCCTCCACCACAATGTTTTTTTGGGCAAGGGAGGGGGGTGGTTTAAGTGGAGGGATCCGCCTGTCCCCAGGAGCGTTGCCTTGGTGTGCCATTCCGGGTGTCCCTCGGGTTTGACGATTGAGCCACAGAGTGTGAACGTGGGCGGGGGGGAGGGCAGGCTGCCTCCAGCGGTAGCCGTCTGCTGTGAGGCGACGGTGAGCGAGCAAGTGCACGCGCTCAGACTGCGGTGCCGCGGTCTCCCTGCGGCGTGAGCACACTAGCAGAGAACGCCGGAAGGTTCCTGAAGCCTGCATTGAGAATCCATACGGAACGCGCTCTCTCTCTCTCTCTCTCCCCCCCCCCATGCCCGCATCCAGGCTCTCATCTCTCCTCGTCCCCCGTCGCTTCCTCCCCTAAGGACGTCTTCTCAGCCTGCTTGTGCTACCACACACCCATGTTTGTGTTTTCTCTTCCCGGTTTACACGGCCTACTTAGTCACTCTCATACAGCCTCGTTCTGTAACAAAATGGAGCTTAACTAAGGGCTGCTGGTATAGTTGACAGGAAGAGCATGTTCCATGGTCCTTCCGGGGCCCGCAGTCAGCTGCAGGTCTGAGATCTGTCAGGTCCGGTTTTGAGACAAAATGGCCACCCTGCCTTTTCACTTCAATGCAGGCATGGTGGTATGAAACAGATTTTCTCTCCTCTCGAAATAACCAGGTGAGGGTTAGCATAGCCCTGGCAGCTGTCTTTATTCCCTCTGTTACAGCTGGTCAATAATGCAGCAGTCTGCAGTTGAGGCGGTACGTACAGCGTGTAGCCCCTGTCAACTACTCTTCACTCACTGCTCTTTGCCAAAGATCCTGCAGGCTGGTCTTGTCTGTCCATTCTACTCTCATCTTTGACCTTTAGCTGTCCTGAACACTGCCTGTAAAAATATTATGCATAGTTATTAAAACATGTATTCCTTTAAAAGTAGTGTTGCCACACAGTCCAGATTGAAGAGGACGCTCTGGTTTAGTATTTTAATTAGGCATTTTTTTTCTCCTCCTTTTTGGCTTTTGTCTTCCTTATCTGTTAATTATGTGGTCACATGACAGGTCACCGTGATAGCCACGGCACCCGATTTCCAGTCTTTTACATCATTTCCTGTACATGTTCACACTGCACGCCTTCTGCACATGAACACATGAAATTCCCGGCCTGCAAACCCTGCTGTTGTCCTGTAGCCCGTCTTCAGCTCTGGAGTAATTTTGATAAGCGGCAAATGACTTTGCGCACGGCGGTTGTCATAGAAACTGGGACCTGTGCGAACGTTTAAGAGATCCAGTCTATCCCCTCAGCACATAGTGATTTATCACTAAAGCGGGGGAGACGGATGTCTTGTAATAACTTCTGTTGCCTTTAAGGAGGGATGACTTTAGAGTTGGTTTCACTGTGTCCACGGGCTTAGGGATGGGAGTCTTAATCCCCATAACTTTGTCAAGTGTGTTATAGCCAGCTTTGCAGGATTCCGATTTCATATTTAGGGCGGAAGCTCCCGGAACGGGCTGCGGCCGCAAGACTAATACAATTTCCTGCTCCATTTCCTCTCATCCGGAGGCGGGGGTTTACGACTCTTCCTCCTGCCGCTGACCATGGCCGGGGGTCGCTATGATCACCTGTTGTGAGAGGTGGTTGGGGGGGGAAATGTTTCCAAGGCAATGTTGCAATAAGCAGAGATCTGTCACCACAGCTCCAGAGGGCACTAACCCCTAAAAACCTCCAAACACAGGATCGCTTCTTTGGTCATAGCCCAGTGAGGATTTGAACCCATTTTACATGTGGAGTAGGAAGTTTGGGAGTTTCTGTTTTTTTTTTTTTTTTTTTTTTTTTTTTAAATAATTTTGAAATAGCTATACATTGCCATAACAATGCGACCATTTTATTTTTATTTTTAGTTTCGATTTGTGCCGGATCCTGCCAGAGTCCAGAATGAGAGCCCAGAAGCAGGCAGCTGAATGTACTGCTTGATCCTGACCTAATTGAGCCCTGTATGTCCCCTTGGGTCATTTTTCTACCTCCATTTTTAATGAGATTTTTAATTGGCATGTTAATTGCGTAATGATGAGCTTGCGGCTGGAGGAGGGCGAGGCCATGATCTGTTGAGGAGTCACGTGACCATGTCACATGACTGCCCCTCCCCCCGTCTCGCCCGCTGTCTTCCTGCCTGGCGCCACGCCGTTATCCTTCCTGATCCTCCGCTTTGATTATCAGCTAAGGGGGAACCTCAGACCATCACCAGAGCAACGGCGCAGGTCCAGGACCACAGAGGACCCCAGAGTAATGATGTCCCCCCTCCTCCCTCCGCCGTATCACAGTCAGGTGTACTGCATCGAGAACGCTCACGGGCAGCTGGTACGAGACCTCGACTTCAATCCTAACAAGCAGTATTATCTGGCCAGCTGTGGGGACGACTGCAAGGTCAGGTTCTGGGATGTGAGGAGCATCAGCGAGCCCGTCAAGAGTCTGGAAGAGCACTCGCACTGGTGAGCATCCCCTGACCGTACCCCCAGTGGCCTTCCTCCTCCCAGTGCAAATGTGTAAGTGAGAGATGAAGGGAGGGTTCGCTGAGACTGCCACGGTTTATTTTACGACGCCCCCCCCCCAGGGTCTGGAGTGTCAGGTACAACCACTCCCACGACCAGCTACTCCTCACCGGCAGCAGTGACAGCCGAGTCATCCTGTCCAACATGGTGTCCATCTCCTCGGAGCCCTTCGGCCACCTGGTGGACGAGGACGACCTGAGCGACGCAGAGGAGAACCACCAGGAGGAGAAGTACGCCCACCGTCTGCTCCCCCCGCCGACGTGTGGCATTTCAGTCTGACTCGAAGTGCTTAAACACTTGGGCAGACAGATTATGATGGTCTTATTTCCCCGAGGCTGGTAGTGGCAAATTGGTCCCAATCCGTACATATCTCCCAGCAGAGCCAGTGACTCCGGTTGGGCTCAATGGTGCATGGAGAGTAGCCCCCCCCAGGTGGTACTCCCTTTTGGGTCAACCCCCCCCCCCCCAGCCATGCACAATGAAAACATGCCATGCTACCGCTGACATTCATGCACCAAAAATAGGCACTCAAGCGGTACCTCTAGACGGAGGTATTCCTGACTCCCCATGAGCCCACTGGTCTGACCCCCCCACAACTTTCTCGCAGGAGCGGAGAGCCTCTCCAGGACAGCATCATCGCCACGTACGAGGAGCATGAGGACAGCGTGTACGCGGTCGAGTGGTCCTCCGCCGACCCCTGGCTGTTTGCCTCGCTCAGTTACGATGGAAGGCTGGTCATCAACAGGGTTCCTCGGGCACTCAAGTACCGCATCCTGCTGTAGACTGCCATATCGCATCGCTCTCTGATTCTCAGAGTGCGGTCAGTCGCAGTCATGTATTGAACGCCCAGATACGCTCGACTGTTCTGTTCTCGTGTCCTGAGATCAGAACTCTTTGTCTCACTTGCTCTGTACCTGTTTATAAAGTTGTCGCTCCATCTCCTTATACCCAAGGTGGCTCTGATTTGCAGCATCAATAAGAGAGGTGTTCCCTGAAGAAAGGCTGTCGAGGTGCCTCCTGCAGGCCTGCACTGGTCACTGCACAAACTAGAAATACAGTGAACCAAGGAAAAGGGTACATAACCGAAACACTGCGTGTTCACACACAAAAAAACAAGAAACAACGCCGTAATATTTATATGCTGTAATATTTTATTAAAAACCTTAAGGCAAAACAAAACTCTAAATGCGTCTAACTGAACATTAAATTGTACCCGTAATTATATGAATTTGTGCTTTTTGGAACAGATTTCAAAAAGAAAGGTTTGTGGATCGTGGGTAATAGCGAGAGGAGGAGTGATTAAAATTTTGGAAGTGAGTGGAGGGTGTCTGAATCGTGTTCAGACAAACGTGTGCAGTGGGAGGGGTAAAGCATGCGTATTAAGAATTAATGCTGGCACCGTCTGGTGGAGAACTCAGGGGCTATACTGACGTATAAGGGCTGAAATAAACCCCCGTCCACACCGTGAATTTGGCAGGCATCGCTCAGACACGGTTAGGTGCCCCCCCCCCCAACTCCCCTATCTCGCTTTCTCCCCTGTCACTGGAAGCATGAGGTCTTCGTAAATGATGTGAGAACCTTGAGCCGTGTGTGTGGCGTGGGGTTTCGAAGTCAGTTTGATGTCCAGACAGATTCTGGCTAACCCAGTGGTAGCCCCAAGCTAGCTGCACATCGTGGAGCTGGTGGGGATTGACAGGGCTTGGGTTGATACTGACAGTACCTTACACCCCTCCCCCCCCGTTGATATCCAGTGCCTCTGAAACATCAGCAGTCTGGCATGTGCTGCAACGTTGGCCTGAAAGCCTCCCTCCATGGAATCGCCTCTGACGGAGTGGAGGGGCACCAGAGAGGGGGCAGCAAGGAATGGCTGCAGCAACCATGAGGCACTCAGAAATGTCTACAGAGTGCCAAAATCCTTTGAGGGTAAAAGTCCAGTACAGGGGTCATTAATAACAACAGGCAGATGACCTGCAGGTCTTTTAAGGAACACGCATAATTAAAACTTTTTACTTGCCCTCACTGTGGTGGAGATAATTAGCGAGCATTCACTGGATTAGAGTTTGTGAACGTGTAACTTCTGTTTGCACTTCATGCATTCGAAAGCAGCGTTTCGCGGCGGATGCTCAGACGGCAAGCAATTCACCGAAGTCTGGGTGTCACCGGCGATGCCCGCGTTTGGACCGGCGCTGACCCGTGTGAGAGGTCTCCGTGAACCCGCACGGATGAGTGGAGGCATTATTTGACAGCACAGCTCTGAAATGGTGGCTGTGTTGAGAGGTGGGGAATAAAGAAAAAACGCAATAATGTACAAAGCCTTCTCTGACCTGCGGAGAATAGAAACACGGCTTCTGAGATTGCAAAGACACCGCAGAGATTTTCGGCAGTGTCTAATTGCCGGTTGCCCCGGTTATTGATCAGAAAGCTGGAGTGACACGCGTAGCTCTGACCTTTCTCTCTGCGCTCCCCTCCCTCCTGAGTTTTTGTCTCTGAGCTCCTGCTAACTCACGTCTGTGTCACTGAACCCCAGGGCCCACCAGAAACGTCAGTCAGGACAGGCTGCTTCCCCACGTCTCCCACTCTGAAAGCCCTTCCCACTCTAGAATCTTTTATTTCTTTTTTACTTGCGTCAATGGAGCAGCTGTTTGATGAGGAACCCATTGTACCTGTTTTATTAATGCGCTCGTGATTTCTAATAGAGGCCTGTGTCAGGCACGCGCCTGCCCGTCCCACATGGGTCGCTTCAGCCCAAAATCCTGAATCCTGGACCAGATTTAAATGGCTTGCACGGGAATATGTCGCATTTCTGGCCGATTAATTGGGTTCTTTTAGCGGTTCCAGGTGAGGTAAAGCGTCTGTTTTGCAGTTTTGCTGTCTTGCGTCTCTCATATCTGGGGAAGGATCCTTGCCCAGGAGACACAGCTGGCATTAGCCTCAGACAGCAGACGCTTCAACCCTCGGATCCACTTAGGATTTGCGTGAAGCACGAATGCTGTAAAAACATAGCCTTTCTAATACTGTCCGACGTCAGAAAGGAGCTAAATTCATTAAGGAAACCTGTACAAAGGGAAGCCAAAGTTATATTTAAAGCCAAACTTAGACCATAAGAATTCTGGGTATTTTGCTGCTGGGCCTTATGTATACCTCTAGTGACAGTTCTTTTTTTTAATTCTTGTGCGCAGAAAATACATGTTCATTTTTTCCCCCTCTGTTTTTGTGCCTTCAACATTTAAATACTAATAAAAATGCTGTAGGTCATACAAGTCTCTTCCTTTAAGGTTAAAGAAGGAATTGGATTTATTTTGTATGAAAATGAAATAAACGAAATTAGATTTCATTTAATAATTTATTCATGTGTTCTGAGCAGGAGCGCAACCTTGGGGGAACTCAGGTGATTATTACCTACACGAGGTGTTCATTTGAATTCGGGAAATTCACCAAACCCTTGAAATGAAAATGAGGCGGTATGCGTACGGGCGGGGTGTGTATCTGGGGAGACAAAACAATCGACATGAAATGAAACATCAAAAGGATCGTTGCGGGGGGGGCTTGTGGCTGATTTGCCGACTTTTCTCCCATGGTGCGGGTGGCATCATCGGGATGGGCGATGCTTGACCGGGCGGAGAGACCGGGAGAGGGTCTCTACTGGAGATTTCACGACGGCACCGCTCTTGAGCTGCGACTTGGCCGCTAAGCTTGCCAGAGACATGTGGCCCTCATTTGTAACCATGCCGTTTTCCTTCACACCTCAGATAATCAGATGGATTTTCTTCATTCACCATAAGCATTTGGCTGTACATCTGGGAGGACGCTGATCACTGTATTCTTTTAATTTGACAGCCTTGCTCCTTTTGAAGATAAATCACATCCAAAATCTTAAAAGCTCAGCCCCTGCCCAGTGTTGTTCAGTTTACGGGTGATCTCAGGCAGCCTTTTGTGGACCAAAATCTGTACCAGGTCTAATTTGGGTGGACAGGTAACGACACCTGGGAGCGATGGGGACATGGGCTGACGTTCAGTTTGGATGCTGTAGCTGGGGAAAAAAAAGGCAAGGTTCCCCTGGGCACAAACGTGCAACGTGAAGCCTGGAACCATGCAGGAGACAGACGTTTATGTCTGCCTTTTCACTCCTCCGAGCAGGTGCCGTGGTATATTTCCATCAGACAAACAACTTCAGCACCAAAGGTCAGGGTTAGGTCAGATGCCTAACGTCGTTCTCCGACTGTTAGCTTAATGGCAGAAAGAGCGAATATCGGTCTTGTGCTCAATGGCAACCTGACGCCTTTGAAGTTAACTCGCAATAAGCACAGATAACTCCTTGCAGTGTCAAAAGCCCACAGCCATGGACCAGCATGTCGTAAGCAGATTATTTAACCCCGTTCCACTGAAGATAAAGAGCTTCAGCTGTGGCGTACCATGATACCAAATTCTGTGCCGAATCGTCGGCTCCATCTCTATTTCTGAGTAGTCGTTTGCTGCATCTGCCCTTGGGACTTCTTTTTGCGATTGGCGACATTAAAATCGGAGCCACCTCACCAAGTGATGTTTCTTCTACTTTGCTTTCAAGAACCCTCACCAAACCATAGACGGCAGCCATGAGCCTCCGAATCCGAGTTTCCTGGGTGAAAGCATGTGCAGGAATCCTCCTGCCTGCCCAGTAATGAGTGGGCCATTCTGCCTTTTTATCAACAGAAACACAGAAACCCAGATTTCACCCCCCTTCCCTCCATGCTATCGAGGCCCTGGCAGAAGGCAGGGTCTACTGATTTCCCCTGTTGACCTTGCAGCTCTTCAGTTACAGAAATAAATACTAATGGGAGTGAGATACCGCTCCCGGAGTTGGCTGCCTGGCTCTCGCAGGGACCACGCTTGCATTTTAGGCATCGTAATTGCCGACATTTTTCTTGTTCTTTGCCAGGTTATTGCCCCAGCGCCCTCGGTACGCGCTCTGGTTAGAGAGGCCAGTACGCATGTGCGTGTGGGTCACGTGCCTGTGGTTATTTGACTGTTTTCCAGGCTACCAAAAAACAAAACAAACACACCGAAAGATATTAATTTCTGCGGCTGTCTCGCAAAACAGACTTTTCCTGTTATTGAAATACTGTACCTGCTGCTGCGTGACTTTTGATGTTTAATTTCGTTGTTTTTCTTCCACAGGCGTACACTCCTCACTTTTTAAACTTTATTTATTTATTTTGGCTCTAATCCCCAAAGGGTAATGTGTGAGGAAATAATGAAAAGCAAATCCATCACGGGTGAGAAGGCAATGAGAAGTGACAGGGTATGTTTGTGTTAGATCAATGTGGAGCTGGTTAAGGGCAGTGTCGGGTCACAGCCTGTAGGTACTCCACAATACCTGCCCGTCCCTCACTCTGTACTGTGGTGATCCACTATGAATGAAACACAAGAGCAAGTAATAATCATCCATCCATCCATCCATCCATCCATCCATCCATCCATCCATCCTTCTGTCATTCCACCTTCGCGCATCCAACTCTTTTTCCAGGTCAGTGTCACGGAGAATTGTAATAAAATAATAAAAACAATAATTTACAAACCAAGAGTGCTGTTTTCTTCATTTCTGCCAAATAAGAATTCTATAAATAAATGACCAGTGCATAGGATGGTTTAAAATTGAAAAATGTGTAATTAATGTTATTAGTAACCAGATGGTCACCTTTTTACTTTCATATGGGTAGAAAACATTAAGTTATGCTTCGCCTATACAGGCTGTGACTGAATTGTTTATCGACAGCCACTGAATGAAAATGTAAGACTTTGTTAGCAAGACACATGACCTCTTGATGCAAATGCTTATTTGGATTGATGTCCAGTGGCCTGTGGAGGACCTGGGGGCAGTTGGGTGACCTCCAGAGGGAAACTGATGTGGTCATGTGATGGCGGCGACCTCTCCGCACTCCCCCTCATGGGCCTGGCGTCTGCGTGTGGAGGATGGAAATCCTGACCTACATTTCGTGTGTGCTTCTCCACACACACACACACACACACACGCACACATGTCCAGGCAGTTTAACAGGTCAACGCAATGCCGAGGGGAGGGTCCGGGAAACACCGCCCCACCCCAATCCTGTGGGAAGTCTTGGGGGTAAACAAAGTCGACTTGTGGCAGGTCTCCCTGTCAGTATATCCTACCTCCGTACCCCAGGGGGGCCAGATGCGTGACTGCCTGCAGGTGATCATGCCTGCTGCACACTGGAACTCGTCCAAGCCCGCCATCCCTCGCTGCCAGCCCCCAACTCTGGCAAACAACCTCCGTCTACCTGCGATTCGCATTTTTCAGATGCAAGTGGGATGCGATTGAGATTAATACTCCACCAGTGCTTCAAAGAGCGACCCTAAATGATTGTATTATATCCCTATTGATTTTTGTATAGCTCTGCTTGACATCTTACAGATTTAATTGTTTAATTGCGTCCGAGTAGAGACTGATCTTTTTCATTGTACACTGACGTGTTTTATCTTTATTAAGAGTCCTTATGACGGTGCGAATGAATAATAGATTAAAAACGATAGAAATTTAGGACGGTTTTCTCCATTACCGCCGTCAAAGGCGTGCCGTAAGTGTGTATCATTGGCTGGCTTACCATGCAGACGGAGCAGTGGGGTACAGTAGCTGAGATGGATGCTCCACACGCAAAAGGCCACGGGTTCGATTTTCAGACGGGGCCTCTGCTGTCGTACCCTTCAGCGAAGTGTGAAAATGTAATCATCTGCGTAACTGGATGCTAGCACGCTTGTCGGGCTTCAGTTAATAAGTTATGGATATGTAATTAACGTCACAACAGGATGGACGATCGCCCTTGATCTGTGCATGCATGCTCGATGCAGCACAAATGTAAAGCGAGGTGGGTCAACCGCCATACGCTCCCGTACCCGTTTAAGCCCACCCCCCCCCCCCCCCCCCATCAGCCTAGGGAGGGAACTATCTCTCCCAGAGCCACAATAACGGCTGTTATTACCCTTATCAGAGGCTCTGCCTGCATATTCATGTGTGTGTCAATCTGCTTTTATAGTCTGGCGGCCTTATCTTCGGCGGCGTACCAGCTGCCGATAATAAGAGTCCCTCCAGTCGAATTTCGTCCTTCCTGCGACGCCAGCGAGAAAGGGGAAGTGACCTAGATAGGGCCCACCGTTCTTCCCCCTCCACTGTCTTTTGCATTTCAAGGGTCGATTAATAATTCACATTCTTCCACAACATGCCTGCCTTCAGTAAAATTAATGAACTTAATGAGTCTTAATGACAATGGAGGCAGCGACAACGGAGAGGCACAGTGGTGGCCGGAAGACACCCAAAAGGTACGAGCTGAGTCTTCAGGAGGCCGAAAAGTTGAAGGTGGGAATGTCAGGACTGCATCTGTGACGGGGTTTTTTTTGTTGTATTTTTCTAGCCCCACAAAATGCGCGTCTTTTGCGTTTTTTTGATGCCCCCCTCCCCCGCCACCTCTCCATACCTGTAATTGGCGTGAGTGTGTTTTTCTTCTGCTTGGAGCCACAGAGGATCGGGACAGATCGATTTCGTACGGGAGCTGTTTTTCTGCACTGCCTGCGCCGAGCGATACGGCATAGGTAACAGACGGCAGCTGAGCAGTTTGTACCGGCTTGGCTCCTTCTGCTCCCTAAACACATCTCGCCATCAAAGCCCGGATGTTTTCCCTCACGTGAGATGTCGAGCTACGGGGGCGATGCACCAAGATCCACAGGCTAAGCTTTTATTAATGCTTTTAACAAAAGAGGTAAATGAAAACAACAAATCCGGCATGGCTCTTTAAGAGGGACAAGGCTGCACTAAAAAAAGAAACCCTGTGTCTCTTGGGTTGGTCTTATAGTACCCATCCCCAGTCCTCCAGCTTCCTACCTCTCCTGTGAATCCTTGGCTCCATCACTTCAGGCCAGCTGGCCCCTTTTATATCCGTTCCTTTCAGTCAGAACTAGCTGAGCGTCATTAGCCTTTATGGCAAGCAGGGACTGCCTCTTTCCCTCATTAATAACCACCTTACCCAGCCCTGTTATCGAGAACTACTCTTTCTGTAGTTAAAATATTTATAGAAACAAATTAATAAAATCATAATTTAGAAAATTGCTTATCATGGAAAATAAAACTTGAATTTATATTACTGTTAAAATGATCATTTAGACATGTAATTTTAAAGACACTAAGAAAAGTGAGCAGAGTCGGTTTTTCACGGGATTTTCATCCTGCTTTGCTACAGACGACCTTTTAGCGAGCCGAACTGGAAAGCAGATGCTATGTGGTGAGGCTGGCACGTTCTGGCACAAAGGCAGATGTTCCTGGAGAGGCAGGCCCTTACCGTGTCAGTGATTAACATCTGGAGCTGGTGCACCACGCGACCGTGTTGTACAGCCCAACAAAGTGTCTGCAGTCCGCTTCTGTTCATTCTGGGACAAAGGGAGACAACAACTGCGAGCTCCTAATGAAATATGCAGTAAAAATGAGTTTGTGTCTGGGAAAAAAAAATGCTAATATGCCGTTTTCCAGGCTGGTCTCTCCCTCCTGCTGTTTGTACCATTGCCACCCGTACTCAGATTGGTGAAGGCCTAAATGTTTATTGTCTCCCAGCTTGAATGGTTTGTTAGAGGTTTGCAGGAATTGCACCCAAGTAAATATTGATTGCGAAGGCAAATTTGCTCCGGCAAAACCAGACAGCTTTTACCTCGCATCAGTTGGCCAGCTGGAGCTGAATCATAATGCGATGACACCAACTCCATCCTTAATGACCCTTCCATCGACCACAGTGAACCTTAAATTGACAGCTCTGGCGCCAAGGGTGGGCTCTGTTCATCCCCAGTAACCACTCGTCTTCTGACTGAAAGCTTCAATGGTAATCCACTGGACTCAAGGGGAAATCGAGGGGTTGTGGGGTGGGGGGCTTATCTTCCGGAGTCCCCCTGTACACTACCAATGGATCAAATCATTGTTGCATGTCCTCTGAAGCCACTCTTTGGAGAGGTAGCTTCCGGCTTCCTGTTTGTGGATAAGGCAATGTGCAGGTAATGCCTGCATGTTTTAAGTTCTGTTTACGGTGGTGCAGAAGAACCCTCCCCCATCACAGAGGATTGCATTTTCTGAGAGGATTCAGAGAGGCAGATAAGCTGACATCACAGCTCCTGCAAACAGACTGACATGAACAAAGCGGCATTAACATGCAATGCCAAAAGAAATCAACATGCACGTGTGCATGAGCGCTGATTACACACGCAGAAGTGAACTGATCGCCGTCTATTTGCATTATGAATATTTATATGTTTTTAACACAAGGGAATAATCTTATGATGGCAAAAAAAGCAATGTTGTTTGCGTATCATTCGGTCTAGCTGACAATATAGATGCAATTCACTTTTAGCACAGGCAGCTTAATAAAATAATTATTCAAATCTGTTTTAACGCTGGGATTTAAGATTGGAAACAGCTTGTTCGAAAATCTCTTGTTTGTAGACATGGAGCTGCAGCTCCCAGCACCTTGGTATAAAAGGACAGTAGGAGTGGGGAGGGAATGAGAGAGTTTATTCAGAGTGGATTCCTGTTCAAAAAAAAAAAAAAGAAAGAAAGAAAAAACAGCTCCCACGGGGGATATCTTCTTTGGAGTCTCTGCGGTATGGCATGCGCCATCACACCAAGCTCGGCGATCAAGAATCCGCAGAAAAGGGTTTCTTCCATCCTCGCGCTCACTTGGTCTCCGGTCATACGCCGCGCCGATATTTTCCTTCCGGGAAGCGGGTTTTCCAGAAAGCCGTTAAGACGATTTGGGCGGGAAGTGAGACTCCGGGATTTGCGCTCTTCCCTCCCCAAACGGCTGCGCGGGGCGACGAGCATCACGTGTTTATCTTCACGCCTGTGCTCCAGTTCGGCTTGCGAGCCGACAGCATTCGGGCTCTGAGCGACGCCGCGTCTCCGCCGGGTATATAGAAGGCGCCCCTTTTACTAACAAAGCCTTCGTACTTCCTATAAGCCTTTTATGGGATGTTGACGTTCCCCACCGCCTGCATTTATCCGGCGGGTGCCGGAATTCGGTTAGAAATTCATTGTTCGTTATCTGTTGACTGCGTAACCCGTTTGTACTTCTGAATTTATTTTCCCGCGCTAAAACAAGAACGCGCCTCTTATTTGCAAAAGCGAAGGCTCGGCTGAAACGGTTCCTTCGTACACGAGTTTTAGGTGACGCCGGCCGCCTTTAACAGAACAGTTGCCTGAATCTAAAGGTTTGCAGTCTAAGCAACGTTTTTGAAGTGCCTTTAAACGAATCTAATATCAGCGTCTCTTATCTATTCCGTGGAACGACCGATATCACAGGCCAAATAATCTAATGGTTTTGCACAGTGGTATTATGGTAACTTATATATTTTGATGTAAAGGATTTGTTCTTAATGCTTTTAAAGTATTTAAGTTACTCTTAATACATTTAGTCATAAAAATATACGTGTATTGTTAACATGAGAACTGCAGATTGTCATTCGTACCGTACTTATGTGCAAAAATATTTGGCATCCAGCAAGGAACAGTTTAAGTTTTGTTCGAAATGTGGACGGTTTTGTTTTGTTATGCAGGTGACCAAGATTTCCTCTGGGAGCAGGTCTGGGGTTGCTGTTAACAGTCTCTTTTATTTCAAGGTAGCCTGGCTCGTCACTCTGATCTCATTGGAATGCACTGCTGGTGTATTACCGTAATGGCCTCCACACTGATGGCTCCTGGCAGTAAATTGCCAGCCCTGTAATGGGCTGTTGTTGCTGGTGGTGTCCCACTGTAATTGGACCAGACTGGACCGGTCTCTGTGATAATGGGCAGTCCCCTGTTCCCCACCGGCGATGACGGGCTCCCATGCTCTTCAGCTACGGCGGGAAGATTCGCAAGAGATTAAAGATTGTTGTGGAACGGTTTCAGCAGCGAGGCAGACCCTTAGCCCCAACCTTAGCTGCCTCCCTGTCCCCTCTGTTTCGTGTCGCCCGGCTGGACATGTAGACCCCGGTGTTGTTTGGTGGGGTCATCGTTCCGAGGTAGCATTCTGTCGGTCCCATTGGTACTGATAATTTGATTGGGCAATCAGCTTTGACACTTCCCCTTCCAGAGGACACAGAATACGACATCCGATTGTGGACGGTGAGATGGGGAATGTTCTGGGAATCCATAAACGTCTTTAACAAGACTGAAATGCATGCGTCAGAAGGCCTGCACTGAACAGACACACATCACAAAATGAGGCTCGTAATCACGTCACGTTTGCCTGGCGGCCGCGTTCCCAGTTTCCTTTGTCTGTGGTGCTGTAATCAAGGATAGGAGTGATGCGCATACTGCATTTAATTCTTCGGTTTATTTCGAGTAGACGGTTACCATGTCGGATAATGGTGATTCTGACCAATTGGGCAACTCCTTTTTTCATCTCCACGGCTTTCCTGGTGATTGTCTTTCCCTCCCTTATGTTCGATTTCATTTTTTTCTGGAGACAATCGGATTGCTGAATGTGTGTGTTATTTACGGGGAGGCTGATTCCGTGCCGTCTTATTAATCCACTTCCCTGCCAGCTGACGGGAGTGAGCCTTTCCGGACCAGGATGTTCGGTGGCGAGGAAGTGGGTTCCCCACCCCCGCTTCTTCAAGCTCCTGTCGTCGCTGGGGTTTGCAGAAGCGTTTGGTGGTTTTATCAGAGTGAGAGCAGACGGCTAGGCTAAACTTTTTCCTCCAGTGCAGGCCACATACGAGAAAGCCAATTACAGCCAGCGGATTGTCCCTGAGGTAAACATAAGGAGGAAAGATAAGGGGGTGAAGATGTCCACAGCACTTCTCCAACACCAAGCTGCCCTTGCTTTAGTCAGTGTTAGTGTTAGTGAGCAAAAAGACATGTCAAAGTTAAAAACAAAGAGATATCCAGGGAGGATCTGTATTTTTCTCCCCTTATGAAAATAATTTTTTTTTTCTTCTTCTGAAAATCAAAGGTTACATTGTTCATATGAAAAAAAGCTTTTGCGTGCAAACTGGCCACCTTTACCTGCTTGTTATTGAAACACGTGGCGATCACATATGCGCTCTAAAATCATAGTTGCCATCAATCATGAAGCCAGTTAATTTGAAAACAATCCGACCCCAATATTGATGTGCTCTCATAATAACCCGAAACCAGTTTTCTTCCGGAAATGATCGCACGGTGATCGCCGAATGCCACTTTGGCTGCGAGGCATAATAATTCTTCATGTTTAACGTTTACCCATGCCACACCGCTGTTCTCACAGCTGGCATGTGAATTGTCAGGTCCATCAAAGCAGTGTGAGGTATGTATGGATTTGTGCCGTTAGACAAGCATGGGGACTTGAGGTGGCAGATAGGGATTCTAATCAGATCTCAGTCACGTGATGTCTGTGCGTAGTGAGGAAGAGCGCCTAAGTAAACGAGAGAAGGTGTTTGCTGAGGGCTGCAGGAGGCACAAGATCAAAACTCTCATGCCTGATAACTAAGAGCCAACTCTAAAGTAAAGGAAAATATAGCTGAAACTGAATTTGATTATTTCCCTGCATTTTTGTTTATATCCCTCGACATTACACACAGTCGGAGGGACGTCTTAAAGAAACCCACTGCTCTGTTTTGTTTGCAGAAATATATTTTTGCCTGGACAAACCAAAACAGTCATTTTCTTGAAGATCATACTATGCCTGAAAGGTTTTCCCAGGTTTTCAATGAACTGTCATGTTGGGGGTGTTTTAGCCACAGAAAATAAACCCGGGCTTTAAAATAGGGCAGCTTAGCTATAGTGTGGACAGCATCCCAGACCTGCTTATCCACACTTCTCTTCTTTCATTTTCCATGCCGATGCTCTCGCTTGTCTCTCCATAGACCATCCCTGCCATGGTCTGAGTAAGCCTTCTGCTTTTCCGTACCCACGGCAAAGCGGACATGAACCTGACCTACGCGTGACCTTCCTGACCTTGCCGAGTGGAGCTGCGGAGGATTTTTGAGGGGAGCCGTCTCATCCCTGAGCAGCACGTGTCTTCCTCTGAACTGACATGTTGTTCGCCTGAAGGTTGGTATCCAAAGGATAAGTACTGTCAGGAAGGATAGAGTGTGTCTTCCTCTTTGTCTGCTGTGGTCTAGCATTAGCCATACTGAGTAATACGTTAATATGTGAAACAACTTTGGACATTTTGTCCAGCTTATATTTGTTGCTGTTCACTTCAGCCAACAGCCTTAATTAATTGGGATTGATTGGACCATTACACAAGTACTTCTATACAGTCATCGTCATATCTATTTGTGGTTAACAGATATGAGAAAACCATGCCAATTAAAGACTGAATTATGGTATTAAATCGTACACAAAAGAGAAACCAGTCCAGCAGTTAATGGTTTTGGGTTGAGAACCTTTAAATGATTTTTATTTAATTAAGCACAATTATATTTATCCCTGTATCTGATGGGGTAGCAATAAATCAAAAATAATCCTTGGGAAAAAAAAATTGATCAGTGGTTCTGAAGCAATCGGGGCCTGGTTTAATTTGGGGCTAGCTGGAACTCAGGCTGAAACACTCAGCGCCTGGTGCTGGAGAGCGCACCACCCAGCCAGGGTCATACCCAGGCAGTCCATACTCTACAGGCAGCAAAGGTCATTACTGCAGGCCCCCGCTGCGCTTTTGTTTACTTCTGAGGTTCAAGCAGAGCTACAGAGCGAGAGAGGTGGGGAGGCTGCATTGTTGCACCGCCAGCAGGCGCTCAGGGGGTGTTTCCTGTGAATGTGGATGAAAGCTGAAATCCCTGGCCCCCGTTGCTGTCGGTGGATTTTCCCATTCGGCGCACGCCCCACTGTCCCCGTCGCTCGTTCTCGAGCTGAGGAGAGGAGGTGGGAACGAGTGTCTTGGGGAGGTGGAGAGAGAGAGACAGAGAGATTCACCTTTTCTGCAAATGAATTGTGCACCTGGGTGGGCGTGTTCTGGGGGCAGCCTGTGTAATCAGACGCTGGGGTGTCATGGAATGCCAGAAAAATGGGTTTACCGATCAATATCGTTCTGGGTGCCTGCCGGTTCTGTGGAGCGTTCACTGCAGAGAACGGTTCTCATGCCCTGCATAATCTTATTTACATTTTTCTAGTTGCCTTTTCGCCTAGACTGCACTATGAATATCTTTATTACCAAAGCGCTGTGTCTTTATTTTTGAAAATACCAAGATGAGCAGGCCAGAGGGCCTTCAGATTAACAGCAGATGTTTGGCCAATAGACTGACCGTATGCGTGCATGGAAACTCAGCATTTCACTCACGGTGTTTAATGTCCAACGGTCAGTCAGAAAAGAATGCTGCAGTACGGCACCCATGACTGACAACACACCCCTACATTGAGATGAATTCACAGGGTCACGGGTCAGGAATTACACCCAGCCTGAGACCCATTTTGTCTTCATCAGTTCTTAAACTCATAAGGACTCCGTCTCCACCCTTTAAAATTGTACCATCTATCAGCTGATTCCCCCCCGTAGCCCTTTTGACGTAAGGCAACAAAATGGCATCAGATCATCACATGACCCCGGGGTGTTTGCAGGTGGTAATAAGCGATCCTTTCCTGCAGTAGATCATCACATGACCCCATGGCGTTTTCAGGTGGTAATAAGCGAGCCTTTCCTGCAGTAGATCATCACATGACCCCATGGCGTTTGCAGGTGGTAATAAGCGAG
>JAACJT020000021.1:18432529-18442595 GCA_009936485.2 Gymnarchus niloticus | reverse complement strand
CTGAGAGTGTGTGTTACTGAGTTACTGAGAGTGTGTGCATTAGGGAGTGTGTGTTACTGAGTTACTGAGAGTGTGTGCATTGGGGAGTGTGTGTTACTGAGTTACTGAGAGTGTGCGTATTACCAATCGCTCTTTATGCATTACAGACAACACGTGCATTAGCAAGTGTGTGTCTCGGCATTACTGAGAGCATGTGCCATGTTATCGAGGACGCTGGGGCAGTGCTGGGTGACCCGTTGGCTTTGGGAGGAACCATGTGGGATCCGGCTCTGTCTTTCCTCGCCCTTTGCTGCTCGTTCACGCAGAGCTGCACTGTGGCCTCTTTCCCCTTTGAAGCTGGCTTAAAGTGGCGGAACAGATTGGCGGTGTTTTGGTCGCTCTGAGAGAGCCGGCTTTTCTCAGAGAAATAGGACGTTTCAACAAGCGGGCTATCAGCGGCAGAAATGAAGGCACTTTTCAGAGTGCTGGAAATTCCGTCGGAGCCGTGTGAGAATGACCCTCATGGCACGGTGGGGCTTAGGCAGTGATGTCGGACAGCCTGGGTCCCAGACGCAGTTTGACTGCAGTCTTCTCGGGAAGTCATTGTCACGCTGGGCCCCTTTGGACAGAGGGATCGCGAGTTCGGTCCCGAAAAACACTGCCGTGCACACACGAGCGCACATACCGCTACTGCAGCACAGACGCCGTATGTCATGTGCGTTTCAATCACTGTTTATAAATAAATCGACGTGCGCGGTGTCCACATATGTTAGCTTACCAGTTTGCCTGGAGGTTTATAGCCTCGTCAGCTGTCAGACCTCTAAAAAGCATAAGCAGACAATAAAAATAAACAGATGCTTAAGATACTAGGAAGCGTCCTCATTTCAAGAGCAGAATCCCGGGGCCCGGACTCTAAATGCCTGGCCTAACATTTCCACATTTTACTGGAGGGAAGCGTAAAATGTAAGATGCTGCCATTGCCGATCCTCTACGATGAAAATGCCAGTCTAGAACCAATCTTGACTATCCTAAAAATAAACTAACTCAAGTAGCATTAAATATTTTATCCCTCCAAGTGCTAAGTCACAGGGTTAGTGCATCAGACATACTCATATTCTTTTTGTTTAAATGACAGTAAGTTATTAGTTTAGCCTCTCGCGAGGCTAATGATAATTCCGCAGCACCTGAGAAATATCTGTAGTAGCCACATAACGCAGCTGATGTTTATGAAGGTCGTTATTGAAGGTGATGCACAAACACTTTGACTGAGGTCTACGTGTATTGACTTTCATTTTCACTATAGTGTCCGTAAATGGGGCGAGCAAAGAGATATTTATTATGTTAAATCCTACGTTAGATGATGCCTGTCAAGTTAAGTAAAGCATTCCATGACAATGTTAAAGGAGCTATATCAATAAAGTTGAATTGAATAAGTTTTGGCTTAATATTATGCCATAGCTAGGTATGTAAATGTCTTCTTCATAGATTGATGGATTTTATGGATCAATAATGTATCAAAATGTATTATTGCCAGAATACAACTATGATATCAGGAGCATATTTCATCTGAAAGATCAGTGGAAATTGAATGGATTGAATTGAATGATCAGTGAAATCTATGCAGTCAATTACACCTTGTACATTCAGTTTATTAAATTGTGGTTTTAATGTGAGTTAGTTAATTACATTAACCTTTACTAAGATTTAAAATTTAAAAGTATATTGTTTAAAGTATATTGTTTAAAGTATGTTAACAATAAAAAAAGATGAGGAAGCTAACAACAAATAGGAAGACCTTTTATTTGAATTTAACATCATTTTGACAACAAATGACCAGACAATCACACACAGCATGACCAGGTTCCACTTTTTGATTTGTGCATTGATTTTCAAGAAGTGATTATAATTATGAAGCGATTAGGAACAGTGTAATAATTAATTCATAACTGAAATTTTTCACCATGAATTGATAATGAGAGTAGCAGCGATTCTATAATTTAATCAGGTGCAAGACGGATTTCTGTGGTTTAAACCCAAACACTGCAATGATGGCATATACAGTGCAAATATTATAGGTCTCCTGAGTTATAGGTAGCTTTGACTAGAAGATAAACCATGTCTCTCATTAGCACCGAGTAGCTAGCTAACTGTATTCAGTACCTACTTCCTGTAACATGTGGCACTGTGGTAGAACTCTCAGAACTGATTCTAAATCATTCACTTCTCAGCGAAAGCAACATTCATATTATCTGCGTGTGGAAACTTTTGAAAACAGTGGGGGGGCACATATCTCCAGAGCCTCTTATTAAAAGAGGCAGGTGAGGAGAAGTGGGGACTCCGCATGCCGCTGGTCCGAAACAGCAGAGCCTCGCCAATCTGGCATGCTGGGAAGACCAGGAGGCTCCCCTCAGCCACGCTCAGCTATTAAACCGTCACAGCTGGTCAGGCGCTCTGATTGTGCCATGCTGGAGGCGGGGGGGGGGGGGGTTAGACCATCCGTGGAGAACAATAAACAAAGAAGCAGTGCCCAGGATGTGGTTGTTCCCGGGGCCGGACCGTTTGCGTTCTCTCTCTCGTTTTGTTGATTGCCTTTTGATGCACGGGTCAGGGACGAGCATCTCTCGTCCTCTGAGAGCCTCAGGCTGCGCCGCTCTCTCGTTTACTTTGCCCCCTAATTGCTTTATTGTAGTAATTATTTGGACAGCAGGATGGACAGCATAGATAAGTCACCTCATCTGCTACTTAAACTGTCAATTGGCCCTTAATTAAAAGGTACCCTCTGAAAGGAAGTGAGGTGGCGTGAATGTGGCCGAAATGGTACATATACACGGTAAAATTTGAAGGCGCACCATGCACCAGCTCCACGCCAAGGTGTTCACAAAGTGACTCATACTGCCGGGGAGATGGGTGGCAGGAGCCCCCGAAGCCTGCTGCTGGTGGGATTCTTGTCAATCACTGACTACTCTCTGCTTCCCATTGGATTAAACCAGGCAGTGAGTGACAGCTCACTGTAAGCCCCGCCCCATCTGACATGCCAGCCATTTCACGGGCCTGGATCTCCTTTGGTGCCCATCGCAGGTTCCCTTTTGAAGGTTTTACACCTCTGACACGTACGATGTGTGACACATGGGATCACTGCTTGTCCCAACCCGGAACAAGAACCACACAGTCGTCCCCCGGCCAAAGGCAATTCAAAACGGTCCTGGTAAAAACTCGTGCATGATGGTTCAGCTCCAGCCATGACCTGTCATTACAGGCCAATCGTGAAGGGCAGGGGTGAGTCAAGGCATGGGTGCCATGGTGATGCCTATGATGAAGGGACACCTGGATGCTCCACCCTCAGAAACAGGAAAAATTATGGAGTGTGAGACTTGTCACCAGCTTTTAAAGGGGATGTTCTATTGTTCCAGTCAGACTCATGTGTCTAAACAACCATTGCGGTTTGAAACCTGCACTCCCCTTTAACAGATAACATCCAAATACGTGAAATTTTAAAATCAGTTTGTTTTTAAGGTAAAAATCAGCTGAACAGGAGGGGAGAGGGTGATGGGGTTCTATGCAGGCCAGTAAGGGTTCAAGTTTAAGGAGAAGCACCATCTTTCTGAGGATAGCTTGCCACCTTCCTGCGTATCATACAGCCATTGTTGAAGGTTTTGCAATGAACAAGAAAATGTACAACCAAAAGGTTCCCCTGGTCTTTTGGATTGATCGCAGGGCCCAGGATTTATGTGAAATTTATAGTAAAATAGCCTCGTTTATCAGTATAAGCACATTATGTAGTATGTGCCTGGTTTTACGTATGTAATGCATGCCACATATGATGTGTTTCTGTTGGGAGTCTCTGTTCTTCCTCACTTTTTTGCTGGTGGTATTTTAAATATAACCTGCAGACCACCCTTCTTTACCGGAGGCGGGGGCATCCTAAACACGACGTGGCCCTTTGTCCTCTCACTGTGACATGAGGAGCTGTACAGATCTTTGTCTTTCTCCTCCCACCAGCACGACCTTCCCCTTCAGCCGGGGAGCATATTTATCTCGACTCCCCCAGGAGCGGTCGACTCAAGGTGAGAAGCGTGGAACCTGTTTCACCGGCTGGAACCAGCCGTGCACCGCAGGGAACGGGAACGCCATTCGGAATACTGTCCGTTGTCAATGTGGCTAGACCCAAACCGATAGCGTGTAAGCGTGCCACGGGGGGGGGGTTAAAAAATTAGACTTTTTTTCTGTGTTATCCTGTAATTATGGGATGTTGATTGCCAAACTCTGAGCTTTCAGAGGTGTGTTTTGTCACAGACTGGATTACTCTAAGTTGGTAGTGATGGCCACAGCCATTTTGCAATCAAGATGTTAAACAAGGAGGCAGCAGAAAACTGTAAGACAGGATGCCCCACACCAAAATAATTCCTAGTCCTAAGGAAAGGATGCTGAGGATTCTGAGACACCAGTGTTCTGATTTTTACAAAATTAAAATGAAACTTTTTTTGGTATAAATTCCTACAACACTAAACAAGGAAAACAACACAAAATTCTCAGTTTAAAGCATCCCATCTCAATTTTTCAATTTTAGCTTTAGTAACTCTGGCAAGTAGGTGATTTGTATTTTTTTTTTGTAATAAATTATTAAATTAGCAGCATATTGTGAAGTGGAAATAAAACACAGAAAACTGTGAGAATTACACCCTGCTTAGTATCGTACCACACATGTTTGTCACTTGTTTGTTTATGGTACTCGTTGGAATACATTGGATGCAGATTTATGTGTAATTGTACGCGGCATGCTTGCATCTGCCTGTCGGAGTGCAGGGAATAAAAAAGTCTAGCCAAGAAAGTCTCTCAGAAGTCACCCTAACCTCCGTCAAAGTCATCTTTCCTAGGGGTGCCAGGGACAGACCACAGGCAGTTAAAATATCGATCGGCCCAACAAGTTTAATTAATGGAACTGCCAGGATTGAGAAGGGGGGGATCCTTCAATTTCAGACGCGCAGAGCGTGCCTTAATCCATGGCCTCCCTCAAGCATCAGAGAAGGCTGTGGCAAAACGAGGAAAGTGCGGGGACTCGAAACGCCGAATCGTCGCGGTATAGGTAAAGCCCACCGTTTAGCCCGCCCTGCCCTATTGATGTCAGCCGTACGCGTTGACGTGCATCGGTATCAGATTAGATGTTGTCTTTATGGGCATAAATAGATTTGTCCCGGGCCGATAGGCCTTGGCTTTCATTTTCAGGCTGAATTGCAGTGTGGCTTGGCTGCTCTTCAAAGGCAATGTATAGAGTATACTGTGGAACGTACTACTGTTGGGTGTGGATCTAGCTCCCCGCCAAAGTGGGTTACTTCAAGTATACTATAATAAAACCATTAAGCTACACAGAGCGAAACATACCTTCAAAACGATGCAATAGGTGGAGGGATTTAGTCAATAGTTAATTCTTTTATTTTAAATATTGAAGAAGATTAAAAATGTTTGGAAGATCGCATTGAGACTTCCCTTTCTCCTTACTGTTTCCTTGATATCCATTGCCGTTTTCCAATAAAGTTTTCAGATCCTTTCTTCTTGAGAAGCTTCTTTGACAGAAGAAGTCAAAGCTGGCTTTTTGATCTGAAATTCTATTAAATCTCCTCTAATCCTGACAGGTTTCAATTCCGCACTCCTTAGAAGCATTGTCCTAACCCTAATCCACATGTTCCTACTCTTCGAGTGCTGCTCAACTGACCCGTTCTCTTTTCCCGCATGAAATCCAACTTCCTCCACTTGTGCTGGCTGCCATAGATCTGTAATCACAACCAGATGGGCCAAGTTCAAAACGGGTACCAAAGGAAGATGTGCTCAGGTGAATGAGTGCTGGCAGAGTTTTAGGGACAGTTATGATTTTTTATTTTAGTCATTTTTTTTCTTGCTCATTGTGTGTCTGGAAGACATACAGTAAGTATCACCAGTAATACTGGTTTCGCTCATATTTATGATAAAAAAATGCAAAATACAAAATACAAGTTTGTCAGTTTTGCCATTGATACATTAATGACACAATAATGTTTTGTGTATGATTAAATATATTGTTTTAATAACCAAAAGGATATTCCAGTCTGGAAATTGTGTATTCTTTCTATTGAATAGAATGCCTTTTGGTGTGGCATTGCGTGGGGGCTCTGTGCCAGGCTGCAGATAGTGATGTACAGTAGCTCTGTCTTCTCCCTCGCCGATTAAAAAGAGATCGCAACGTGATTAAAGCTGCCCTGAAGAGGGGGAGTGGTGCATAGGTATTCCTGTTACCATGGTTACAGGCCAGCGTCCCCATGTTCTTCTCTTCTGAAGGCCACACTCGAGGTCAACGATGGCGGCCTATGGCACATTTCCCGCCCTCCCACTGGCCCCCGCCCCAGCTCGGGGGGGGGGGGGGGGGTTGATGCAGGTCCCCCCCGACACTGGGTCTTATAGCAGCATTCAGTAGCTATGGAAACTGCTATGCCCTCTCCTCATTCGACACTCCCGCCAACCAGGGGCAAAAAAACCAGCCCAGTATCTGCCTCTTCTTGTAGTTTGGTCATAAATGAATTAAAATACAGTTATATAATGTTCCCAAGCGCAGAGTTTTGACGTCCTGTTAAAGAGGTTGAATCTCCATGTCTGTGATCCATTTTCTGTCATAAATGTATGAAGTAACGCTGTGATCCACCACACTGATAGGTTTGTGGTCCACCTAGAATATTTGAACCCATGTGTTGCCAGGAGGAGCAAAGAACAGCCTGTCCCTGTCCCCACATCCCCAGTGGCAGGCCCTGTGAGGGGGTCGCCCCAGTAATGCCCATGATGAGGATGCACCCAAACTCCATGGTTGCTCAGCTTCCGTCTTACCAGGTCTTCCGTCAGTCTGGGTCATTTGCCAGCCTCCAGTTGGCTCCTGCCTGTATGCTTTTTTATCACTCAGCTCCTTGCCTCTGCTGGCAGGGTGGTGGTGGTGGGGGTCATGTGACTCACGGCGGACAGTGTCGGTGGGGAGTGAAGCGAAGGCTCGTGCCTCCGCTCGGGTCCCCGGTTCTGCTCCAGCGAAGGGGGAAGGTGCTAGATAGACCCCTGACAGAGACTTAAATGAGCTCGCACTCGCCCCCTCCCTCCACCCCAGCCCACCGGGTCGCGGGGGCTCATCTGAGACTTGCTCCGTTCTTGACAGAGCGATGAGACTAGAAGGAGCAGACTCTCGTTCACCTGCACAGCAAAGCCTCTAAATCAGTGAATCCTTGTTTCCTGCAGACGGCCTGCATGATGCAATTCATTCACCTTCAGACTTCTATTTTTTTCCCTTTTTAAACGAGCCTTAATTAATTGCAGTGACCGGAGGGGTGTTCGTTATTTTTCCCTTCTCCTATCCTTCTGCATACGGCTGCCTGCAGCTCGCCTGATGAACTATCCCGCCATTCTCCCATGGGATCCTGGGTGCCCTCACACCCACCGAGGGTTCAAAGAGTGTACGACATTGACATGGGAGCTGAGTTCTTTTCCCCTCAGTCCCCTTTTTCAAAGATTGAGAGTGATCACTGACGGCTAGGGACAGAGCTGTCCCCCGTATGTTCAGAACAAGAGAAGCCGATTGCTGCTTCGAAGGTCTTTGGTCTTCGGTTTTAATTCCTTTATGAACTCATCTGACATTTAGCTATTTAACAAGAGATTATTCATATTTCACCCATTTGTTTGGGTTGTGAGTCTGTGTCTTTAACCACTGTGCCATCTGTTGATGATTCAGAGCAATAGCCCAGAATTTTAGACAACTGTTTATACAGCCAGGATATTTTCACTAAAACAACTGGGTTAAGAACCATTAATGGAAATGCTGGTAACCTGGTCTAATGGCAGCCGGCCTGCTCATCCTCAGCCTAGTTAGTTATGCCGCCAGGCGGTCTCCTCTCTGCTGTCTCCCCTCCCCACCCCTCCCCTCCATGGTCACACACATCCCTGTATTCTTCGGTCGGCTGAACATCCGATGCCGTGGCCAATGGGCCGGGAGGCAGCACTAGCATCATCGGCAGACCTCTCGCCGTAGTCAGGCACGCAGCAGCGCTATCCACTGCGGCTGCCTGACGCGGTGGCAGTGATGGTGGCGGCCTTTCCAGCAAAGTGTTCACGCTCATGACTCACACTGCACCACGGAAGGAAGCAGCCATCTCGGTTAGAGCCGCCCTGATCTCTCCCTCTCCCTCTCTCTCGCTTTCTCTGTCGGTCTCTCTCTCTCCAACTCCCCCTCCCTCTCTCTCCCTTTTTCTCTCACTCTCTCCCTTTCCCCATCTCCTTCTCTCTCTCCCTCTCTCTCCCTTTCCCCATCTCCTTCTCTCCCTCTTCCTTACATGCTTCCACACCATTCAGCCTAAAAAAATGTAAAAACCCCCAGTGAAGGTTAATTGCAGTAATACGACAGGATAAATAAGGACGATCTTGCATTAGTGAGGTCTCGCTCTAAGAAACAAAGGAAGGTCGGATTCTGTAACATGATAAATTAATTTTTCTCTCCTGAAAAATTATTTGTGCCGCGTTGCAGTGTGCCGAATGATGGAAGCTGCAGTCCCGGTCCCGTCTTGAGGAGTGTTCTTTAACCCCTTCACCGCTTGGGGCATTGCATCTTTTCGCCAAGAAAGGGGTCGGTGACTCCAGCTGCAGGATGCAGGGACTGCAGCGGTCGAGGAGAAGCTGCACGCCGTTTGTTTTCATCCCGACCGGCATGCATTATTTATGCGCGCAGTTAAAGTAGGACGGAGCGCCATCGCCTTCAAACCTGTACCGTCAGGGAGGGGATGAGGACCCCCCCCACCCCCCCCCCCCCCGGTCTGCCGGGTGACGCTCGTTAGCGACGTGCCGCACAGAACGCGTGTTTGGAATTTGGGAAAATGGGACTGGGAACGCAGGCGACTGCGATACAGCATTCGGTTTTGGCTTGCGGGGGGAGGGAACTGTGTAGTGCCACTCTCGGAGATGGGGGGGGGGGGCGCCGTGGGTGTACACCGTCTGTTTATTCCCATGAAGCAAACCAGCTAGGCGGCAGCTAGGATCTGCAGAAGCACAACCCTCCCCCCACCCCGTCTCCCCCGTCTCTCTCTCTCTCCCTCTCTCCGAGATGCCTAATCCAGCCTTTATTAGCAGGGCGAACTGAACACTGCTTCCCAAACAGACAGCAAGGAGGGCTATTGTCATCACACCCAGATGCAGCCAGCTGCTGATTCACACGGTAGGGGAGCCCCCCCCCCACACACACACCCTGCAGGGACCCCCATCACCGAGCCTGTGGGGCATACTGGGAGTTACAACCCCGCTACACTCTGCACCACATCGAGCAGCAGACGGGGAGGGGAGGCTGCGGGAGAGGGAGGAGTGTGATGGAGGCACAGTGCAAAGGGGAGGTGGAAGAAGACAAGAGGAAGATAGGCATGGGCGGAAGGAGGGAGGAAGAGAGAGAGCGGGCCAGGGAGGGAGTTAGTGAGGAAGGTCTGGTGAGAGACGGAGGGACAGGCAGGTTGAGAGATACTGGAGGAGGTAGGGAGAGATGGAGAGAGAATGTAAGGGAGATAGAGGGAGAGTTCAGCATGAAAGCACAGCATCTGAGCAGTCCTCCATACCATAGTGAGGTAGCCACACACCAACACTTTTCTTTGTGGTGTCCCACAGGATCGTGCTTCTCCACCCCCCTCCCCCCAAAGTGACCCCGGTGGCATTCGGCTTGTTGTGTCATCTGCCCAAATAAATTGCATAGGCAAATTACTGTAATTATCGTAATATCGAAGGGAGAAAAGGATAATGTTCGTAACAAGAGTGAGCGAATTACCCCAACAATAACGAGGGGCCCCCGTAAGCGGCAACACACTCGGAAGGCACCCCCGTCTTTGATTCGGAGGACTGACAGCCTTATTATGCACTGCACTTATTATTGATATTACTGTGCGCCCGGTTGCCATGACCACCGTGCAAGAGACATTTAATTTTCTCTCTTCCATCATCATTATCTATGAGGCCATCTGTTGTGGAAAATGAATTCAGCCTCATTTGCATGACTGATAAGCACATTTTTTATCTGTTTAACAGAAGGTCATATGCCATGGATTCGGAGCTG
>JAACJT020000021.1:18414257-18428554 GCA_009936485.2 Gymnarchus niloticus | reverse complement strand
TTCCCCATCCTCCTCCCTCTCCTTCTGTCTTACAAGTCAAGGGAAAAAAAAGTAATTAGCATACATGAGGAGAGGAGAACTTCACTGAGAGCTCTGGTGCAGAGAGAAGACGTCCAGGTGAAAAGTTTGCGAGGAGACGGCCGTATCAGCCTGGCAGGTCGCTTTCCTTCCTGTTCCTGTTGTGCTGCGGGTGCTTCTTGGCGAGGTGAGAGCCAAAAGTGGCTTTTATTTACGTGCCGAGGGAGGTAACCGAGGCAGAGACGGAGGAAAGAAGCGAGGGAGAGAGAGCGAGGTAGTACAGGAGTCGGGCACCGGTGGACAGGGGTCTCCCAAGAGGTGTGGAATTTGTGGTCGGTGTCTCCCCTGTCTGTGAAGTTCTTCTCGACGGTGAAACACATTGTCTGCCGCCACACCGTATTTAACATCGCTGAAGTCGCTTAGGGTGTCGCGCTCGTTTACACCGCCGCCCCACGTTCTCCGCGCCTACAAACCACCGCCTCCTCTCGGACTCCAGACTCCTGGGGGTCGGTGTTTCCTCTTTTGTCAGAGTCAGGGTGGGTTTGTTGGGGTCCAACGGCTGCGCTACACTATGCGAGCCACTGGGCTCCCCTGCCCAGGGAACCGCGTCAACCGATATGGATTGCGTTTAATTTCTCAGCCCCCCCCCCCCCGGCACAACGTAGTGGTCGGTTTTTCAGCAAACTGCTGGCAAACGCTATTTTCAGGAGACTCCCTCTGTGGGCTTTGTTTACCGCATGTTAACCTCCTTCTCTTTATTTTTTCATTGTTTCTTTTGTCTCAGACCAAGCCAGTGACAAGTCTGGTCTCAGAAGGGCTTGGAGTTGCTTTCTAGTCTCCAACTCTGTGGCTTAGATTGGTCCTGTTTCTGAAGGGAATGCTCAGCCCCTTCTTGCTACTCGTGAATGGATGCCAGCCCAGATACTTTTGCCTGTGGATGCTGTTCTGTGAGGATTCCTCACTGTGATCTGACTGTTTTCTTGTCGTCCGGGAAACTTCAGCATTAGAACAGATGAATCCCGTGTGGAAAAGTGTAACCCTGAGCATCTGGCAGACCCAGATGAAACAATTTCTGTGTGAAGTCGTGAATGTCTGACCCGTGTGAAAGTTTTGCTGAAATTGTCTGACAACTTTGAAGTGTAAACTTGGATGACTTCAGTTTAGATAATTTTTATTAAGTGTTGCTAATGATGAAAACTACTGCAGCAATGCAGTATATTCTTCACATCACTGCTGATGTGGTTATGACTAGTTACTGTCATTTCATAATTATTGTAATTTATTGTACAGGTGCAGTTTTTGGTAAGACATCTGTACTGTTCACTTTGCTTCTCAAGTTTTATAGACCTTCGTTTACTTTGTTTACTCGGTGGGTGTGTCTCCTTTGCCATAAAAATGTTTCTTTGATACCATGTGTGTTTGATCCATGGGGCACATTAGAAATATATTTTCACTTCCCAGAGGATAAAACGATTTCACTGTCTGCTGTGACTCTGACGTGGTCTGGCATCGACTGTTTGTCCAAATTGCACTGACAGCACGGTGGGCATCGTGGGTAATCTGGGTGCAGATGCGGCTCCGGGTCTCTTAAGCCGCACAGTCGGCGAGAGGACTCTCCAAAGCCTGGGCTCTCTTTACTAGACAGAGGGTGATATTAGCTGGGGGTCTGAGCAGTGAAGGTCCAGACTCACGTGTCCCCCCGATGCAGTGGTGGGGGACCATCATGGGGTTAACGTTGCTGGCATACTGCTTCTAGACAGCCTGGAGTTGTCCCAAACAACCCCACGCCTTATCCCACCCCTCCTTGCTTGTTGTGACGTGGGTCGTGCCAATGTCGGTCCAGTCCTAGCGCTGGGGTCAGATACATAATTCACCAGCACTGCAGACTCCAGTGAGCTTGCGGGAGGGAATCAACCTGCTTACAGTCGAAGGCAGACCCGTGACACTGCCCCCCCCCCCCCATTCTGGACCTTTTCTGGGTCGTGTAGAGAAAAGTAGAATAACGAAGCATGTGCCCCTTGGAGAATCAGAATACGATGGAAAAAAACCTGGAAAAGGCATCTGCTAATGGCGGTCGACATGTTAAAAAGTGGGAATTTCAGCCGGTCTCTCTCCTCGTTCTTTCTAAGGTTTCTTCAACGCGGCTGATGCTTTTAACATGCTCTTTTTAACGGGCTCCTTACTGAACTTTGGTGAGGTGTCTCATTGCCCGTGCTTTTTTTTTCAGCAGTACTCTACTTGGGAATCCAGCAGGCAAAACTTAGTTGAATTGTTTAATTGAATACATATCTTTTATCACTGCGTAGCTTTGTTTGAAGGTTCTAGTGGACCAGTGGAGCTCTCCTCACTAGACATGAAGGAGGTACCATAGCGGGTCCTTCTTCTGATTTTGCAGAAGCAGTCCAGACACATGCTGTCTGGACTTAATGGTAATCACACTAATTATCATCATGCCATTCCACCATAACGAATCATTTTATTCAGACGGGGAATTTATCGACAAATATATTTCTGGAATGGTCTCAGCCGAAACCATGAAAAAAAAGATATTTGTTTCATTCTAGGATAAAAGTTCACCCGTAATATAAAGAACAAAATGATCGAAGGTTTGGATACATACAGACCTGTAGTTAGATGTAGTTCTGTGGAGTTAGGAGCCAAAATATTAGAGCAGATTTGTAACTTTCGGCGGGTGATTGAACTATTAACAGACTTGTGTAGTTGTGCGATGTTTTGGATAACCTGGATACCTTAACAGTGGTGGATGGTCTGTGTGATGCATTTGATATTTAAATAAGCAGCCATGTTTCTGACATTGAAGGTTGGGGGTTACGATTGACTGTTCTGGTACGTGACCCTGCCTCGGAAAGTTCTAGAACCGAGCTCTGTTTCTGTCCACAGAAGTCACAGTTGACTTACTAATCTGCCGTGACGTTAGAGGTCTGGAAAGGTGCCATCCAGCGCTCACAGCTGAAGCGTCCTTCGAACCGTGCCGTGCTGTTCTGACATGCGCCGCAGGCCCGGGAGACGTGATTGGATTATGGGGCAGTGGGGGTGGAACGGTCTGTCTGGCTCATGCCACGACCAGCTCAGTGATCTTCTCTACCCACCAGGGTCAATACAGTGCTGGTTTATTGTGACTGTGAACCCAACACGTCCCGGGTCAGCACAGTGGGCCAGGTCTTGCAACTTGCCAGCTCATGGATACTGACCCCTCCATAAGACTATTCTCCTCTCCCCAGCACCATCCCAGCCCCCCCAGCACACACCTTCAGCTGTTTTCTCTTCTCACCACAATACTTCCTTTTCCTCCAGCACTGGGGCTGTCCTGCTCTCCCAGGATGCTAACTGTTTGTTCAAGCATTTACTGGTAGTCGGGTCTGTTCTGATCCAGCTATGGTCCACTGCAGTGCGATCTGAATGGCTGGACTTCTCACAACAGTGTAATCCATCATTAACTCTTTTTGAATATCTTAATATCTGAACATTTAAATTGTTATGTGGGTGACTAAAGAGTCCCAAAATTGAATGGACATATAAATTTATTTTTAAGCTAGTCTTCAGAAAAATTACCAGTTACCCTCAGGAAGGGGTGTGTGTGTGTGGGGGGGGCAGCGGCTGTTTTGAATATTTAAGTGCCGCGACCTGACTGATCGGTGATCCGGCGAATCGAAAATAATGACTCGCGTGGGATTTCCAAATGCTGCTATTATTCAGTCTGCCAGGGGAAGACAGCACACCACAGCACGCGGGGGGGGGGAGGGGTGTTGGTCACATGACCCAGGCTCTTGGCGCCGACAGAGGAGCGCTAATGCGATCACCCAGAGGCTTGGCCAAGGCAACGATGGAAGTCTGTTAGAGATGGAAGGAGCGCCTTGAAGGCAGAGTCCATCTCCCCAATGAAGGCAGGGAGATTCATGGGAAGGAGGGGACCTTTAGAGATAAATTCCTCAGTTGCACAGTTGCAGACGCGAAAATGAACGCAATATGAAAGCAATCAGACCTGGTAATCTGTTGTCATGTCCAAATAATTTTTGGCATTTTTTTCCCCCCCCTTGCAATATCTGAGTTGTAATATCTCTGTTCTTTCTTCAGTTTAAATGGGCAACTACCTGATACCCAGGTATCACTGAGGAAAAAGTTCATATAAAGATATTCCCACTAAAAGATTTTTTTTCTGATTGAATTTAGCTAGTTGCAATTATGATGGATTTTAGTAGCTAAGAAAAACAAAAAGAGCTAAAAAACAGTGCCACAATGCTCAACGTCAGAAAAGAAAATGAACCTGGACAACGGAGGGCAGAGTCGATATTCGCTTCCATACATCGAGGACACAACGGCTGGTGTGTCGTTAAACGAGTGCCACGATGATCGGTCTGGAAAGATGAAGGCCGTGGGATAGTGCAGAACGACGCTGTCCTTCATATGGCGAAAACGGAAGGAGCATCAGAAATGAGAAGCTAGCATGAGAGCGAGCGGACAGGACAAGAAGAAGTGGCGGAGTCGAGTTACGTTGCTGGTGAACTGGAGAAGCCCTGGTTTTTACCTCTTGCCACGAAGGTAATCTATTTCCTCGCGGCGGGCCAATTAAAAATCTATCTGAACTTTGGAATAGGCTCGTAATGGGAACGAGGCGTGCATAGAGCCGGGGGGGCATGGGGGGGGAGATTAATGCTCACACTCACCTTGTAGCATAACAAGTCAGGGGAAGTATTAATCACTTGGGAAAAGCTTCACCTGCGCCTTCATCGTCGCAATCAAGCCGTGTCAAAAATAGGAATTTGCATGAGTTATACTTCAGTCTGAGGATGCGTGATAAAGCCCAGGGGACAGGAGGGGTGCATGTCGCACAGGTATCCTGGATCATCAGAGTCATCGGTCCCGACCGCCAGGGACTTCAAGCCCTGCCGTTAATTAACCAAGCCACCCTCCTGCCTCTTAGGAGCTTCTCATTCCTGAAAACCGCATCTAATGGAGGATCACCAGCTGCCTGCTCTCATACCTCTTGTTTCCCTCCCAGCCCTGCTGCGGTCTCTCAGCCGGCATGGCGGTCAGGTATGCCAGACCTCCGAGCATCGCCAACCCTTGTTCTTGCCAAACCCCACTGGGAGCATCTAAAATTCTGCCGCCAAGCTTTCACAACATTCCTGGACCGTTCTTCTACAGCGGCCTGGAGTCAGGGAGAGTAGGAGCGTGCCGAGACAGCGTCGGCAGGAGCGAGGGAATCCAGGCAATACAGGAGAATGATTAGAGCGTGAGGATGCATTATTCATCAAGGAAAGGCCGAGCCTCCTCGTTAGCGCGTGGCCCCAAATCGCGTTTGTCGGTTTTCATCACCGCAGCGTCTCCGTCACACACAGAAACGATATTGGGCCAATATTGCACTCCCTAATGGGTAATTGGCAATGGCAACTGATGCAGTATGGCTGTGAGATGTGGCAGAATGGCTTTCTAGGGCCAGTATGGCTTTCTATGGGCAGTATGGCTCTGAGATGGGGCAGAATGGCTTTCTAGGGGCAGAATGGCTCTGAGATGGGGCAGAATGGCCTTCTAGGGGTATTATGGCTGTGAGGTGGGGCAGTATGGCTTTGTAGAGGCAATATGTCTGTAGGGTGGGGTAGAATGGCTTTTTAGGGGCAGTATGGCTGTAGGATGGGACAGTATGGCTTTGAGGAGGTCAGTATGGCTTTGGGGGAGCATTACCACTAACCAACTTACTTCCTGTTCTTTCATATTTCTATTTCCCATCTGGGCATCGTTATTGCGTGCTGGACACGGCGGAATCCCATCAGCTGGCATTCAGAAACACCGCATGAGAGGATGCTTAGGGTATCTTATTTTTTTGTTTTGAAAAATGTATTTTCAAAAATGTTTTTTGGCCCGTATTGCAGACTCAAGCAAAAACGGAGTGTTGTTCATTTAAACTTCTAAAAGCTTGAAGGCTCCGCTTCTTCATTATTTCAGGCTTTTTTTTTAAAAAAAAGAGCTTTCTTTGAAAAGTATATGATCAACAACCTAACATGCCTGGGGGGCAGATTGGCATACAAGAAGGAATGAGGTGGGGGCGGGTAATGGATCACAGGCTCGGTGTGTCTGTGATGCAGTCATTACAGCTTCAAGATTCAATTACCCTTATTTTCATGTCAAACATGACTTGAAGCTGAGAAATTTATGTATGAAGTCCTTTATAACCCCCCTCCCCCCCACAATGATTGTTTTCTTGGTCTGGAGCATTCAAGCCTTGTGTCACCATTTTTTAGGGCAGAAGGAGGAATGGGGGACTTGGTGGGTGTCCATCCATCCATCCATCCATCCATCCATCCATCCATCCATCCATCCATCCATCCATCTTCTCACAGCTTATCCTGTACAGAACTGTGTGAACTGTACAGAACATATCCCAGGCAGCACAGGGCAGGAAGCAGGGGTGTACCCTGGAAAGGATGCCAGTCAAACCTCTCTGCCAGCTGTCCAATAGCAAAGTGTCAGCTTCGAACCAACATCCATACGCGGGTACTTTACAATGCCAAATGCCTTTGTTGGTGAATGAAAACATTGTGTGTTTGACATATATGTCATTTTTGTTCCGTCTAGACAGATGCCAGCAAAACCTCTGGCAACATTACAGCCTTACCTCCTGTTGACTGTGCTTTTTAGAAATGTCAAATCATTTGTTCTTTTCTGAAATGTTAGCAAAAGTCAAGCAGGCCTTCAAGGGCTCTGTGAGGCACAACAACTTTTCACATTCAGCCTTGGTTCAATAAGAATTATTTTTAGAATTATGTAGGATTCTCTGGTGAGAGACATCCAGGAGTCTTCCTCACTATAGTAAGCATGATATATTGTCGTTGCTGGCTTTAAATGATGTGCTGATCAGACATGATTCAAGGGACAAACGATATGTTTTATTTTCCGGTTTTATTTTTTTATGATACATTACATTAATAGCCACATATCATCCCATAGGTAGGGAAAAAGCGGAAATCCTTAGCAGGATGTTTGAAGAATCTATTCAAAGCAGATTAATTAAATATGCTCTTGGGATTTTACCTGTCTTCAAACACTTTTATAAATTAAACCCATTAATGAGCAAAATAATAATAATAATAAAAAGATAGGCAGCATAAAAAGTTCAAGATGGATCCTCGCTTTCTGTGTTGGAAATCCCTGCAGCTGATAGGTCATGTGACTTTGCCTATAACCTATAACAAGTGACACAGTCATGGAGTTCATCCAGCTGCAGCCCTCAATCCAGTCAGGTAAGCCCTTGAGCTCAAATGATGGCAGAACTGGGTTAGGGTGTGCCGTCAATTACTGGCCATTGAAATCACTAGCCAACTGGAAGGACATTTTGGCTGCCAATGAATCCCGTTGTTTGATAGTCCCGCCCACACCCGGATTTTGTATGCCAATGCCTCCCATTGTCTGAGGAAGCAAAGCCTGTGGATTTTACAGGACGCATACTAACGAGCATCTGACTGACAGCCAAAACACCAGGTGAGCTGACTTGCTGTTTCATGCAAATCACTTCTCCAATATAGTGATTGGAGACTGTGGCGATCGGAAATCGGCTCATACACCTGCCTGTTGCACCACATGGCTCTGGACGTGGCGACAGCATCAATTCAGCAGAACTGTGCCAATGTTAAATGGTCACATCAACAACACCCTGCTCCTGAGCCCTCATCCATCCATGAGGGAATGTTCTTGCAATATTTGTGGAATCTTTATAAGGCAATGCCATTAAAATGTTCCATGTCTTTTTTGCATTTCTTGGTGTCTGTACGGTTAACCCCAGTGCACAGTTGGGTTACGGTGTTCGCACCGTTAACGTTTAGTCACGTTGGCAGACGGCTGAAAGGGTAGCCAGTTTCTGTGACCTACGATCCAGGCTCTACCATCTTGGGGCTGCAGAGGGGGCATGATGGGCGGGTCATGCCAATACCAAGATGGGAGGGGGGGCATGCTTTTTAAGCGGCACCACAATGAGAAGGGCGGTGATGACCGGGGCCGGGATGGGAGGGTTGCAGTGCCAAGTCAGCACACCCAGTAACGGGACGAGCCGCCCAGGTGCGCTGTGTGTGGAATTGCCCCAGTTTTCCGGAGCCTCCACTGTCCTTTGTCACACTCACAGAGGTGTCCCTCCTGTGTCCGTGGTCCTGTTCTCCTCGTTCTGTTGTCCTCCTTTCTCAATTTCCCAACAGATCACCCAGGCTCTCCATTCCGTTCTCATTTTGTTGTTTTATTGCCGTGTCTCTACTCAACAGTAATACATTCATCGGTTAGCAAAACGCTAACGTGCTAATATCAAACTCCCTGGCACCTCACAGTAATCTGTCATTTCCTTTTTTTGTCGGGCACATCCCATAAATAAAATGCCAGAAATCGTTGCTGTTCCAAGGCGCCTCGGATTAGCATCTTTTATCAACGCAAAAAGGCAGCGGTGATATTTTTGCCGTCTGAATTTTTCATCGTGTGCTTTTTGTAAGGCGAGCTTTTGATAGACACACCCTTGAGAGTGGCAGATAGCATTTTCAGCCCAGACAAAGGTCGGCCCTTTGTCCTGACCTCATTTTCCTTTTTCCCTCCAGTATAACTCCGTAGCATAAAACATGACAACACGATTTCCATCCTGCGTAAGTCAGTAAACGCAGTCGTACTCACAGTTACGAGTGCTCTTACTGCCTTCTAAATGTCCGGAATCAAATCATGGACAAAACTGCCATTTTCAGTTTGATGGAGGTACTTGGGCCTGATCTAAGTGTGTGAAAACTGAGGTTTCTATGATGCCTACGTTTCTGTTTCAGTTTCTTTTCTAACTAAAGGACTGAATGGTTAATGGAGAATGGCAGACGCTCATTTGATCCCTCCACAAGTACTTCATATCTGACTTCAGTCTGCATTATACCACCAAAGTAGGAATTGTCTGAAAAAAAAAATGATATATATAAATTAATGTATGTATGACTGAGTATTTTATGTTGTGGCACACAAAAGAGTTCAGTTTCTGACACAGTGGCACCTTTCGAACAGAGTATGACCCCATCGTGTGAAGTAAAGCAAAACACAGCATAAAGAGTGAATCTGAATATTAACAGAAGACGCTGGCTAAAGCATGTCAGCTGCTTCATTCTCGTAGGCAGTGGCGTGGTGCGCTAACATCTCTGGTGTTAAATATTCACCAGATGCAGAATAATTACACATGTCTGTCTTGTCAGGAAGGCGGTGCAGGTGATTAATAAGCGTCTTGAAGGCGACTTTCCTGGGATGCTACAGCAAGTTGCCCTTTTCGCGTGTCCGTGTCCCAGGCACGTGTTCGTTCACGCCGCCACCGTTTTCGGAGCAGGAGGAACTCTCGCGCCCCCCTGCCTCCGCGTTTCCTCTGGGCCCCCTGCGCCTCACGCTCGCTGCAGTTTCTGCGGCTCTGGGCTAATTTTAAGCATGACAGCGCTGCAATCTGACACATTCTTGCCGCTGGTACCGTTGCACCCTCCGGGTTAATTTACCCCTCCCCGTCATCACCGCTCTACACAGGACCACGTGATCTCAGGAACTGACGCAATATTCCAAGGTGGCTCTTCGGCCTGGGGTGGTGCCATGCCGCCAGAGTGCAGCTTCGTCTCATAAAATAGCTGAAATTGACAGAAAGAAACTATATGAACACAGATACTGGTACAGCGACAAATCGACCATGATGTGACTAAATATTAGTACACACATGTAATACAGCTCAACGGTAAATGTTGACGGCTGCTGTATTAAGCACGTTTTATAAATGGTGGCAACCTACAGCAAGGCTATGAGTTTATCTTCAGTGCTAAGTCAGTCTTTGGAAGAATTTTAGACCACACGGGCTAACCATACCCATTGCTCATGCTCGAATGCTGATTGGCTGGTGGACTGTAAGGCACTATAGCTGTGAGTATCAGACTGCGTGTTAATGGGCATCTGACTCGACACTGGACCGTCAGAGTGTGACGCCGTACGCGGCACTGTACGTGCGATCGTTAGTGTGGCCGGGTGTGAGTCTGAGTGTTGCTGTGCATAGAAGTGCACATGCGACGGTGTGCGACGATGCGATCGTCTGCTTCCACTTCACTGTCCGGCCCCCTGAAACGTGAGTCATTTTCTGTTGCTGCGTCCGTCTGAGGCCTGTCAGCTGTTTGCCAAACGATGTGAGGGTCCTCACCCCGACGGACATCCACACTCCTGGTCAGCACGCACATAATTCCGCTTAGACTCTCACCTTTAATTACCCCCGTTATAACTGTGCCACCCTGGAGAAGGTGTTTGTCTACATTCTCTGCCCCTCAGCACGTTTGCTGCCGAACTGCAAGGAGCTTCCAGAATTACCTTGCATGTATAATTAACCGTTTTGCTGTTTTCAGCTGATAATATTCAGAAACAATGTTTTTTTAAAGGGGGACTATAAATTCTCAATGAAGTGTGAAAAGACTGATTAAAACGACCGTGATTGCCAGCCAAAATCAACAATTGCTTCGCAGGAGGGAGGGATTCTCGGAAGAGAGGCATTCTGGGTCATAAGCAGCACTTTGGTGTTACTTACCACGAAGTAAAATGCTAGATACTTCAGTAAGTCTCCAGCAGGCTCAGTAACTGGAAATACTGACACATCTATAGGGTTTATGCCTTTGTGTTTGAATTATATATTCTGTTTATATTTTCCCCCCTTTGCTTCTGGCAAAAGGCCAATAGAATTGTGAATTTATACTCAAATATAAATGTCTGATCTGCAGCCTGTGGCAGATCTGTCAAAGCTTGGTTCTTTGCGAAGGGTTGGTTCTTAAGAAGGGTTGCAGTTTTAACGCAAATAGAAAATAAACAACTGAAACTCTATACACTTTCAGTTCTGATCCAGTTGTGCTGAGATCAAAGCAAATAAGAGGAAATTCTGTGCTTCACAGGGATATGAAAGGCGACATTCACTCTCCGAAAACACTTATAAGAATGCCAGGGAACTGCCTATATCACACTGTGCCTTTAAAATACGGGGGGGCATGTAATGGTGGAGGGGTTGCACTCTGATTCTAAGCTGGTGTACTTTTTTAGACCAGGAGAGAAGGTGATCTCTCCATTTTTTGTAGGTTGATATTTCATCTAGGAGTGCCACATGAGAATGGCACTCGACACATCGTGCGGTCCACAGGCGAAGAGTCGAGGAGTCGCGTGTCACAGTCTCCCCAACAGCACATAATGCACATAAAGCAATACACTCTTTCCTTACCCGTTTAAGCTCTCCCAATCTGGACGTGCTTCTCTCTGGCAATTCACCCATGCTCTGACATGACGTGGCACCAAAGCGCTAGACTGTTGGCCTCGTCATCTACAATGAGCAGCAAATGTCTTGTCTCCTCACGATCTTCAGAACCAGAAGTCCCATTCCTTCTCTGAGTCACGCGGGATGTCCACGGTGCAGTGTCACCAGTCTAAATGATGCCGAGGCAAAATGTCAATGTGCCATCCTCTTGCAGACCCTGGTACCGAGGAGAGATGAGGTCTTATCCTGCCATTCGGGGCTTCCTCTGGACCGAATGGGTGACTTTCACGCTCACAAACACCATGCTGCAGATTTATGGGTTCTGCATCCCCAACAATGGCATTAAATATAATCAGGAACAACTGGCTCCTAAAACCTGCAGGCAACTGATAGAACATTACTTTAGATCATAAAGACGTGTATATAACTGCAGAGGCACAGTCAGCTTGACCGTTCAGGACAAGGCAGGACTTCCAGGCATCTAAAAAACCTGAATTGTTTCAGTAAAATCTACATTTGCTTTCCTTTGATAAAACCTTTAGCCTCGCAACAAAATGATAACATTTTATTTAATGTATGTTATAGCTACTGGGTGAGGTACACACATGTACAGAAGGTATACGTAATGGGTTTATAAACCCGTTTCTACTTGGTATATATATATGCCTGTTTGGTTCTGAATTGGAAAGCTGATTCGGACAAGCTGAATTTGAATCTGAAGGCACCAGGGCCTTAACATCTAGGAAGGCTTTCGGACCCACTGGACGCCCCGCAATGACGCTAGCCGCTATTCCAGGATGCTTAACCCAGAAAGGCTTCTACTGCTGTCCCCGGCAGTGCCGAACCATAGCCACTGCACAAATCTCCTCTGCTGAAACAAGAGAGGATTAAAACCCTCCTCCTCGTAACACCATGGTAATTAGCCAGTATGGAGGCTGCATTAACTGTTCTCTGGTTAAAAATAAATATCACTGTTGCCCATGACGATTAGTCTTTCCTAAGCCGGGTGGTGGGTGACATAACCCACTAGCATGGTCCTTGTGTCTTTGTCTCCTGGACCAGCAGCTCCGCAGTGGCCTTTGTCCATAGAGGATCCATACGGGGAGTGGAAAAGGTCACCGTCTCAATGAGGCCACGCTCCGAAAATAAGGCCGATGCCTCAAGCTAAGGGGCAGAGATGAAAAACAGCCAATCCGAAGAGAGCCAGGCACGGCGATCTTGAGCAAAGGATTCTCTGAGGTTAGAGGGAACCTTTTAATGAACCCTCAGACAGCCTCTGAGAAGGTTTCATGGCAGGATTTTGTTCATTGTTCTCCATCCTCAACTTCACAAGGGGCGAAGTCAGCTCTCAAAGTCGCCAATATCACCACCATCGGTGGTAGACTCAATCATCTGCTGTCGTTTCCCTGGCCTCGTAAGTCTTTTGGCTCACGTTGTCAAAAAGGCGGACACGCCCGCGGCAGAGCAGCGACTAGAGTCAGGCGGCTGTTGTTGGAGGCGTCCTCCCACGAGCCTCCAACTAGAGATCGTCCTGTGCAGATAACAGCCGGCCGAGGAGCACGTCAGCAGAATCCGCCCCCCCCCCCCCCACCCGCCTTCATTGTTCTCTCCCCACCTGCGGGAGAATTAAGGGCGGAAGCTGCTCCCGTTTCACCGAGAATCGCATGCGATTATGTATAATTTTAGAATCCCCATGCGACGCGCTACATTCTCTTCTGTTCCCGACTTAAGCGGAGCGGCCTTTTGTTTCACCAGCAGCCGGGGGCCGGGACGGGATTCACGCAAACACCCCCCCCCCCCCACTGAACTCACGGCAGCAAAAAGGGGGGTAGAACCGTCTTTCAACGCCAGCGTTCCCCCGCCGGGCGGTTATTACGAGAGGCCACGGGAATGATGTGCAGAGGATGGTGGGGGGAGGAGGAACAAGGGTGTCCTGCCGGGACACGGGGGCCCTGGCGATGACGATGCCACGGAAATAGCGGCAGGGATCCTATTTGATTCCCAAAACACCATAGGGCGGAGTAAATAGGAGCTGACTGATTAAAACGAGGTCTCCCTCCACGGTCCCAGATAATCACCTTCACCCTAAGTTGTGCTTGGTTCGACGGAGGTAGAGGCAGTGATGCCGGGGGAGACGTTGACAAAAATAATTCTTAAGCATTTATAAGTAGGGTCCCTCTCGCAGCCAGGTCAGTCTCGGCTGGAGAGCTGGGAGACAGCCTGGCACACGTTTGTAAATTTACCTTTGCTGAGCATTTTAAGCCCGAGGGGCACAAACCGTGTGTATGTGCAGGACAGCCAAGTCTGAGGAGATTTAACCGGGCTTTTCTTTTTTTAAAGAATAAGAGGATAGCTTGTGTTAAGCCTGGAAGCCAGACACACCCCCGTTTGAGTCCTGACCGACCGAGGATGGTCACTGTCGTCATACCCCCCCCCACCATCCAAAGAGTGCTGCGCCGTCTGGCTGACCGAAGGGAGTGAGGAGGGGCTCTAGAGCTTCTAGAGAAGAGAGAGACCCAACCCAAAAAAAGACAAGCACCAGAAAATAATGGAAAGCTTTTCTGAAGGTCATTTGCTAGCTGAGCCTCTTGTATGCCTGTGGCCTTTTGGGGGATGATCTGCCCCATCCACACGTGTGTGTTTAGGGCCCCACCCTGACTAATCCCACATTCCATCATGGATGACCCCCAGCACATGTGCTGTGCAGCTCGGGGCACTATAGTTGGACACAACACCGGGGCCCAGACCTCCATCTGTTCATTTCCTACCGAGTCTACAGCTCATCTGAACCATCCCATCTTGGCCCGTCTCTCTCACACGATCACACAGTGACACACACGCAGTCACATGACACGTCAGCCAGTCGGCTACCGCCCAGGGGGGGGCTTCCGAAGCACTGCAGTCGCGGAACTGAGGAGCAGTGAAAATAGCAGACTTTGATGGGGGGGGGGGGGGGGGGGGGGGGGTTTTGTGACAACGGGGGGGGGGTGGGGGGGAGGGC